>LR999963.1:143598565-143980259 GCA_905220375.1 Tachina fera
AAATTAGCACTTTTCTACTTTTCCTTACAATTGAAGTATAATAAAATACAAGGCAAGTGCAAACTTTTTGTTGTCGGGTTAACATAAACGTAAGAAATATTTACCGGATAATGCGTTTCGTCTTTCAAAAGTCCATAGATATGTAAGTATGTTCGTGTTGGTTAAGATTATATACAAAATGTACATACATATGTATATTGAAAACAAAAACAAATTTTCATATTTAGTTATGGTTTTCGGTATAAATTCTATAACATCAAATGTGATTAATCAACTTAAAAATAGATGAGAAAAATTCTTTTGACTTTTATTTTTTCTCCTATTAGAAAATTGTTAACTTTAAAGACAATTGTATTATGATATATTATCAATATAAAAACTTTTAAAATGCATAAAATTTGTTATTAAAGTAATATTTATTAAAAAAAAACTAATTTATTTTACCAACAAATTGTAGATCCCGAAATCTCAAAAATCCCGGGATCCCAAAAATCCCGGAATTTTCAAATCCCGAATCCCGGGATTTCCAAAAATCAATCCCGATTGGCATCCCTAATGCCTACTACTTAAGAAGACATATGGTGAAGGAAGAGATAGAGAAAACCTTCATTCTTTTACAACTCTGATTTTGCACGTTTTTAATAATGCACTGTTGCAGCGCCTCTGATGTTAATTGAGGCGTATTAAATTTTCTTAAGCTGTGTTTAGTAGCCATTTTATTGGTGACAAAGAAGGAGGGCGCCCTGATGGTTTTTCTTAATTTTTCATCAGGAATATTATCTGCTGAAGTCGGTATAGTTTAAAGAGCAGTGGTTAGCCTTCATCACTTGAACTTTCCTACAACACCTGATACAAAGCGACACTAATGCACATCAGAAAAATGCATGGTGTTGTTATTTTAATGACTGTTGGACACCGGGCTCAAACCCTGGGCCCTCGGTTTTTATAGACAACGTGCTAGCTACTTCAGCCAATTAAAAAGCCGTAACTACAACACGGGTTACATGTAAAACGCAATAAAACCCATATACTTGCTTTTGTATACAACATTTACACAGTTAGCATTAAAAATTATTCGTAACAAAACATTTGACTACTTCTGACCAATGTCGTGGAAAAACAAAAAATTGTACATAACAAATCTTATTGAATGTTCAGATAGACAATATATTATCAAAACCCAAGGTGCAAGTCGGTATGGACAGATATATAACCGTGGTAAAGCGTGGGCGAAGCCCAAATTCTTCAAAAATTTCATCCGCTCCAAAAATGTCTAGGGATAACAGCGCATCCTCAATTAATCGCCAAAACCGTTTTAAAATTTTGCAAGATGAAAACGACAAACCCGAGGCATCGTCGAATAAAACATTCAAGCCGCCACCAATCTACTTAAGGGAGAAAAATTCAAATGCCCTTATTAAAAAATTAATTTCGGTCGTTGGTGAAAATAAATTCCACATTGTCCCAATAAAACGTGGCAACATCGATGAAACGAAAATTCAAATTTATGACGAAAAGGATTTCCGCAAAATGGTTTCTGAATTTGAAACAAATAAAACAAGCTTCTACACATACCAGCTTAAGAGCGCTAAAGGCCTGCAGATCGTATTGAAGGGCATAGATTCTTATGTTGTCCCTGAAGAAATTAAAGTCCTCCAGGGATTTAAGGTAAAGAATGTATCAAACATATTTAACAAAGAAAAAGTACCCCAACCCCTATTTCGTGTTGAACTGGAGCCAAATGATATACAGTTGAAAAAAAACGAGACTCATCCTATTTATAGCCTTAAATACCTTTTATACAGAAAAATCACAGTTGAAGAGCCACATAAGCGTGCAGGTCCCGTGCAGTGTCATAATTGCCAAGAATATGGCCATACAAAAGCTTACTGCAATTTACCTACAGTGTGTGTTATCTGCGGTGAATTGCACGGTACTGCAAGTTGTACCAAACCAAAAGATCAAGCGGAAAAAAAATGCAGTAATTGTGGAGGTAATCACACCGCTAACTACAGAGGATGTCCTGTGTACTCTTTCGTCAAGCAGGCTATGGTGCAAAAACCTAAATTAGCTCCAGCTCAACCATTAAACGCGTACTCCGCCACTTTTGCTCAAGTGAGCCAACCAGTTACTTCACGTGTATCGTATGCCGATGCTGCTAAGGCTAGTTCTATCCCCACACAAAATATTTCACCGCCAAATAATTCAACGAATGCAAATTCAAGCTTTAACTTTAGTCGCCTTGAAGCTACTATTGAGAATCTGGTGCTAACTATAAACAACTTTACAACAAATATGACTACCATGATGCAAGAAATGCTGAGAATGCAGAATACTCTGCTTCAAGCATTAATTAACAAGCCATGAACACGTTAAAAATATGTTTCTGGAACGCAAACGGCATTCGCCAACATAAAAATGAACTTGAGCACTTCCTTACGGAAAAAAATATTGATATAATGTTGGTCTCTGAGACTCATTTGACTTCTAGAAGCCTCTTTAAAATGAATGGCTACACTTTATATGATACAAAGGACTCTAGAGGGAGAGCATGCGGTGGATCAGCAATTCTAATAAAGTCAAGACTCAAGCACTATATTCTTGACAACATTTGTGAAGAACATCTACAAGCAACAAATATCTGCATTGAAAATTTTTGTACAAATTTCGTGATATCTTCAATTTACTCCCCTCCCAGATTTTCAATCACTGAGGACCAATACGAGAAGTTCTACAAATCTCTTGGACCTTGTTTCGTAGCAGCTGGCGACTACAATGCTAAGCATACGTTCTGGGGTTCGCCTAGAGGTAGGGCGTTGTTCAACACAATTTCAAAAATGGGCTTGGATGTTATTTCGAGTGGGGAGCCTACTTACTGGCCTACGGACATACAAAAAATTCCGGATGTTATAGATTTCGGCGTCATAAAAAGTATTTCTAGGGAATTAATCCACGTTGAAGCTTCCCTAGATCTCTCGTCCGATCACTCTCCCACGATCGTTACAATCTGTAGCCCACTGAGAAGCGCTTTACCTCACCCATATGTCCAGATGATAAATCGTGTTAATTGGCTGGGATTCAAAAAATATCTTAGTAGTCATTGCACAGAAAATATTACGCTAAGATCACCCAATGATATTGAATCGAACATTGCAAATCTTAACGAGAATATTAAACAAGCTTCTGAACATGCCACTACCTCCCATCCGTATACTGGGTTCAATAAAATTTATTCTACAGACGTTGAACATCTCGTACGTGAAAAAAGAAGAGCTAGAAGGGAATGGCAACAGCACAGATCACCTCAACACAAAATCAGATTTAAAGAGTGTACTAAACGACTCCAAGAGTTGCTTGCATCTGAAAAAACTGCATCTTTCAAAAATTATCTGGAAGGCCTTGATGTCACACCAGCATCTAATTACTCTTTGTGGCGCGCTGCTAAAAAGCTTAAAACACCCGTTGAGTTTAAGCCACCTCTGCGCACATCTACCGGAGGTTGGACAAAAAGCGATACTGAAAAAGGTAACATATTTGCTGAGCATTTAAAATCCGTATTTACACCAAATACATGTACCGGTGTTGCTGATTTGCCGAATGTAGTTGCTCTACCCCCTCGACCCTTAAAATTTACGATGTGTGATGTACAAAAACTAATTGCCGAACTCAACCCGAAAAAAGCTCCCGGTATGGATGGAATTAGTAACCAGATGCTGATTAAGTTACCTCGTACTGCAATTAGAATCCTGTTATTCATTTTTAATGCCATTTTACGACTGGAGTATTATCCAGACTGCTGGAAGCTTGCCAAGGTTAAAATGATTCCAAAGCCAGGTAAAGATCTTTCCAAGGCTGAGTCATATAGGCCAATAAGTTTACTGTCAACAATGTCAAAGCTTTTTGAAAAGCTACTCATGACAAAATTGTCTGCAATTTTAACTGATAATGGGTGCATCCCGTACCATCAATTTGGTTTTAGAAGCCAGCATAGTACCATTGAGCAAACGCATAGATTGGTTCAATTTATCAGAAAAACATTTGAGGAAAAGAAGTATTGTTCTGCCCTGTTTACTGATGTTTCTCAGGCATTTGATAAAGTGTGGCATGAAAGCCTGATTTTGAAATTGAAGACATACTTGCCAATAAACATTCTAAATCTTTTGGAAAGTTACATTCTCGCACGAAAATTTACAGTGGTGGAAGGACACTTTATGAGTATGCCTGAAACTATCTCATCCGGTGTGCCACAGGGGAGTATACTGGGACCATTTTTATATTTGATTTATACTTGTGATATGCCTGTGAGCAGTAGTATCCACACTTCTACATTTGCCGACGATACCGCCTGCCTTAGTATGCACGAAAACCCTGATGAGGCATCCCGAAAACTCCAGGAACACATTAGCCAGATGGAACTATGGTTAAACTTATGGAGAATTAAGGTAAATGAACAAAAGTGTGTCCATATAACATTTACTTTACGAAGAGATACTTGTTTCCCCATTCGGATTAATAATCAAGTTGTTCCTCAACATTCACATGTGAAATATCTTGGTATACACCTCGATCGACGGCTTACATGGAAACATCACATTGACTATAAGTTAACTCAAATAAAACTAAAATTAACTCAGGTACATTGGCTGATTGGCAGAAATTCAACACTCAGCCTAGACTGCAAACTTTTAATATACAAGTCGCTTTTAAAGCCAATATGGTGTTACGGTATCCAGTTATGGGGCACTGCTTCTGCCTCCAATGTAGAGAGAATTCAACGAAGACAAAACAAAATTTTAAGGTTAATAACATCTGCTCCATGGTACATTAAGAATTCAAATTTGCATCGTGATTTAAATATGCCACTAGTGATTGAAGAAATTGCAAAATACGCAGGCAAATATCTAACGAAACTCGAGTCACATCCTAATCCGCTTGCTCGTAATATTTTGAACTTTACTGGACACATCCGCTTAAAAAAGAGAGATACAAGGGCTCTAATACTAAACACTCCGAATGAAGTTGCTTGAAATTTTTTATTTTTTTTTTTTGCTTATCACTACTTATGTATTATTTACAACTATCACTTAGTTAGGTCTGGCATTGGTCGGGCCTATTAATTATATGTTAGATTTAAGATTTGAATACTTATTGTTAGTTCATATATGAAGATACAATAAATAAAAAAACATGCATAAAAAAAAAAAAAATCTATTACGCTTGAAAACTACCCACAAAGTACCAATTTTTTCAAGCAAGAATCGTATACAATTGTGCAGGCAAATGTTTCTGTTGGGTTTGAACGAAAAGATGGTACGATTATGGATATGTTTACGTGGATCACATGACACTTAAATCATTATCCAACGAAATCGAAAGAAAAAAACACAGACAATATATTTCAAAATAAGCAGAGCTTTCTGCTAATTAAATTATTATAGATATTCTATCAGTCAATAAAAAAGCTTTAATGACATGAACGTTTTTTTTTAAAGAAAAATTAAGCCTACACGATGTAGATACATACCATAATGGCTATTGTGTCCTATTTATGTGGCGAGGAATGAACCCTGGGTTGAAAAAATCACTTTCTTTAACCTTTTGATGGTTTTGTTTTTTGTAACTTTGTATGTAGTTTTATTTTTTTTTAGTTTTTTTTAAACTACATTAAAATTTTTATTGTATTTTTCATACAAATTTTTATTTAATTTTATGCTGTATATGTCAGTCAGTTGGGCTCGTAAATATTTTTTATAGTTTCCTAAATACCAGGTGTGTTCAATGTTTTTATTATTGCTTAAGCCATTTAAAAAATATTAAGGTATTTACTTGGCTTACTGACATCTTTTTGTTAATGGTTTTCTAAGAAACGATTAAATAGTTTCCATTTGCTTTCATTATTTTTGATGTGTTGCTTTGTGTCACTCAAACTAATTCCATAATGTCTATTTCGAAACCAAAAGCATACGACGACTACTTGGAAATACAACAAACAAATAATCTGCATCACATATAAATATACTTAATGCAAGATTTAGAAAAATGTCTATGAAATGGACAGACATATGGACAAAATATCCAAAAATTAACAAAAAGTTAATAAAATAATCGTATTATAATTTCTTATTTTTATTAAACATATGTCGAAATGAATATTGTTTGTTCTTTTTTGAAAAAAAAAATGTTGGCCTTCTGTGATTATAATTTCGTAAATTTCAAAAATTTTTTGGAACGCTTTTTTGAGTTGTGGTTTGCTGATAAGTTGCTTAATGGCTGGTTGGTATTCACTATTCTAGATAATCGTTGAACTTTTTGGAAAATGCAGTCCTGATTTAATGAGTTATTAGTGCCTTTGATACTATTCATAAACTCCATTAGATCAGTAGTGCGATTCAATAACTTTTTTTTTAACGATAATCGCATTGTTAAAATAGTTATAACGAAAATTTATCGAATTTGCTATTCAGTAACATTTTTAATGATATTCGCTGTATATTAATGTCAGCTGTTTCGTTATTTAAGCGACAATAATTTATGTGCTGTTAATTTTATCGACAAAAATCAACAGAAAATATAAGCTGCGTTTTATCTTTAAAACTACGTTTCAGAATAACACAATCGTTATTTTAAGACACAAATTACGATTGTCGGAATCAGGGCTGCATTTTCGAAAAACTCGAACAATTTTGTAGGATATTGAGTACCAGCCTTAAGCAGTAATGAAATGCAAACGCTACATTCAAAGAAATCTATAAGGTTGAAAATATAATATTCTCCTTTCTTTAATATTCTCCTCTATTAATTTGGAACTACTTTAGAAGGGCTCTAATTTTTTTCTATCCATTCGCCTTGATTGGCTTTAAATCATGTTCACACATTTATTTGAAATTTTCCTCATTTGAATGAAATAATGTTCTTACGTTTGTTTTTTTATAAGAATGCAGCTTTAAGATTTTTTCTATACTTTGGTACATTTTTGGAGAAGTATTTTTATTACTTCTAAACTCTTTGATCACATATGAAATCAGATTTTTTTTCGTTGGCCTGTCATTTTCGTATAACTTAAAATTTCGTCATATTATTTTTTAAAATTGTTTACCTTTTACTCTAAATAAATTTTTTTAATTATACTATTTGCTATACATCAATACTTTTTTAGCTTCATTGTTAAAATACCTTTTGAATTTCATATCAGTCTTTAATAAAACTTACCTAAAAAGAAATAGAGAAAAATACCAAAATTAGTAATTGAACAAAAAAAAATAAAAATTTGAATAAAAGTTAAACAAAATATAATATAAAAGGAAAACAACTTAAGTACATATATACATACATGTGTACAATGCTTAATTATTTTGAAAGCTCAGAGAGTTTGAGCACAAATTGTAAAGTTACTATTTCCAAAAATTTTTTTAAATACGAGTAATAACTTATAAAAGTATTGTCCTAAGCAGGGACAAGGACTTCATGCATTTAAAAAAGATATTTTAGGCTCCTAAAATATGATATTAAAACCGCCAAATATGCAATAAAAACAATAAAATATGCATATATCTTAAAAAAAAATTTGTTCCAAAAGAAAGTTTTCAATTTATATACAACTAAATAAAGATATAAAAATATTTTGTTTTCTCAAGAGTTGTACATCCTTAAACCCTTTAAATTTGTATACAAGATTTAAAAATAATATACCGATTTTTTATACATTATTAATTCCAAACACACAATTTTCGAAATAGATTTATATTGTAGTAAAGGATCGCTCCTTAAATAAATAGGAAAATAAAAATGTTGTTATTTATTTTCATTTAAAAATTTCATTATTTTTTTATGTTTTAGAATGTAAAATTCTATAAATCTGTTCTTATAAAGCTTTTGTGCATTGAGAAAGGCCTTGTAACGTCTGTGGATTTATTTTGGTCAAATTTAAATGATTGTTTTTATATATGAGGGCTACTATTTATATTTCGAGAATAGCAAATAATGGCTTTTTTGTTTTCGGAATATTCTCCTTTATGATCAATATACTTTTGCATTTGTTCAAACCATTTGTCATAGCAGTTTTTCTATTTCTCTTGAGACACTTTGAGACACATGCTTTTTGAACGCTTCAACTGCTTCTTCTACGCTCGTAGTTCTCTGACCACGCAGTTTACCTTTGATATTCAGAAACAAAAATAATTCATTGGGTGCCAAGTCAGGACTGTACGGAAGAATGGATGAGTCATCAGTTCTATGTTTTGACTTTTCAAACACTCACTTGTCTGACAAGATGTGTGCGAGCTCGCATAATCATTACGAAGAATGATGCAAATTCGGGGTTTAATTAAATACGTTTCTCCGAAGACTTACGGCAAACAGATAATCCTATAACACAAGAGAATTTACAGTTATACGTTGTTCAAGTGAAACACTGGCCACATGACCCATTCGGCCGAAGAGACAGATGACCATTTGCTTGGCTGTGCTTCTTCCAGGAGCAACTTTTATTGGATTTAGTTCGTATGGGAATACCTACACGGTCGATTGCTGTTTTGTTTCCGACTCATAAGCATATATCCATGATTCGTCATCTGTTACGATTTTATACACGTCTTTCGAAGTACCACGGTTGAAATTTTTAATCATTTCCTTACATCAATTGACACAAGACTTTTTGCGAGCGATTATTAAATTATGGGGTCTCCAAAGAGAAAAATTTTTTTTTACAACAAAGTGTTCATTGAAAATCGAATGTATTGAAGTGGAACTAATGTGCACAAATGCCTCTATCTCATATTGTGTACATGACGATCTCACATTATCAGTTCGCGCACTGCATCAATGTTTTGTGGTCCAACAACCGATTTTGGAAAACCTTTACGGAATTCGTCGGCGACGTAGCTAGGACCAGGATTGAATTCACTATACCAGCGATATGTTGTTGTTTTTGATGGTGCTTTATAGTCATACAAAGAACTGAGTTCATCGACACATTCTTGTTGAGATAATCCATGTCGAAATATTGTGAAAATAAGCCAATTTCGATTTGTTTGTCCAATTGATTTTCTAAACTCACTGTAAACAGCACTTGAACTTCCAAACGTTGTGAGTACGTTTATGCTAAAAAAATTTAAACTTTATTATTATGTTGTTGCCAGATTTTAGCTATTGACATTAGTGTTGCCAGTTCCCGAAACATAAAGAGTAGCCCTCGTAATGTTATATACATATTTATTTATTTCAACCATTTCAATGAATTGAAAAATAGCTATTATATTTGTTTTTAAATCCGTTATCATTTTTAAAAACAACATCAAGTTATCGCAGAATTGTGTCAACACTTTCGGTTTTAATAACAGACAGTTTCGTCTTGAAATCATCAAACTGACAGCAGCTTTCATTAAATTTGTTTACTTGTACAAACAGTTCTACAACAATGCAAGCGAATAAATTTGCCAAAAGATAGTCTTGCAATAATATTTTTTCAACAATAATATTTTTTGAAGTTTGAATTTCTGACAAAATATGACACAAAACCATGTAGTTATACCAAGATGTCAGGCAAAAATATGCATTTATGACCAAATTATGGAAAATATGCATTTTCAACAAAATATGTAAAAATATGCACTAACAAATCGATGAAATTTTTTCTCAAATTCACTGTTTCGTAAAGATATTTCGTCCTTTCCATTAAGTTAAGAAGGTATTCCAAATTCCTTAATTTACACAAACGTATGAGCACACTTTTTGACTGATTGCAGTTCACCACAACATTCCATAGTTTAAGAAAATTAGCAATATTTATACTTTCATTTCAATACTTGGAATGTTTTGCAAAATTCAAATAATTTAGTTATCTGAAGTATACTGAGTACCTTAATACATACAATTTCATTTCTAAAGCAAAAAAAAGGTCATTTTTATGGGATTTTTACATTCTCATTCAAGTTTTATACTTGTACGAGTATTAGCTTTTAAGCTGCAGTTTTATCAGATAAATAATTTGAAGTGTTTGTTAATAAATACATTTTTTATTTTAGAAAAATGTTAAAGTAGTTTCCCGTATAAAAAGTGTCTTATGAGCCATTTATAAGAAAATAATTTCTTTTCTTTTCTTTAATAAAACTGTAAGAAAATCTATTTAAAACTAAATTTTAAAATGCCTAAAATCTCTGAGTCAAAAAGTAATATCCAGACATTTTAAATGCCGAATTTATAATTCATTCTCAACTAGTACACGTGAAGAAAAAAATAGATTAAAAACTTAACTGCACTACTTTCAGACCAATTTCCCCTTAACCGTTTTTATTGTCAGGTGAAAAAGTTTAATACCACAAATTTCATGAACAATCTAATGGCCCAAATTTAGTTAAAGTCGTCTGGAGTCCGAAGCCATTGAAGTTATCATTAGCATTTTATTTCACAGTTTAAACATATTCCAGAATAATTTCGTTAAGAAAATAAACAATATGAGAAATATATAAATATTCTAATTGTGTTTCAAATATTTTTCTTTTCATTTCTTACTAATTATTTACATAAATAAACAAAAAAAAAACTAAATTTCTCTAACATAAACAAAAAGCAACTGTTGATTTTAGAAAGATGATTCTGTTGTCGTCATTAAGTCACACTTGACTTTATTTGCTGGCAGTCGCCATCTGTTTGCATTTGTCATCTTATAAATCAATGATGTTTGTTTGTATGTATTTCAATTCAAGATACATTTATTATTTATTGTTTCGTATTTGTTTTATATTGACGACAAATACATTGTTCCACACAATACACAATATGATAAAAATTTCGATGGCTGTTCCTTTTTCTTTGTTAAATAAATTTATGAATAAGACTAACTGTGCATAATAGTTGGTCGTTAACTTTACTATTGTTAATAGTTTAAAATAAAACTTAAGGTTATTAAACTTATAAAAAACTACTCGTATGCGATTATAAATTATATAAATAAATATGAACACATAGGCAATTGATGGTCGACATTTTAAGTAAAGCCAAAAACAAAATAGTAATTTAAAGATGCGATATATATCCCTATTAACTCGATTAATGTTTAAAGCCTAGTACTCTGTTCGAAGTTGTCAAAAATTTTCACAAACATTGATTATTTCGCGTGAAAAATTCGACATGTACTAAATGTACTAAGTTTCTCGCTTTTATTTCCTGAGAGTATGCAACATTGTTAAAATTCCGTACTGCTCTGTTGTTTCGCATCTGAAACTGAAATGATTTTGAATTTAAAATCATGCTGCAAGATAGTTGCACGTGATTTTCGCAAAAAGAACACGCTAAGAAAAGATATTGTTGTAGAATGGTTGAGAAAACAATATTATGTTCTCAGAAAAAAATGTGTGGTCGTTGAAAACAAGTTATTGTTATTTGAAACATTAATTTTGTTACGGTAAGCAAAGTAATGTTTGAATTTAATAATAATACTGTTATATTCATAAAAAAGTGTGATATGGTTAGAGTTTAACAATATAGTTTTGTTAAAAATTTATGAGTGAAATATAATTATTGTTATTATTTAAAAATTATGTAATGTAAATAACAATATAATGTTATACAAAACCATACAATGTTAAGTTTTTAAAAAAATCTCTTTCAGAAACCTCTTTTGTCAGTTTGTTTTGTTGATAATATTATTATTAACTCAGATTATTATTAACTAAGATTACTAAAAGTTTGCTTTTCTATTGACAATAATATGATTTAACTACAACAATATAATTCAATCATATAATGTTACTGTTTGATTATGGTTAACTCAACCATATTTTTTCTTTGCGTGCATGGTTATGGTTAAATTAGATTTTCATATCAAAATTTAACATACATATATAAAAAAACTCTTAAGTAAGGATCTTCCTTATACATAAAATATGTTTTATTAAAAAGAAAATAAAAAATTTACAATATATAAAAAAAATCTAGAATATATAAAAATATAAAAAAATATACATACGTACATATATTTATCTCTTTATACAGACGTGTCTGCATTTCTAGTATACACACATATATAAGTATATATTTCTATATATACTTACATTTTATTTCAACAAAATTAATTTATTTTTAATCCGGATTTAACGCACAGCTGTTTTAAAAAAAATATCTACCAATAAATATATGTATGAAAAACAAAATATTATTATTATATTAAATAATACTGTTGTCGTATTTAACAATATTATTATTAGATAAGAACATGGTATAGTGAGTCTCAATAATATTTTCGTCACATCTAACAATAGTGTTGTTATATTTACAATAATAAAATAAGGTGTAACAAAGTTTATTGTTTTCGTTGATAATATTATTATTAACTCAGATAATAATATTATTAAGTTTGCTTTTCTATTATAATTCATATAATTCAATCATAGTCAGTGCTGTTTGATTATGGTTACCTCAACCATATTTTTTCTTTGCGTGAACAGAGTACTACTTTTGCAAGTTTCATTTTTAAATATTTCATACCAAATACAGTTTGTCAGCATTTCGCACGAAATTGTGAACAGAGTAACAGGCTTAATAAAAAACACATTTTCGTAAAAGAAACAACTTTTCATAGAACAACATTGTTTGCTTTTTCAAACGTACTATTTCATTCAAAATTCCTTTGAACTGAAATTCAATTTAAATAGAAAAAGTACATTTCCAAATAAAAGAATATTTAATTACAATTAATAGAAAAAATAAATTTTCCCAAAAAATTATATTTTTATACTTTTTAAAGAAACCCGAACTGTTCATAGAAAATTGCCTTTTCATATGGAAAGTACCTTTTCACAGAAAAATTTATTTTCATACAAAAGCAGCTTTTCACAGAAAAATACATGTCGAAAAGTACTTATCACAGAAAAATCCCTAAGTACTTTTCTATGGAAAAGTATCTTCCTTTTTATAGAAAAGTGCATTTATATAAAAAAGTATATTTGTAAAGAAAAGTACCTTGTTATGGAAAAGTACTTTTCAATGAAAAGTAGATTGTTATAAAAAGTAAATTTCTATGGAAAAGTACCTTTCAATAGACAAACATATTTCTATATAAAAGTACCTTTAAATAGAAAATACATTTCTTTAGAAAAGTACCTTTCCATGGAAAACTACCTTTTTATGGAAAAGTACCTTTGTATGCAAAAGTAACTTTTCATAGAAAAGCACCTTTCTAGAAATAAGTATATATATTAAGAAAAGTACCTTGCTATGGAAAAGTACTTTTCAATAGAAAAGCACATTGCTATAAAAAATACCTTTCTATATAGAAGTACCTTTCAATAGAAAAATACATTTCTATAGAAAAATACTTTTCCATGGACAAGTCCTTTTTAATAGAAAATTAACTTTCTTTCGAAAAGTATCTTTCTATGGAAAATTATCTTTCCATGGAAAAGTTCCTTTTTATAGAAAAGCACCTTTTATTAATAATTATATTTGTAAAGAAAATTATCTTTCTATGGAAAAGTACTTTCAATAGAAAAGTACATTGCTAACCAAAGTGGCTTTCTATAGAGAAGTGCATTTGAAAAAAATATATTAAATTTCTATAGAAAAGTACCTTTCTATGGAAAAGTACATCTCTATGGAAAAGTACATCTCTGTGAAACAGTACCTTTCTATGGAAAAGTAGCTCAATAAAAAATTACCTTTGTATAGAAAAATACCATTCAATGGAAAGGTTCCTTTCAATGGAAAAGAACCTTTCAATAGAAAATTGCTTTTCATAGAAAAGTACCTTGCAATGGAAAAGTACCTTTCAATAGAAAATTACACTTCTATTAAAAGGTACCTTTCTATGGAAAAGTACCTTGTAATGGAAAAGAAACTTTCAATAGAAAATTACCTTTTTATAGAAAAGCATCTTTCTAAGGATAAGTATCTTTCTAAGAAAGAGTACTTTTCTATATTAATAAACAAAAGTAACTTTCTATAGAAAAATACATTTCTACAGAAAAAAGTATCTTTTCATAGAAAAATTAATTTTCATAGAAAATTATGTTTACACAGAAAATTCACTTTCTCTTTGAAAGAACATATTTAAAGAAAAGTTTATTTTCAGAGAACAGTGAATGGCACTTGGTCCTTCAACAATATCGAACTAAATGTTTCAAAAAATATATTTTATGAACACCTTTTTATTTAAGAGGAAAATATAATACGCGTTTGTATGTATGTATGTAACACATGCATATTGTACAATATGGAAAGTAGTAAAAGCAAATGGTAAAACTATGATTTTGTAACGCCTCATAGACCATATTGGTTATTATAAAATTATTTCGAAATATTTGTTACATTTCGCTAAGTTTTCAACAATTACTTTTACTTATTTATTTTATTTATTGCTTTTTATTATTATTCAAACTATTTTGTAAGTTTTAAAAAAAAACTTATATTCAATTTATGAGTGTTATTTACCATAAGCTAAATATTTCAAGCTAATGATTTCATTGATTTTGCAAAGAAAAATAAACTTCACATCAAATTGAACGGAATATAAAGTCACTATCCTCATTATAATAGCCCAATGCTTGAGGCAGGCGTACATACATATGTATGTATGTAGTTTAACTGATTTGCTGTGCATAATTAGTTATGGCTTTGTGATTTTAAAAATGCATTTTATTTGAATTTTTTTTTATAAAAAATAAAATACTTATATAAAAATTTTAAAAATATTTACGATTAATTATTAACGAAAATTCCACAGACATAAAGTTATAAGGAAATGCATTTGTACGAAAGCAATGAGGAGAAACTTTTGAAAAATTTTGTAGTGCAAACTCTTTTTCTTCTTTAAATTGATAGTTATTATTTTTAAAAGGAAGGATGATACGGCTTGTGGTTGAGGAAAATTTTTTATTTACCATAATACAATTAATAAAATTTTTAAAGCAGCAAATAAGTAAAGCAAGCAGCAACGTTTGAAGCATTTAGGTAATCACTCAAAAAAAAAAAAAAACACACGGAACTACTTTGGTTGCAATGCCATGTAAATGTTCTTTCGTAGACAAAAGTTTGCTCTAAAAAGAAAACAGATTTTGTTGAATATTTGATATAAAATAATAATTACAGAGGCGCCAAAATACAGTTGATTTTACATAGCAAGCTATGCTTTAGAAAAATTTGTAATTGGAAGATAAAAATGTGAGGAAACCCTCAACAAAGTACCGAGTTCTCAAATAAAATTCATTATGGAGCAAAATTGGTTAAAGTGAAGTTGGTTTTAGGGAAGTTCAACTGTACATATGGCATCACAATCATCATCACAATCATCAATCATCACACCTCAAAAAATTTCAGACCCTGATTAGTTGCAAACAACTGTTGATACAGTAAAAATGATGCAAGTATGTAACATAAAAACAAGAGCAACCGTATTTAAATTATATTCTTCAAGAAGAAGTTATTGCAAAAAAAAAATTAAACAATGGGTAGACACTGAAAAAGAATATGATATTTGCTCTGTATGGATATCAGATCTATGTGACGGGTGTGACTCGTGACATTAATTTTAAGATTATATATGTATGTGCCCTTAATTGTGAAAGTGGTCTAATTCATGTGAATTTTTGCTTCGAAATATCAAATAAATCTTTGAAAAACTTTAATAAATATTTAAAAAGTATTAAATATATTTATTAAAATCGAGTATATAACAACTCTAAATTAAAATGCTGCATGATAAAAAATATTTTTTAATTTGTTCAAATGTAATCTACTAAATATCTCGACCGGAGAAATATATGACTTAGACCACTTTCATAATTAAGGGCACATATGAATTTTTCCTTCGATCCTATGAGGAGCAGAGGGACTCACTTTTAGGATATATTCTGAAAAATCTTGCTTATAACGCACATAATAATTTTTCTTCAGTAAATTGTTCAAAGACTTTTTGGTTGGGCATAATTTAATGCCTGCAAAAAAACCAATTTTTTCCAAAGCTTTTTCGAAAATGTGACGGGTGTGATCTCTTTCTGTGACAGGTGTGACTGAGAATGCATTAAACTTTATAAAATAACCCTTGACACAAACCTTATGCCTTAACAGGGCTATGTTAGCATATTAACAGGGTTCTGTTAAGCTATAAAAATTTAATCAATGCATTTAAAAAAGAGCTAACCCAACCAAATAATTACGCCGATTTATGGAAAAGGTATATCTATATCATCTCCCAGTTTTTAAACCTTCATATATGTACATATCTGAGTGTTTTTGGAAGCGACCAACATGGGCGGACATTGGTGGTCATTGAACTAATTAAGGAATATATTGTGCTCCAAATAATTCTGCCCAAAAAAAAACGACTTCAATGCAAAAATCTAATAGAAGAAGATAAGAAGCACGTCAAACATAAAATTAAGTTTTAATGGGCGTGCTTCCGTCTATTTTTTAAATGTAAGATTGTGTGGCTTTTAGAGCTCAGGGTGCGTGTTAAGTCTTGTAAAAATCGGTAGAGTAAAACCACTTATAATAAAACATTAATTTTAATGGGCGTGACTCCGCCCATTTTTCTAAATAGAGGATTGTGTATATTTAAGAGATGAAGTTGTGTGGTGAGTTTCGTAAAAATCGTTCAAGTAGAACTTCGTGAAATATTATAATAAATTTTAATGAGAGTAACGCCAACCATTTTTTCAACTTTCAAATTATGCAATTACAAGAATCAAAGGTGTTTGATAGGATTCGTGGCATTCAAATAATCAGAATATCATCAATTAAATTAAAAAAATTTGTGGGCGTATCCCACCTACTTTCTTTTACAACAGCACCAATGAGAAGCTAAACCCTCTCAGACAAAAAAAATAATTTTATAATTGCTTTAAAATGTACCGAATTCTGAAGTTACACCGCCAGAAAAAATGTTTTCATTGTCTGAGAGAGTATAGCTTCTCATTGGTCCTGTTGTAAAAAAAGTGGGTGGGGATACGCCCACAAATTTTTTTAATTTAATTTTATGATATTCTACGTATTTGATTGCTGCGAAACCTATCAAACACCTTTGGTGGTTGTATTAACATAATTTGAAAGTTTAAAAAATGGTCGGGGTTACACCTATTAAAATTTATTATAATATTTCACGCGGTTCTACTTAACCGATTGTTACGAAACTTAACTCTGGAATAAGTAAAAAACTATAATTTTAACCCTATGGCGATCGGTGTCCATTTGTCAAACGTTAAAGAGAAACAGACAAACGGCCAAAGTTTTCTTAAGCCCAAGAAAATGTTTACAAGAAATAAGATTTCAAAGGCTTTAATTTCGTCTTTAAACAAATACAGCAAAAGAAATAAAATACTACACAAGAAAGCTACAACATGAAATGAAAAAACGAAACGAAATAGTAATTTACACAAGTCGTGCTAAATTGCAACAATTTTTGGCAGCATGTGGTGCACATTAAATTATCCTTCAAGTTAAAGATGAAACAAGGAAAAAACATTTTCTCCGTCAGCCAAAACAAGTGGTAAAGTTTTAACGACACAACTAAAGTGACAACGATAATGACAATAGAAATCTAGCCAACAGATGAAGATGAAGGCACAACAAAGTAAAACTAATGTTGTTTTTTGTTAAACTTTCAACGATTCTGATACAGGAAATATGTTAAAATGCTTTTAGAGCAAGAGAAAGAACTTTGTGTCATCCCACCTTATCCTCAACTACAGCCCACTCACAGAAATACAAATACAATTTTTGTATAGGAATTCATGTGGAAGCCACAGTTAGAAAGAAAGGAAAACATAGAATTTAGTTTTTACAGCCAACTGAAGCAGGAATGAAGTAAAAGCATAAAAATCCAAGCGATTTGTTTCTTTTCTATTTTCCATGATAATGCTGATGATAACTACAACTGGCATAAGCGAAGAAAGTATAAAAATAAAATGTTTAACGTTGCAAATAAGTCACACTGCTCAGATATCATGTATCTGGTTCTCAAATAGAATTGCATCACGTGACCTCTATCACAGCCAAGTCAGTAATTATCTTGGCTCGAGAAAAGCGCAAAAAACGACAAGACAACCAAATCATGACAACAGAACTGAAATAAAAAACACATTTTTCTTTTGGCTTGCTTGCGAGAGTTGATATTATTATAACTTTTTGTCTATTTTTTTTCGTGAGAATCAACTTTAAACTTTTACTAATTTGTAAGTTTTTTCAGGCAATTTGGAATGAGCAAACACGAAACACATACAAAACGAACTATAGTTTATGCTGGCAAAAATTAATTAAATTTCATGCTAGAAGTTTTTTCTCAAAATCGAAAATCACGTTAGAATGTAATTTAATTTTAAAACAAGAGAATTATTTTTTAATTCAACTCATGCGAACTACTGTGTCATCCTAAAATGAACGAATTAATTTGAAGTTCAGCAGTAATTCACAACACAAGTTATGTAGTTCTCATCATTACAAATAGAAATATTTATTAGTTTCTTTAATAAAATTGATTTTCATATAAGTGTGCACTTGTATAAAATCAGTACAGGTGGTACGAGAACAATTATTTTTTAATCAAAGTAAGAAAAAATTCTTCAAAAACAATGAAAACATTTTAAAGCATTTTGTGGTAAATGAAGCGATTTCTCAATAATAACAGTTCGCTTTTATCTTAATTTAGCGGGTTTAAGCTTTAAATTATTGACTTTATAATTTTAATTTCAGTGCTTTTTAGATCGCTAAGCAGAAGACTGACAGTGGGATTTAAGTAAAAATCTGCATCTCTTGCAAAAAAAAAACATATTTAAAAAATTAAAAAATTTTTTTTTAATTTTTTTCCTTGTGTTTGTTGTCAAAAATTACATTTTTCCATTTTTCCAACGAGGAAAATAACTGAAATGAATACCCTCATAATACATGTATGTATGTATAAAAAGTATATTCTGTTAAAAAAAGCCGTTTTTAATAATTAAGTTCTTTTTGACACAAGAAGTAGCTTCCAGTCGGAGATTGCCGTCTAATAACAAAACAAAGAACAAAACCTTTAACATAACATATATCCTTTAATTAAACTTTATTCTAACAAAAAAATTTCATTTAGTAAGAAAACTCATTTAAAATAAAATTTTTTGAATTAGTATTTACTGCGAATGAGGATACGAAATTACAAAAAATCACATTTCATAAAAACATACGTTCTTATATTAAAGCACATTTTGCTTTGAATAAAAAGTCCAATTAATTAAAAAGCTTCTTTTAATAAAAAAGTGTGTTTTTAATAAAAATATTACTTTTCAATAGAACAGTACATTAAAAAGAAGTATGACTTTGTTCTAAGAGTATATTTTACGATAAAATATACTTCTTAAAGAAAAAATTATCTTTTAATTAAAAAAGTACATTTTAATTAGAAATGACATTTTAATAAAAAAGGTACATTTTAATAAGAAAATAATTTTCAATAAAATATTTCTTTTTAATAAGAATTAACTTTTAATAAAAAAGGTACCTTTTAATAGAAAAAGGACTTTTTCGTAATGGTATTATTTTTAATAAAAAAAACTACCTTTTAATAAAAAAGCACGTTATAAGAAAAAATCACATTTTAATAAAAAAGTACCTTTTAATTAAAAATTACCTTTTAATAGAAAACTACATTTTAATAAAAACGTACTCATAAATAAAGAAAGTACCTTTCAATAAAAAGTATTTTTTAATAAAAAAGTACCTTTCAATAAAAAGTATTCTTTAATAAACAAGTACCTTTCAATAAAAAGGATTTTTTAATAAAAAAAAGTACATTTTAATAAAAAAAGTACTATTTAATAAAATATTACTTTTTAATAAGAATTAACTTTTGATACAATAGTACCTTTTATAAAAAAGCACCTTATAATAAAAAAGTGCTTTTTAATAAAAACACTCAGGGCTATCATGAATAAAATGTCGCGTGAAATTTCTCCCTTTTTCAATTACAATTTATTGTTTTTCTTATTACTTGGTATTAGTTGGAATTTTTCCCAGGGAAATATTTTACGCGGAATTTTATTCATGATAGCCCTGAATGTCTTTCAATAAAAAAGTTTATTTTAATAAAAAAAATGCCTTTTACTTTTACTTTTTAGCTGATAGAAAAGTACATTTTAATAAAATAGTACATTTTTAATAATAAAGTACCATTGAAAAAAACAGTACTTTTTACTTTTAAAAATAATTACTTTTCATCAAATTACCTTAAAAACATTTTAATACAAAAATTATTCTTAATCTTTCAATAAAATAAACATTTTAATAAAAAATCAACATTACATTTTAATAATATAAAAAAAAACTTCCATAAAAAACTGCGTTATTTTAAAAAACAACTTTTAATAAATAAAGTACAATTTAATAAAGTACATTTCAATAAAAATGATCTTTTTTTTAATAAAAAAAGTACATTTTATAAAAAAAAAACATTTTGTAATGACAAACTACCTTTCAATAGAGAAGTATTTATAAAACAAAGTACCTTTTAATAAAAAAGAACCTTTAATAAAAATTCCCTTTTGATAAATAATGTAAATTTTTGAAAAAGCGCTTATTTTTAAAAATGTATACTTTAATTAAAAATATACATTAAACAAACATTTAACAAAAATAAAATATTAGTACCTTTTAGTAAAAAAACACATTTGACTCAAAAAGTAGCTTTTAACAAAAATAAAGAAGCTTTTAATATAAAAGCACTTTTAATATTAAATTAAAAAAAATACTCTTTAATAAAAAAAATTACATCTTCATCAAAGAGTACTTAATAAAAGTACGTTTTTGAAAAAATAAAAATTTTCTCGCAATAAAGTATTTACAAAAAAATCTTTTAAAAAAAGTACTATTAAAGAGCTATCATTGTCCAAGTCGATAGACATGGCCTCTGATGGTGTGACACAGAAAAATGCTGCATTTCTCCTTAACTTTAAACTTTTCTTGCATTTTTTAGAGAATCAAAATAATTATTGAAAATATTTCATTCTTTAAAACAAATGCAAAAAAAGCTTTTATTCCTTGTCAAAAAAATTAATTACAGTTACAGCAACAAAGTATAGATAGTGATTCTTAATAAAAAAAACTACACATATATTTTAGTAAAAAAGTACTTTGTTGGGAGAGTATATTTTACGAAAAAAGTACTTTTTAATTAAAAAAGTACATTTTAATAAAAAAACGGCTCTTAATAAAATAGCACTTTTATTAACAAAACAGAATACATACTTTTTAATGAAAGCGCGCTATTAGATAATAAAAAAAGTATTTTTTTTTCTCGTAAGAAATTTTGCATAACGGAAGGAATTGGACTAATTATCCCTAACATTTATTTTTTATCAAATATCTATACTTTCTTTGCACTTAATTTTTTTTTTAATCAAATTTATGCACTGAATCGTCAAACCGATGACTCGTTAACCGCTACGGGGAAGTGTGCCAGAAAAAAACGTTCATGAATTTTTAATTACTTAGCGCTTGTTTTTGTTTTATGTATTTTTAGCAACATTAATAACAATTTGTCATTCCTTAAGCTTTTTCCGCTCGTGTCTAAAGGACCTTTAGAAAAGTATTAAAAATTCTATTAAAAATTTGTTGCTGGAATCACTTTTCCTTTAATTTTTTTTTTGCAAAAAGATATAAACAAACAAGCATATTAAGAAGGTCATCTTTTGTTTTAACATTTTTGTTGTATGTATGTATGTACATTATTTCAAAGTAGTTGTTGTTGTTGCCATATTTCTCTAACCTTAAAAATAAATTTGATTGTCACTTAATGTACTTACAGAAAAGTAGGTGCATGTGTATGTACTCGAATCAATTTTGAACCATTTGACAAAAGAAAAAGACCCGCGGAAAGAAACAACAGAAAAACATTAAAAGAAAATAGCACAAAAAGAAGAAAGAAAAAAAGGAATTGTTGCAAAAACTACTGCACTAAAATAAAGTTTAATTGAAAAACTTTTTTCTGCTCTTTTGTATGCGTTTTGTTTTTTTTTTCATTTAGCAAAAAATTCCCACACACACACTAATAAGGATTAATTTTTTCCCATACAATACCAAGTACCATTTATATGCAACTTAAACAGATAGACGATTTAAAGTGTTTTATATTGAAAGATAAAAAAACAGAAAACTACAAGTTTCTAATGGTCTAAAACTTTTTAGAAATAAATTAGTTTTTCATATGCTTGCATGTACATACGTATTTGTTTCAAAGAAATTATCGTTTTTATTAAGCTATTGAGCCACATCCAATCGATATTTAACCACATCTTACTTAAGATGAAAAAAAAACCTTTGCCATTTATATTTAAAATCACTTTGTTTTTAGTTAATCCCACTGTAAGTTCATATAATTGAGTGTTAAATATGTATGCAGCAAATCCATAAATATGTTCAACACGCTACACATGCTGGATGTAAAAGTTTATGAGCAGACAAACTTTTTAAAGCAGTTGAATATGCAAATATAAACCAACAACAAACAACGACTGCTCATACATATATACAACGAAGTTGAAAATAAAAATATTTTTTTTTTTAATATTTTTTAATTGACCCAATTTGTTTAGCTTTTTTTATAAACTTTTTTTGCGCTGTTTGTACGAGTTATTGTTAAATTGAATGAGTTATTTTATAAGGCAATCAGTAGGAAACGTCTAGCTGGTCTTAAAAATGTTCATAATTTCATAAAATAATTAGTTTAAACGGCAGCGAAAATGTTTGTTCACAAGTTTACACACTCTATTTACATATATCTTTGCATATACAAACATAAGTATTTATGTAAGTGATGAAACTTTTAGCAAAAAATTAATAATTGAAAATATAAAATGGAATAAAAAGAAAAGAAAACAATTAGGGTGATATTTTTAAATTTAGACAGAACAATTATTCCGCCAATGCTGTCCGTCCATGTAAAATATTTAGAAATATTAGTTCGACTAAAACATATTTGCACACGTAAGAATCGAATATAATTTTTTATAAAAATTATTAAAAACTACCTTTTGATAAAAAAAATGTTTAAAAGTTAATTTTTAATAAAAAAAATTACCTTTTCCAAAAATGGACCTTTCGTATACAAACAAATTTCATTAAAAACTACCTTTTAATTGAAACAATCATTATTTAAAAAGGGACTTTTTGAAAGAAAAAGTGTACATTTCAACATAAACATAAAAAAATGCATAACAAATTTAAAAATTTTAAGAACTCCCAAGGTACAGAACAAACGGCTGGACCAATTTTATTCAAGTATAGGCGAGAAAAAACGAAAACGAAAAAAAAACCAAATTTAAATCGGTCTAGTAGTTTGGCAGTTACGCCGTCAAAGACACACAGATTCAAAAAATATAATTATCTCGAGAAGATGAAATACCTAACAGTGTCCTGCACAAGACCATTTATAAGACCTTTCAAGACGTGAGATTTTTCAAATGCTTTAATACAACGAAATATTCTAAAACAAACGCTTAACAACACTGTTGGCAAGACAAACAACAAAAACAAACGTCTTGCGAACAGTGTTGTTTAGCGTTTGTTTTAGAACAATTCGCAGTAGCGCATTTGAAAAATGTCTCATGTCTTGAAAGGTCTTAAAAATGGTCTTGTGAAGGACTTTAATACATTAGAACATTCTCAATCAAGTCACCTTTCAAATAAAAAAATTAAACTAAAATCGGTGCAGCCGTTTCGGCTGTACGTGGACTCGTACATACACACAGATACACAGAAATATAGACACACCCTACAAACCTCATTTTTTTTGTCGGAGGTTCAAATATGAATCCTCTTTCTATAAAAACTACCATAAAATGAAAGAAAAGCTTATTTAAATTTTTTTTTTTAAATAGATTTTAGTAAAAATTTACTTTTAAAAATAGTTTCTGCATAGAAAGTACCATATTATAAAAAAAAAAAATAAATATCTTTCAATATACATACATACATATATACGAGTAGTACCTTTTAATAAAAAAAATACCTTTAAAAATATTAACTCTTAATCAATTCAATAAGAAAAGTACTTCTGTAGCTCGTTTCTGTATTTCTCGCATCGTAAAATTTCCCGCATGAAAAAGGGGAATCGTTACAAAAACAGGGTAAATTCAACCACAAAATGGCTTTTCTCGAGAAACTTTGGCTTTTTGCGAGCACTATCTGTCATTTAAATAAATTTCCAGCAACTATTGGAAGGATGTGAGCAAACGTGTTTCTGTAAAATTATTTTTTTGTGAGAAGTTTCTCGCAAGAACTGTAAAAACAACTCGCATTTTAAATTGGTGCGAGAACAACCAAATTTGTACAAAAACATGAATTTTTGAATTTGAGCGTGAAAATTTTAAAAATAAACTAGTTGAAAAAAATTGTTGAACTAAAATTGTTATTAACGAGTCGATATGATTATGTTTATTTAAATTTTTTTTCGTGTATTTTTCTTATGCAGAGAGACAGTTGATAGAGAAAACTTATTTCAATAATTTTAAATTCACTTTATATTTATGTTCATTATTTTATTTTATTTTATGTTATATTCCTTGTAAATTATTTCTTTTTTTTTTTTTTTTGTTATTGAAATAATATTTTTGTGACATTTTGTTTTCATTTGACAGAAATATTCCAGTAAAAATAGAATCAGTGTTGTCTGTTCTCGCATTCAAATACAGAAACTTTTTTCTCACATATCGAGAAACGATGGAATTTTGTGTTTCACATTTCATGTGAAAAATTTGACGATGCGAGAAATACAGAAACGGGCTACTGAATAAAAACTATATTTTATTATAAAAAACTAAACCTTTTGAATAAGAAGCCATCCAGTTCAAAAAGAACATACATATTAAAAAAAACATATATGTTGTAATAGAACACCGCCTATTATTAAAAACAATCCTTTAATAGAAAGAGTACATTTTATTCCAATGCGTACCTTTTATTAATTAAAAAAATCCTTATAATAAAAACGTACCTTTTGATAAACAATAATTTAATATGAAAACACCTTTTAATAAAAAACAAATTGCGCTTTAATAAAAGAAGTACTTTTAATAAATACGTAACTTTCAATAAAAAAGCACAAGAAAAGTACTTATTTATTATTTCAATTAAAAAAATACTTTTATTAGAAAATTAGCTTTTAATATACAGCCCAATCATGAATATTCCCTCGGAGTTTATTTCTCACGGAAAATAATTTTCTCGAGAAAACATTCCTCCAATCATAAATTCCTTGGGAACAATAAAGATTAATACGTGGCATCACCGTATTACGAAGCTCGTTGTTTTGCTTGTTTGTACACATTTTGTTTCTTCCCTTTTCTTTGAGTGAGAGAGTAAACAAAATTATTAAAATTCACCAACTTGAAAAAATATGTAAATAAAATTTTAAAAAAGATTTATTTGTGTATTATTTTGGTGTTTTTACATACAAGAACTATAAAATAGAAGTTATGTATGTGAATTGATTTTTAATTGTGTATTAACTATGTTTCTATGTAAACTCCTTTCTGTTTTGTCGGGGAAAGATTTTTAGTGAAAAAAGCAAGTTCAACGGCGTTCATAATACCTACTTTTTGCCCCGGAGAGTTTTTTATTCCCGCGTTTGGTAAAAAAAAGATTAAAAGAAATTCATAATTGGAGAAAAGGGAAAAGTGAAAAAACTCGCACGGAATTGTTGTTCATGATTGGGCTGATATATTAATATCTTTAAAATTACCTCTCAAGAAGGAAGTAACTTTTAATTAAAATTTTAATTTAATCCGTTTGATGAAGAACGTACATTTCTATAAAAAGCACCTTTCGATAAAAAAGTACATTTCAATTAAAAACTTTTTTGGATAAAAACAATACATTTCGAAGTACATTTCTATAAAAAGTACCTTTTTATATAAAGAACTATTAATAAAAAAGTACCTTTTGATAAGATAAGTACCCTTTGATAAAAAAGTGCCTTTTGATAAAAAAAATATCCTTTGATCAAAAAGTACATTTTAATAAAAAGTCCCTTTAGCTAAGAAAGTACCTTTTGATAAAAAAAAAGTACACTTCGATATATAAAAAGGTACCTTTCTATAAAAAGTACATTTTGATGAAAAAGTACTTTTTGACATAAAAAGTACATATGATAACATAAGTTACCTTACAATAATAAAAGTACACTTCGATAAATAAAAAAGTACCTTCTGATAAAAAATTACCTTTCGATCAAAAAAATACCTTTTGATAACAAAAGTACCTTTTGATAACAAAAGTGACTTTCGATAATAAGTACCTTTGATAAAAAAAGACTTTTTGATAAAAAAAATACATTTTAACACGCAAAAGTACACTTTGATAAACGAATAACTTTAGATAGGAAACCCTAAATTTAAATATATAAGTACCTTTTAACAAAAAGATATATCTTAAAAGAAGAGTAGTTTTCAATAAAAATTACATTTAATGAAAAACCACATATCAGTACGGAATAATTTTAGTAATAAAAACTACTGACGAGTTGCTTGAACATGAATGAAATGCTTCTACACATGCTTATCCAATAACAAATAAAATTCTTAAATTCGTATTAATTTTGACATAAATAAATAGAAAAAACTACAAATTGCTATGATCACTTTAAAAAAGGAAAATTTTAATGATGAAGTATTGTTTAATTCAAGAGTACTTTTTGATGTGGAATATACTACATACTGCTTGAAAAGTACATCTGGATCAAAAAAAGATATTTTGAGAAAAAAGTACTTTTTGACAAAATAGTACCTTTTACAAAAAAAAATAATCTTTTGGTAAAAAAAACATTATAGTCAAAATAAGTAAATAAATAAAAAATAGTTATAATATTAAGCAATTTTTTATAAAAATAGTACATTTTGGTTAAAAAGTACCTTTTGTTAAAACAATAGTACATTTTGGTAAATAGTACGTTTTGATTAAAAAAGTACGTTTTGTTAAAAAGTAAATTTTTTAGAAAAAGCAAAAAGGAACTTTTAACATAACAATCGTTTATATGAAAAACTACTTTTGTTTAAAAAGTTTATATTTTGATGTAAAAGCACCTTTTGACGAAACAAAATACACCATAAAGGAACTGTACCTTTTAATAAAACGAGTATATATATTTTGATAAAAAAATCCATCACACTAACAAAGTACCTTTTAATAGCAAAATTTTATGATATAAAAAACTACTTTAAAAAATGTACCTTTAAAATAAATTAAAAAAAAACTTTCTAAAAAAAATTTCTTAAAAAAATTATCAGTTACTAAATAAGTACTTTTTAATAAAAATAAAATTTTATTAAAAGCATTAAATTAACTTTTTAATCAAAAGTACTTTTTAAAAAATATAATAATATTTTAATAAAAAGTACCATTTAATAAAAACCTTTTATAGGCAAAATTAAAAAAAAAATACTTTCAGTAATTCAACTCAACTTTTCTTAAGATGAAAGTAAAAAGTACTTCTTACTTTATTTTTCCATTTTTTATCAAACTTTTTTCATTTCTTTGTTGCTAGCAGCAGAGCAGCCAATTCAGCCAGCTCAAGTTGTATTGGAAAATCATTTTACAAAGAAACAAATATTATTGCTAATGTTTATGACACTTATCATGTTTACTATAGAATATTTTCAAGTTGCTGCTGTTGGTTGTTTTCCAAACTTTTTAAATGTCATTTAGGAAAGAAGCAGAGTGTGAAAAATTGTTCTGTAGCAGTTTAGAGTGAGTTCGAGTGGTGATGGCAACATAAAATAAATATTGACAATTATTAGCACTAGAAGAAGGAATATTGATACAAAAAAAAAATTGTGATGAAGTTTTTTTTCAAGAATTTATAGCATTAAATTTGTTAGATGTTTTTCTTTTGAACTAATAAAACTTTATCAAAGTGAAGTAAAAAAGCAACTGAATATTTAAGTAAAATATTTGGAAAACAAAGTAAATGCTTGCGTTATGGAAAGTTTATTAAAATTTAAATTTCTTGTTTAAATTTAACAAATAAATGAAGTAATTGGTATCGAATTAACAAACAGTTTGGCAAGAAATTTATTGAAAAAAAACTATGGAGAATAAATTTTCTAAAACGGAACCTTAAAGAAAATTGTTTTAAAATATTAAGAAAAGTTATGGGCGCTTAAAAAACATTCGAATAGATACGAGTGAGTATTTAAGGCGCCCACTTCGTTTACGTTACTTAAACTTTTTGCTATGTTAACTCCTTTCTTGTCTGCTGCCTTGCTTGAACTTCATAACTCAACAACAAAGATCACAAATTGTATCATGCGTTCCTCAGTTTGAACTTGCAACAAGTCTGTCAAGTTTTGAGGGCATGTTTTTCCTTGTCTCCCTGAATAACAACTTGTGCAAAAAAATTTTGATTTTTATAAGAAATTGCAATAAGCCACGAGTACAACAGACAACAACAAGGAAAGACATTTGTGCAGCAAATATATTTAAGATCAAGGAAATAGAATTCCCTCAAGCCGTACGGCAATTTGTATTTTGGTTTAAGCAAGCAGAAGAAGAAGCAATAAAACTTCAAAGCATGCAACCACGGACGAAAAGTTTGTAATAAGAAAAACTATTTGGATTCTATGTTTGAATAAATAGAATTAAACAAAAACTATCAGCAACAGGGCGAATACACAACTTAAAAGTTCCTCTGTTGGCCATTTGCAGTTTGAAAGAAACAGATTTGTCTTAACAATGCCGAGGGAATTGTTGGTATTGAAAACGTCTCTGGAACGCTTTAAGTTTATTTGCCACAGGGGAATAAATAAAATAAAATTGACTCTAATTATGTAAGAGAAAAAGGGAATTATATGGGAGACATGGACGTGTTTAACTAAATTTCAACAACCAGCAGACGGTTTATAACTCTGGTTCGAAGGACCAAAAACTAAATGCAACCAACAGCCATTAAAAAACTCTCTCCGATAATAGAAACATTTTTCAGACTATTTTTTAATTTTTCTATTATACAGAGCCTCAGACATCAAATCTAAACGATCATCAATGTATGTACTCGTATGTTTATGATTTTAAATACGTCTCCGGGATCATTATTAATTTTGGAAATCTTACGATTTAAAATCGATTTGGTTTACGATGGCTGCCGAATTATTGCCTTTATTTTGAAATTATAAAATGCCGTATGTATGAATGGTTGTGGTTCAGTTTTCAATACTTTTTAACCCTGCATGGGGGCGTTAACGTACGCTCAACTTCAGCAGGTTTTAAGATCTTATAATTATTTGTGCAGAAAGAGAAACTTATTATTTCGTCGTTTGTCGGTGTAAAAAACAGAAATAAATCTATCGCAGTTTATCATGCACAACGAATTTCGTTCGACGGCGCTAATGTGTTAATTTTCATATGCACAAATGCGTTTTATATATGATGACGAATGCTCCCAGCTTAGACGTGACATAGCCAATAGCAAGACATATGGCAATAGCTATGGCGTTATGACGAGTCACCTATAATCAAATACAGTGTTGCCCACGAACGGCTGCTTTCTATGGCTATGGTTATGTCACATCTAATTGCAACTTAAAGTCGCTCTTAAGTTTTTTTCCTGGTCTCATTCTTTACAGAGACGATACACTGAGAACGAAAAACGCCGCTCTCTGCAAAAATTAAGCTTAATTTCTTCTCCAGATCTCAATCAGGGATGGAAAAGTTGGTACAATTGTGTTTTTTTAGCACTATTTTAATGTCAAAAGTACTTTAGCAATCCAATGACCAATTTAACACTATTGACATTGTGGCAAAAATTAAATAAATATACTTAATAGTAACAAACCAAAAAAGTTTGTCTTAAGTAGAACAAATATAAGCAAATTAACTATCATATGCATAATTAGTAAAGAATAAACGACAATGGTAAGTCTGTTGTAAATTAGAGATGGTAAATTGGGGCTTTCATTACAAAACACGTTTCAGCAAAATTGAAATACGATGAATCAAAACAATTCACGTATTCCATTTGCAAGAAAGTTTCGTATATAAGGCAGAAATTTACATCAACTGACACCACACATTGGACCAACACAGAAGAACGCTGATGATGAAATTTTAGTGGCCTTCGAAAACGGCTGGCTGTTCCGTTCAACTATGTGTTGTCAGACTATTTACAACAAACTTTGATGTTATTTGTTCATTAATAATTATCACATGTAATTTGGCTTAAAAAGCGATACGAACTTTAGCCCGTTCAAATTATAAATATAGAAACTATTGAAAATTGTTTCCTATTACATATATTACATGAGCAAAACTACTACAAACAAATATTGAACTATAAATAACAAATTTCCAGCTATGGTTGATGTAAAAGATATTCGGCCATGTTCTGTAAAAGGAATCCGAGTAAATTTCTCGTTTTAAAAAAATAAATAATGGCCCTATTGATGTGTTTTAAATCATACATTCTAAATTAATTCCAGATATTTTATTACAAGCTCTAAAAAATAGAAAACTATAATAGAAATCGACTCTATTTATAGAATAGATAGGACTAAGTCCTTAAGAAACGACAAGATACATATGTACTTTTTGCTCGAGGGTATTAGAAATGAAAAATAAAATTAATGAACCGTTGTTTTCCGATATTTCAAGAACTGCTAGAGGAATATTCCTCTATTCCAAATTCATGTGCAAATGATTAAAGAGCATTTTCATACCACAGAAAGAAATAGAATATTTGGTTCGAATTTCTCCAATCAAATCAAAAAAACGGAAGGATAAATATAATCTAAATATTACTTTTCTTTTATATTCAGGGGTCTAATCATCGCTATCGATAACGAGCTGATTCGATTACGTTTTCTCAGTTTGACCTTATGGTATTCGATATCTACTCATAATAGCACATTGTTCGAAAGCGAATGCTATAATCTCAAACTGAAAAACGTAAACGAATCAGCATGTTATCGAAAGCGACGATTAGACCACAGATCTCAAGGACTAATAGCCTTATGAGTACCTTTTGAAATTAAAGATTAATATTAAGTAATAGTTTAATTTGAAGTTTATTTGCCTGTCTATATGCATTTCATTGTTGCTGTAACAAATCATCAGTAGACTTCAACTACACGTTTTAAATAGTCACAAACCTCTTATCTTATTAAGTAATAGTACGAGTATTAAACACACTAAAAAATACATTTCAGTTTTTTAAATTTTCTGTGAAGAAACCCAGCAAAAATAGAGACTCCAAAAAAGTCATGAAAGTGTAGAGTTTGCGATCTGGAAGTAGTGAAAATTTCGATCCGATCTAATGATTTTTACACAGGGTTGTCATTGCAAGAAGTTCTCTTTTTCGATGCCTGGTCACCGAATTGGAAGCGATATTAAGAAAAATATCCGTTTTTGTGTTCTATGATAATATTTTCATCTAGGAAAAATGGTAAATAGTTACCTATTTTAACAATTCGTTTCTTTTTATACGAATTTAGGGCCGAAACAGTGTTTTCGAGTAAATTTAAGCAAATAACTTTTAAATTTTAGACTAAAATTAGTTCATAAATTTCTTCAAAAAATTATTATTTTTTTATTCTGGTGAGTATTTTCCAACACTATGGAGGAGTTACAAGGTTTTGTATGACTAAAACAAGCTTCTACATGGTTTTTTGCTCACTCTCGGCAAATTAAAAATATCGATTTTTTGGAAGCAATGAAAATGTAGATCCACTTGAATGACTTCCATTTTTTTCACTGGGAAAATATTTCCATAATTGATAAGTATAATTAAGAATAAGTTATTAGATATTTACAGCCTTATTTATAAAAATTATTAAGACTTTATAAAGAATTTTTAAGAAAAATTTGCATGAAATTTGTTGTAAAAAACCTTTTTAAAGCCTTAATAAATTTTATAAATAAAGCTGTTAGTTAATAAAATAAGTTATTGAAACAAAGATTATTTCTTTAAAAACCAAACAATTTTCAATTATTTTTTTGTAAAATTTGATTAGTATTATTATTGTTGTTGTAACTATATGTTGTTATCAAATCCGCATTTTATTTTTTTTAATCTACGAATAGTAACCAACGACACATAGTTATCGAATCTATATTGTATCTATTGTTTTCTATGAATTAATAACATTATAATAATTGAACTGCAGTACCATTTTTATTAATTGTTAAATTTTTACACACGTGCATATACATCCATACGAACAACTGAATATTACGTATATTTCTCGACCTTATTTTTTTTAATATCAATTAATGAGGCTTTATAGATATTGTATCTATTCAGGCTTTCAAGGTCATTCAATTTCTTCAAAATGTAAATAAATCAAGTTCATTTGCGTATGTTTTCAGTTATTTTTAAAAAAGTATTCAAAAATAGTATTACAAAATATTAAAATTACGAAATTGCTAAAACCGTACTGAAAGTAGTAAAATGTTTCGTGAAAATTAGTACAATTTCTGAACATAATTTCGCATCCCTGATGTCAATGCATTCATACTTTCCAATTGAATATGTACATATGCATTAAAAGACTGTGCAATAAAATAATACTGAAGTCTCAGAGTCCGAGAGGAAGTCGCCATGTCCTCTGACTACCTAGAAGAATTTCTTTTTGCCAATTAACTCAACAGGTAAACGATACCGCTCATAAAATTTCAATAAAAACTAATAACTTTACACTTGCACTAAGTAACAAACAATATTCATAAAGTTAAAGCATTCTTTAAATCGGTTTTCTCATACAAAATTCTTTCTTTAAACTAGCATTACTTTTAATAATCATTTATGAATATCGGCGAAAACACTTATTACTTAAGAAAGAAGTTTCTACAAGGCGGAGGTGGTAACATCCTCGCAATATGTTTCATTGTCATTAAAATATTATAAAGGAAAAGGAATACAAGTACAACGTTATGCCCCCAACGTACTCCTACTCAAAATATCAAAGCAAAATTGCAAGCTCACAACTCATAAAAAATTTACAATCTTAAACTAAAACAAAACTACAAGAACGACACATAAAAAAAAACAAAGAAAATAAGTTGATACTGTTGCTTGTTAGTCAAAGTAGTTCACATCAGATGCGGCCAACTACTGCACTTGGTAATATTCGTGCAACTGTTGTTGCTGTTGCTGCATATTAAAAATTCACAAAACAAAAAGAGCAACAAAAAAAGTTTATGCAGGGCCAGTCAAAAGAGTTCTCATTTTCTTTTAGAAAAACTTTGCTGCTGCAATTTTTATGTAAAAATGTCAAACAGTATAAAAGAAAAAGAATCCAATAGAGGAAACTTAAGAAGACAGAAACATTGCAAACATAAAAGCAAGACGCAAGCGGAATGACTGACTGACTGACTGAATGACACACGTATCGCTTGACTATGGAAAATATAGTTTCTTAACAAATGACTCGCTGGGCTGAATGGATGAATGGTTGACTGTCTGGAAAGGAAACTTCTTTCGTACCTGCAACTAGTTAAAAGAATAAATATTTTGTATTATAAATACTTTGGTTGAATAGACAGACAGTTAGACAGTTAGTTCATCTTAAGAGTTTTTCGTTTTTTGGTTAATATGCTTTCATGCTTTATTAAGAGCACCATTGCCACTATTCATTCGTTGTATTTTGCCAGACAGTCTACTTCGAACACCTTGTAACGCCCTTATGGTCGTTGTACGATATTACCTTGGAAACTTTTTATCTTCTAAAAGTAAAATCTTTAAATTTTCTTTGAAGAAATATATTCGTACATAAATGTAATGCTTTCATTGAAATGAGCCATGCGAAACATCAAATAAAAGGAGTTTTACTCGGCATAAAAGACGTTAGCAAAATAACGATAAGTAAAGACCTCTGGTGTTTTACTCAAATGTTAAATAAATTAAGATTTTTTGCAGTAAAGAGGAAGCGGTATGGATTATTTAGTAAATAAAAATATTTCGTAAGAGATTAATGGCTCGATTATTGATGGCAACTGAACTTTAGTTGCGTTGCCACTCGTTAACATGGTGTAACGTATGATAACTGGAAATTAACAGCTGTTAAGTTTAGTTGACATATTGACAATTATAACTTTCTAGTTGCTGCATTATGCTGTATATTTCATGAAGAAAAAAAGGTAATAAAACGAAAAATATAAAAATATCAAAATTATATTAAATCAACTACTCCTTAGAGTCTGAACACAATGTTACGATTATTCATTGCGGTGCGGTTTTCCATACGATTTTGAAGTAAAAGTCCGCAGTGCGGAATAAAATTAAAATCTATTTTATTTTCATTACGGACTTTCTTATACTCTCAATTTTTTATTCTCTTTCTCTTGCTGCCGTTGCCGTAGTTTTTGAATTATTGGCTGTGTTCACAAAATTATTGTAAAAAAAAACATGATTTTGAAGTTCAAACATTTTTGTCATAGCTTATAAAAGTTTAAAAAATATATCAAATATATCTGCGAATGTATAAAATATTAATAATTTTTTGTTTTCAGTTATAAAAATGTATGCACAAAAAAATTAATAAAAATTTAAACAAACAATGACAAGTATTGCCGTCGCCGTCTTCCGTTGTATTATGTTTATTTTTCTCTCCCGCAACGAGAAATCGCACCGCACCGCAAGCATTTGGGTTTCTTATTTGGGAAGGCGAAATTATGCTTTAAGGCTAACAATATTAAATCTACTTTAAGAACCGTCGACCTGATAATTCTAATTCTATTTTTTGAGCACTTTTACTTAAATAATAGCAATTATTCTTGGTGGACTACAAGGAATGTTGCGTTTAAGTTTCGTGACTGCCTTTTTTTAATAAACGCTGTTATCTAAAACTACCAATTTCAGATTTAGGTGTGTATTTGAAACGCTTTCATTTTGAGTTTCATCTTTCATCGTTTCTGCTCCTTCATCTTTTTTTTTTGCATCATAATATTTTTCCGATTGATGATTCTTTATTCAATACAACTTTCTTAGCATTTCTACTTTTCCTATACCTTTCTTTCTGTAAAGCTTAATGCAGTTTATATTTTTCTTAAAGTTCCTTTAATTTTTACCATATTATTTTTCTGACATCAATTGCAGAAATAACACTCCACCCTTAGAGTGCCGGGTGTAACCAAATATTTACTAAAACTAACTACTGGAATATTAAAATGGAGATTTAAAATATTTAATTATATTATGAAACTGGAAAATATATAGTGTTTCGTGGGCCTAATTACGACTTCGACGACTACGATTTTGTACTAGAGTAAAGAAAATATCTTGCAATGTTGTCGTAGTAGAGTAGCGGTTTCATTAAAATTTCAAATTTTTACAGTGACGGTGTTTGTGGCACCTCATTGAAAAAGCAAAAAAGAGGCTTTCCTCTATCTTTTCCTTCACCACCTGTCTTCTCTATCACTATCCTTTTCCCAAAGAAGGTAACACCTATAAATAGTAGTAGACATTCATTGCTTGAGTGTTACTTTTATTTAAAAAAATATATATATATTTGAATTAATCCACAACATACAAAGTCGAAATTTTAACAAAAGGCAAACAAGTGCACATATACCGCTTATTTTGTTTTTAATGGAGCAGGATGTTTACGAGAATCATAAAATAGATTTTAATTCAGAACCGAACGCAATGAAGTGGTCAATTCAGCGCAATTTAACAATTAGAAAACTGGTATTCTTACAAATCAACTTTTGGCAGGAGAAGGCCTGTTACAACAAATATTCTTGCATATTCTGTGGCTTTATTCTACACATATTTAAAGCTACTTAAACTTAAAAGTATGTATATTTAGTGTTCTTCTTTTTGGCATCAGGTATAGTTTTTTAGTGGGTATTGGTGAATTTGGTATAGTCTTCAAAATTCCAGCATTTGCAGAAGATTTTTGATTCTATATTCTCTCCATTAAGCAATCGAGGTTTAGCTTGAGCAAGGGACAATAAACGAAATTCAATGATACAATATTATTGGAATATTATTTTATTTTTCGATTACATTTTTTATGAGGAACTTTAAAGGAAACATTTTTTTCTGCGTATTTGACACTGAGTATAGTAATAAAATATATGTATTTTTTTTGCTAATTTATACCAAAAAAAATATTATTTTACAATGCTAAATATTTAATTATTAACCAGGTACGGGATTGTGAGCAACTTTAATCTGAAGGTCACACACATTTTGCGTTAATAAAATGTTAAACAAGCTTAAGCAAAATTACATGTAACTTTTTTTTTTATCACGTGAACACGAAGACTTAATCATGTTACAATTTCATTTTGTTCATGCCAAAACTAACAGATACGAGTATATACGCAGACTCACGTAAATCATTTGTTTAACTCAGGTTTATGCCCCTTCAGAAAAAAAACGTTATCATCGCTTGTCTTCACGCGTCCAACTCTATTGAAAAAAAAATTAAGGAATCCTCTTTTACTCACGAATCAATTTATTTTTCCATATATATTTTTTAAAGCTTTCTGCTAAATAATTTTTTTGCATTATTCATTATTTTTTCTCCTTTTTATTTTTTATTTACAAAAAACATTCATTTGATACATATTTCATAATTATTTAAAGCACATTTTAAGGTATTCTACAAAAAAACTCGGTTTTTTTTAATATTCATGCTGACGTTTGCACTTTGATATTAAGAGCTTAATACACTGTTTTTCCCTTTTATATGTTTGTATGTATGTATGTATGTATATAAAAAAGTTATATGAAATTTTGTTTGTTTTCTTTTTTTGTTATTAAATTTTTTTTTTTTTGTATCTACAACAGAGTGGAGTACTGTACAGATGCATTTGTATAAATTTGTTTTTATATCTTTCCAAACGAATGAGTTTCAAAAGCTTTGCACTAATTTCAAAAAAAAAAAGCATAGAGATCATCTCATGTTAACAACAACAAAAATATTGTTGCAAACTAGAGCTGACGATGACGTTAGATTTTAAAAATATAACACAAAAAGAAAGAAAAGGAAGAATATAAATGTTCATAGCACAGAGTGGCTAAAATATTTTCTTTGCTTTCCAAGAGGATGATGCATGTTGATTGTGGTATTATATGAGGCAAGTTCATCATAACATGTACAAGCATTATGCAGGCTGATTATGATGAACTAAATTTAACACTTAGACATGAGTTCGAGCCATTCATGAAATGAATTTGATACAAATCAATTTATTTCTGGACAATTGCTGCTCAAGTTTCGAAATACTAAAAAAATTTCAACTATTTTAAAAAACAAAATAGAAAAATAAAAATGAAATAAACCGTAGGCAATATGGCAAAATTTCCTTACATAATATACTTATGTAAATACAGTGGGCAAAACTAGAGCTGGCATATTTAATTTATTGACATGGTATTATTATTACTTTATTATTTGTAAGTCCAATGAATTTGAAATTTATTATTTATCAGTTGCATTTTGCCTCTAATAATAAACAAAGCATTTTAGAGAAATGTTGCCTCTAACTTAGTACAAAATAGTAGTAATCAGGAATCAGCATGCAAATCAGAACGCCTGACTTTTGATTTGCAACAAATCTTCTAAGTGTTTTAGAATAACAAGTATTGATTAGTCAAGCAATCAATTTTAACGTTTTGACATCTTAGAAAGATTTCTGATAAGAAGATTTATCTTCTTAGAACTAATAAATCAATGAAAATCACAGTCATGGCAAAAAATGTTGCCGAAAAAATAGCGTCACAAAACGCGAACTTCGACTGCCAAAATGAATGATTTGGAAAAAAACGAGTTTTTTTATTTTCAGCAAAGATTGTGTTTATATTTTATCAACTATTAAATTTCTAAAATAAAATACAGATGTCAAAATCATATGGTCTGTATTGGCAGTTTAAACTTCAAATTTTATGCGTGTGAAGAACCATTTTGAAATAAAAAATTTAAAAGGTTCACTCTTAAATTTTTTTGCAATGTTTGTTTTTATTAATTTTGGGTATACATATCGCTCCTTTGTCTCAAAGAATCCATTTGAAGAGTTAATAATGCAAAAAAATTGTAAGATTTTATCTTGTGGAATAATTTCATACAACAGGCTTTCACACTTATCTCTTGAGAAAAGAAAATATTTTTATATCTTCATTGAGTTGCATATAAATTGAAAGTTATTTTCTGCAAAACTAGAATTTTTGAGCTATACCTATGTTGCAACAAAGGAGCGATATGTACATATGTATGCATGTTATTTACTCAACAACAAAGTGTTTCTTTTAAAAGATTTCAATGTAGAACAGTGAAGTCAAAATTGTACATACAAATTTGTATGTCAGATAACTTTGCATAGATATCGGTAACTTAATATAGGTATGATTTGAAATCGAAGTTTTGGCATTATTCGTTACATTGATTAAATGGCCTTCCATCGAAATATACAAAAAAATCGTTTAAAAAAATTATGAGTTAGGGCCTTTCTAAATTAAGGTAACGATATGTATTTATATACACATTAGTTGTGTAAAATATATATTTCAAAGAATTTAATTGTTTGTATGCGTCTATAAAACTCTCTTAGAAATATAATTGTTAAATTTTTTTCTTTTACACTTTTAAACGTTTCACTTCATAAAGATTAAACTCTTTTACGCACGCACCTCTTTGTAACATAAAAAAGTCTAATTTTATTCATTCACAGGAACAGAAATCAAAAAATTCTTTGCGCCACTTAAATTCTATTTTATAACTTTTTTTTGCGTTTTACTCACAATAATCGCAACCCTTCAAAAACAAAAGAAAAAAATATATAAACCTAACAAAGTTCAGTAATTTTCTTCTTCAGGTTGCGCAAAAACATTTACCTGAACATAAATATCAACATTAATATCATACTACAACATCAAGTGGTTTTTTGTAGTTGTAATGTTATATTAACAGGGCTTGGAGTTTCATGCAAATTCATGTTTTTTGTAATAATTTTTTATTTATACGGACTATTATTATTATTATTATTTATCGACCTTGCTACTTCCTATGTAAGGTAAAGGTCGTATATAGTGTCACAAAGACATATGATCTAGTCACTACGATTTTTTTATGCAGCCACATTCTGCAAAATTACTTTGAAGAATAAGTATTAAAAAAATAAAAAAGTAATTATTTATAAAAATCATCAGTTTAAACTTTAAATTTTAAAGCAATTTAGCATCGAATTGTAATTGAATATTTTTAAATACATACATATTTTGATAATAAATGCAAATTTTTATACAGATTTAAAAATTGTTAATGCAGATTTAAAAATTTTGAAACAATCTACAAAAACTAAATTTATATTTAATATATTTCTCTTTTACACTACTGTAAGGAAACAACGCTCTCAGAAAACAGCATATTCCGTTGAAAAAAAGTATGTGTTCTTTTAGTATTACAACTTTAGTTGGCATCACTGCTTTCTTTGAGCACCCATTTAACAGCTGATAGTTGCTTTTTGTTTAGTTTCATAATGAAGCAACTTACACCAGAGCAACGCGTCAAAATTTTTTGAAATTTTTAATCAAAATAATTGTTCTATTCAGCAAACTCAACGTCTACTGCTGGGGTTGTGTTCTTGCATCTTGGCTTAAAAGCTTTAAGAATTGAACAGAAATTAAGGCCAAAGGACAATCGTATGCACCACCAATTTGACGAATGGGCTGAAGCTAGGGTGATCGACTCAGTTTTTTAACCGGTTTTTTCACAAAACGGTTGTAGGTTGTTTTACAATTTAAAAACCGGCTGAGTCGAATACTTTTCGATTTGTATATTTTCCAATAAAATTAGTTTTTACTATGTTTAAACTTAGGCCAAAGTATTCTATTAATTTTCCCAAGTATTTTTTTTTCAGTGTAAAAATTCTAATCGTTTTTTGAGTGTGGGCACACTTACTGAAACATGAAATTAGAGCCAAATTATTAACAATTACTATTTTATGAGGTGGTAGCAGAATGGATGGATTTCAAAATCCATTTGCAAAATTTTTTTTTTAATTTTGTTGACATTTTGCTTCATACTTTTATTGAGGTAGATATCCCTAGTCCATACACTCATATGTATATATTTATATATATTACATACATACATATTTATGTATATGTATGTACCATACATAAATATATGAAGTTAATTTTTATGTTTTACCTATATTTAATTTTTATATTGTTTTATAGTATTTACATGAAGTGTTAAGTAATTTTTTTTCAACAAAGCAATTTAAAATCAAAATTTTTGTGTAATAATGTTCTTACTTAAAAAACCGGTTGACCGGGTTTTCTTGAATTGTAAAAAACCGGTTTCTTGAAAAAGTCGATTAATCGATCAACCTAGCTGAAGCACAAATTGATATTGATTTTGAATTTCCATTAAAAATTTCATTTTCCGATTAAGCCAATTTCTAGTTGAATGGGTACGTAAATAAGCAGAATTGTTGAAAACTTGTGTTCCAGATTGTGCCTCCTAAGTGCCAGTTGTGGCTGGCGCCACATGATTGAAATCATATTTAAACATTAATTTCATAAAACTTTATTTCCAATAAAGCCCTTTTCATTGTTATTAAAAATATATTTCCTTGTTTTATTATGATTCAAATTATTGTCACTTTAAAAAAACACCCATTGTTAGAAAAATTTCAGTGTAAAAGTTCAAATGCAGAGGATGTAAAAAGTTAAATAATAACTTAGAGAAAAACATCGGCTATCATATTTTCAAACAGCTTTCCAAGACACTAGAATCGGGTTGAAATAATTTAAAAAGCTGGATTATATGTAACCTTCTAACCTTCGCCGATAGATATCAACATTGAAATACGCTTACTTAACTTCAGTATATGTTTAACGCAGGTTTTCAATGTGTCTTGACAGTTTTTTTTAGCTATGAAAATCTAAATAAATATTTTTTAAGTTTTATTCAAAAAATTTTTTCTTTGTTTTACGTTGATTTTGTTTTCAATAGTAACATATATGTATATTGAATAATATTTCCATCTTATCTTATTTTGGTGCATGTTTCGTAAGTAAATTGCATATTTTTAATTTTTAAAATCAAATTTTAGTTGCATGAAACTCCGATCCCTGTATATTAAATATATACATGCACATATGTATGTATATATGATATGCATATATATAATATATATTTATGTATACATACATTATATATACATATGTATGTATAAATATATGTATAAAATAAAATGAGTTAAAAAGTGTTTAGGGCTTTTAGAGACTACGCGAGTGAAGTCTAAATGACGTATGAAGTGCATGACACTTGTTACGTGTTTCTATGACATCTTACGCATGGATGCACATTTTTATTACGTACAAAAGAAGCGAAAAAAATCACAGTGTGTGCAAGTGCGATTACAATTATAGTGTTTCTTGCTGTTGTTTTTGTTATGTTTATACCCCTTTTTTTTAGTTTATTTCATCTTGTTTTGTACTTGTTGTTGTTGTTGTTGTTGTTGTTTTATATAACATGGAAATATTAATTCCTACATGTTTGTTACTGTTTAATAGAGAAACAGCAGCATTACAAGAGAACTTGGTTGGTGAAATGGGGTACTTGTGGGATGACGAGAGAAAAAAAAAGTTTAATAATGATAACTTTTTTTTAATGATGATGACGTTGAGATGCACTCTTTCACTCATTTACACATATATGTAAATAACATATCGTGCCACAACCGCCAAAAAAAAGCGTAAGCGACACAATTTTCGAAATTAATTTTTTGACAAAAATCTATTACTTACGATCGTAAATAAACGATTATCAAAGAATGATGTTCGACAATAATGTCGTTTAAACTTTTTTGGTGGTTATGGCACGATATGTACATACAAATTTGTTGAATTAAGATATTTCATCAATCCGTTGATATGAAAACACCTAAAGGAACGCTTGCTTAGATACCAATACTTAAGCAAAATTAAACTTTGAATTTCAAATTTCCATAACAAGACTTAAGGCTTAGTTAGCCGACTGTAATGTAAAGTAATTGCAACAGTAGGAAACAACTGATCGATATTTTTATGTGAAAAGTAATGAAAATGGTTATAGAGATGTATTGTAACGTAACCTACTTTTCATATAAAAATATCGATCAGCTGTTTACTACGTTCCAATTACATAACATTACAGTCGGCTAACTGTGCCTTTATAATTTTGACAGCATTAAGTACATACAAACGAGGTAGAGAGAGCGAGAGAGAGAGAGAGAAAAAGATGTTATATAACATGACCGTACAATAACAATTTAAGTTGGTTATTTTAACTGTAACAACTAAAATTATTAAGATTAATAAACAATAAAATAAAACAAAAATTAAAAATTTTTAAAACCACCGAATATATCTAGAGAAGATGTGATATCTTCTAAACGGATGGCGCGGTTTTCTTAACATGTTTGATCAAGTCACCGATCAAACAGAAAAAACTAAATCAACATCAGTCCAGCCGTTTTGTCTGTACGTGGACTCGTAGACACACACAGATATATAGACACACACTATAAACTTATAACACAATTTTTTTGTATTTATTCAAATTCTTTGGATTAGCCTACGTTATTTCATGGGTTTTGTTTTCTAAACTTGGTATATCTATTATATTAAAAATAGAAAAATATTGAACTTCACTATATTTTCAGTCATAAGCCGGATGGCAGCTAAAAATTTACATTGATAGTGAATTAACTAAAAACTAAATTGCTGAAATTGATCCGAGGAAAAGTTGCGGCATCTAACTCACAACACAAGATTTAAGAACTTGAAAGAAAATAGTTAAAAAACGTTATATTTCGCATTGAAAATTGACAAGAAAAAAATTTTTAAAAATTATAATTTATTATAACATAATTAGATACTTTAATCAAAAACTAAACGCTCGATTATGAACGGCAACGGAACTTTAGTAGCGTTGCCAGTTGCCAATAGCTGTCAACTACAGTTGCCGAATTGCAATAATATCGAATTAAATTGAACTGTATAAGTTTTTTTTGTAAACCAAAAATACTTTTAATGAATTAGGCAGTCTAAACATTTTTTTATTAAATATTATTTTAACAATAACATTTACTCACAGTAAAGGTGGTATTTCTAAAGGATTTGAGTGTTTTCTAATAGATTTTTGTACTACTATTGAAAAATAATTCCAATGAAGTAATCATCCTTAAAGTAAGTAATTATATTTCTAATATTTTGAAGCTTTATTTACTTTAGTTTCAGTCGCAAATCTGTTATAATCGTATTTTCGATAACTTGAAGGCATTTGCAAAAAGTTACCATACATAATACCAAAAATTTATTTCCAGTTGCGTTAGCTGTTTACAACGTCACTGAAGTTCAGTTGCTATCCATAATGGAGCCATGAGTTTTAAATTCAATATCAGTTTATCATGATAATCAGGGAAACCAGAAATATGCTCTAAAAAAATGTTTTATGCGCATTCAATATGAACTAAAAATTTTAAAATATACACTAAAACGTAAAAAATATGCTCTTAAAAATAAAATAAATTGGTTTATTTGTAAATGAATATATATTTATAATTCAAAAATTTAACAACTTTTGCATATAAAATAAGATAAAATATAAACAAAAACAAAGGAAACAAAATTAACAAAGAATAACTATGTTTAAAATACTGGTTAACTTTAATTTCAAAAGATTACGATATCAGAGTTCATGCTTTGGCGCTGTATTTTAAATAAATAGGACAATATTTGTATTGATATTTTTTATGGCAATAAATAACAAAATATTGACACAGAATTTCAAATAAAAATCATTCCTGTTTCATCTAAATAAACTTTAGTACATGGACAATGTTCCTTCAACGTACTTTTGGGGGAAGAGTCCGTCACAAATAGCAAAACTGAGTTTGTATTAAAACTAACGTCCGTAAAATTGAATAACATGTAAAAAAATTTATACACTACATGGAACATTGGAACAGAGATTTAGATGGCAAGAAATAAAAATTAAAATTTTGACCAACCCCTTAATGTGTAACCATATTAAAATAAAAAAGTTCTTAAGGTATAAAACCGTAAATTATGCTCTAAAAATTCAAAAATATGCTAAAGATATGCCTGTAGGCTGATATACGCAAAAACATGCTTTAAATGGTAAAATATGCAAAAATATGCACTAACAAATCGACGTCAAAATTCTTAAAAAGTTCTGAAGCTGATAAATATCTTGTCCCCGCATTAATACGTCACACAAGAAAAAACATGCAATTGCATATTTGCGGTTTCCCTAATGATAATACAGAATAATTTAGTTCAATTTTTTTAATGAAAATTTAAAATTCCAATTAATTAAAGTCAGTTATTTAACTGAAATAGAGTTATTTAACTGAAATTCCAACAAGAATTCCACACTTTTCTATTGATTTTAAAGTTTGTCATACTGTAAGCAAAGATAGCAATAGTGAGGTTTATTTTAATCACTGAAATTTCCAAGACGTGCAATAATAACAAAGAACTGTTTAGCCTTTTGAAAAAATCAACATTTGTCGTGACAAAGCATAAAGAGAACAACAAAAAGAACCACACAAAAAACGTCCTTAGGGGCAAATATGACGACAACAGCAATCAATCAACCTTGGGAAAACGAACTATGTACATAAAAATTCATCAAAGAAATTCTGAAAACTTTAAAACAACAATAAAAATTCTAATAAACACTTGTTGGTCGAAAACTTCAAAACAACAATTAAAATTCTAATAAACAATGGTTGGTTGAAAAAAATTTTATGAAAAACTTACAATATGTTCCTTAAGTTCTTTAGAACGTAGTGGTCCCAACCATTGATGTAATCCAATGTAGCGTTTTTGTACCATTTTTAAAGCTGGGGCACCCTGAGCGTAGGGGCCACCCAAAAGGGCGGTGGCTGTTTCTAAAACCACCATGTTTGTCGTTTGGTTATTCTTGATGTTTAAGGCTGAATATATAGAATTCTTTTAGTTTTATTTTTTTTATTAAATTCTGTGATAAAGATATTGTATATTGTTTTTTTTTCTTTGCTCAACAACTTCCTGTAGAACTTACGAGTTGTTTTTAAATAAATAAATTTTTTTTTTATCTTTTTCTGATTTTCTTTATTTGAATTTGTTTGATAAAATTGTAGTCATTTCTTTAGTTTGTTTTGTTTTTAATAAACGAATGTTTTGTTGTCGTTATAACTAAATATTTTTAATTTTTGCTTTAAAATTTATCAACTCAAAGTTATATTCAACTGTTGCTGCTGTTATTCTGAGTTGTGTTATAAGCTGATATTAATCCTTTGTGTCTGATTTTATATGCGTATTGCTATATATTTTAATCTTGCAATGTTATGAATTTGTGAAATATTCATTCACTATGATATTGTTTTTCTTTCTTTAATGTTGTTTTTGTTTGTTTTTTTGATTGTGGTCTTCGTTACGAAATATGACACGTTTCTGTTGCACGAAATAATATTTTTACTCCGGTTTCTTTTATTTTATTTTTACTTTTTATTTAAAATCCACTCTATTTAATTTTCAATATAAAAATCCTTTTAAATGGCATTCAAGCACGTAATGCAAACACAACTAAATATGTATGTATGTTTTTGTAAATTTAAAAAAGAATATCTTCTTTTGCAATTTATTTGTTTTGAGATTAAGTTTAATTAAGAACTTTATAAACGCTTAAATATTTTATAGCATAAGTTTAAGGGGAAATTGTTGTAGTATAATTTAGGCGTTTAATTTATTTATTTTCTTAAAACTTTGAAAAATTAACACAATTTGCTGGCTAATCATTAGCAAGTTATTGAAACATTTAATTTTTGTTTTATGTAAAGAAGTTCTAGATTCTTTTACGTTGAATGAAATGATAAATTATTTTTATAAATATACCGACAAGCTTAAAATTGTTTTAGTTAATATTTAAATTGGCATAAATTTTATAAAATATATTGTGTATATTTTAAGGTTGAATTTTTCTTCTTTGAAACGAGTGTATAAGTTTTTTTATAAATTTCTAAGATCCTAGGAATTTATGATGAACACTTTCCTAAGCATAAGTTACAAATATTGCACAGTTCCAACAAGTGTGTTTTTAGGCGCTTTAAATTGTTTTAGCTGAAGTTTTATTTGTAAGCTGTTAGGAAATTTATTACCATTTCAACTTCGAAAGTATAATTTTAATTTAAAGAATATTAATCTTTTTTATTGGTTTGATTATTTTTAAAAAGTTTTAAAACACTATGTATATTTTATTTTGCTTTACAAGTTTTTTTTAATAATAAAAATTTAGGCACAATATTTTTAAAATTTATAATAAACTCTCTGCTTTGATTAAATCATATTACATTATAAATTTTTCCATTAAAATAAAATTGTTTGAATTTATAGATTTGAACACTGAAAATATTTAACGAAAATTTCATTAAATTTTTGCCACTTTTAGTTATTTACTATTTCTTTTTTTTTTTAAATTATTAACGATCTGTTAGAATTTATTTTGAAAATTTTTTTCTTTTGAAAACAAAAATATGAAACACGAACCGTTTACACGTAAAATGTCTCTTAGATGCGAACCGTAATGTTCAAAGTTCCATCGCGAACTGAAGTTAAACCAAATGATACTTTTTACAAAACCATTAAACAAAATCAAAACACACAAGAACAGCACAACGCAATGAAAAATAATAAATGAATACATTTTTAAATGAAAGAGCATCAAATGGCAGACACTCTTTTAAACCAAACATGATAACAAAACTCTTTTAAGCACACAAAATGGAAAATCTAACCAAGCACATGTGATTTTAGCAAAGTTCTGTTGAGAATATGTTGTGAATTTCCTTTTCCCCAAATGTAGAGTTCTTCCACTACAACAACAAACCAGACACACCCTCTCACTTACAATGCTCTTTACAAAAATAACCTTCATATCATAACACTCTTAGATTTATTATAAATTATATTTCCACAAATCAAAACAAAACTGTTGCTTTCATGTGGAGACTTTCGTATGCTCCACTGTCTCTTTGTTTGGCATTTTGAAAGCTCCCCGCAAGAAAATACATATTCTCTGTTATGATTTTATTTGTCTCCAATAGGCATGCTCATTTCAAATTAACAAGCTCATCTATAAGAAAACTTTACTCTTTAGTAGTTTCAAGGAATTTCTCTTTGAAAATGATGCAGCCAAAATAGTATTACCACCCTCCAACACCTCATTTCTTTTAAACAGTTTTGTAGTTGTGCGTTAACAGGTTGGTGGTGGTAACTTACTTTTTGGCTATGACCAGATTTTTTTTTCTTTGCTGAGTCTGTTAGCGTTTAATGCTTGACTTCCTGAACAACAACTACGTTGGTTTTGAAATTATCTATTTCCTACGGGCACTTGGCTGCTTCCCTTTTTGTTTTGTTTATCACTAATGCAATGCGAGCATAGAAAGCTTAAAGAAAAGAATTAATGATTTTTTATGCATTGCTAGTACTTTTACACAAAAAAAAGCAATTATGTGCAACAACAGTAAATAGAAAATATAATTAAGTTTTTTTTTTATACACACTCAGTTTCATAAATACGTTTGTTTACACTTATAGAATACTGATATTAAATTCGACAAATAACACTGCTTGAACCGGCAACTTTTTTTGTAACAAGCCGGAGATCCGGTGGGTAAACCTAATACCACGTTTAAGCTTTTTTTTAATTAGCTCTTGTTTAAAAAAATAATTAAGATTAAAAACTTGGTTTTCTACCATTTATTAACTTTTATATCGATATATATATATATATATATATTGATTCAATAAACATACAGAAAAAAGTACTCACCAATTAATGTATTCGATTAAGAATTTAATTGATTCAATTAAATTTTTAATTGTATTAATTAATTTGAGTGGAAAAACTTATTATCAAATTGTTTATAGGTGAAAATTTAATTAATTTTTTAATTAACATTACAAATAATTTAATTGATATTACACAATTATTCATATTGATATTGGAAATCTTTTTTAAATTTTTTTCTTCAAATATATTGATTTTTTTTAATTTGAACAATTTTAAATAAAAATATGAGTAAATGGAAGTTTTCAATCATAATGATTTTTTAAACAAGCGCAAACCTAAAAAAAAGGTTAAGACCACCAAATTCAGCGTATTCGAATTTTACGTATTCCAGGTTTACCCATCACGTCCCCCGCTTGCCACGTTTTTGACCAAGCACAGTTTTATTAATATTTTAAAAGTATTTTTGTAATTTTTATAGACATTTCAAAGAGTAAAGGCTCAGTTAGCCGAATGTAATGTGATGTAACTGCTACGTAGGAAACAGCTGATCGATATTTTTACATGAAAAGTAGGGTAAGTTGCATTACAATTCTATAACCATTTTCATTTCTTTTCACATAGCAATATCGATCAGCTGTTTCACAATAATGCAGTTACATTACATTACAGTCGGCTAACTAAGCCTTAAAAGTAATTCAATTCTGTTACGTAATTTAAATGAAAGAAAGAAAATATAGTTGTGCTATTAACCTGTTAAATTTCATTAAAAACCATTAAACATCCAAACTTATAAATTTACAAACTTTCACATTTATAATATTAGTAGGATTTTCAGCCAATAATGGGTTAATTCATGTGAAAAGTCTTATCAATTATTTATGAAGAATATTTCCTTTCATTCTGGTTAATGTAGCCCTAATTGGAATTTATATAAATTTCAAGAACAACATAGGCCCATAATGGGTTCATAAACCCCGCGATGCATAAAACTGATGATTCAGATGCAAAAAAACTGAGTTCAATACCAAACCTATTGGACGCGTCAACAAAAAAATTTTCAAACGATACTGTGCATTTAATGTTCTTATTAAAAGTAAAATAATAGAAAAATATATTTTCAAAATTTAAAAAAAATTTATGAAAAAAAATTTAAGTACCACCATAGTGCAGAACATCAATCGGCTTCTTATAGAAAGAAATACACGAATAAATTTTTGTCGATGGCCAGCTCTGCACTGAAGCCTATTGGGTATTTAAATACCCATGATCTTCTTAACAACTTCTACGAACCACCAGGTACAACAAATGTAAAAATTTAATTCAAATTGTACGAGCGGATCTATGCTCAGGCATTAATACGAATTTCGATAGGAAACACCACATTCCCAGCAAACACGAAGTCAAAGCTTTGAAATAAGATGACTTTATAATTTGATATCAAGCACAATTCTCAAATCTTTTTCAAAGGTTTATGTTTAACACTTGAATTTAAGTTTATAATGTCTTGAATATAAACATTTGACAACCAGTGTTTTACCCAAATTGTCTTGACGTCAAGTGTCATTCTCAACTTATAAATAAGAAATATAACAAATTGGTTGCAACAATATTCAAAGCGCTAAATAAATTGTAAACGTTTTAAAAACGTGACAAAGGTATACTTATTGTTTGTGAATAAAATGTAATTATAATTAAGAAAGCGAATAAGAAAAATAATAAAAAATACTATTTACTTATAACTTTATATGGACATACTAGTACATAAATATTTCAGTCGATAATTAATTCCATCAATTTAAATATTAAACATGATTTTACAAAGCAAAAATTGTATTTCATTCATGTTCCACATTATATTACAATCCACATTTGAACAGTTGAGAATAACGTTTGAATGTAAGTTGAGAATAAATGAAATTCCCAATTTGAAAATAATTTCCCCTTTTTTTTGAGAATGCTATGTTTTTCAAATTATTTTTCAAATAAGTATAATTTGCGAAAGCTATAACGCAAGGCAAATTCATAACAGGTAAAGTTGAAAACACAGCTGATCTACTTTTTTTTTTGCCAAATTCAAGGCGAATTCACATAACTGGTGGCTCTTGTGTCAAAAGTTGTTTATATATGTATAGAGACCTGCGCCGGACGATTTTTTCGGCGGCACCGGCTCTTGAGAAAATTATCGGCGGAAGCTGAGATCAAATAAAAATATATAACAAAAAGAATTAAAAAACAAATAAAAACTTTCTGCTGTTGGCTACACATTGTTTATATATTTCATTGGTGCTTTGCCAAACCATCAATAGACCTTAACCAAATTTTTTGATAAAATTTCTAAGCATACTACGGTTTTTTCATTTATTTTCCTCAAAGATAATACTACTTGCGAATTCTCAAATAGCTTTTGAAAATCTGTACATAAGATAAGAAGTTTATGACTGTTCAAAATATTTTAACCACATATTTTGACGTCTACTATGATTTGTCAAAGCACCAATGAAATATACACAAAATGCTTAGCCACCAGCAATTATATTTTAATTCAAATAATCATATGAAATAATGCCAAATAATGTTTGTGACTGTTCAAAATTTGTGGTTGAAGTCTACTGATGATTTGGTTTAAGCGCCAATGAAATACGTATATAGACCAAGCTAAACCACAAGCAAATAAATTTCAAATTAAAATATAATTATGACAATATGTCGAATAATAAACTTCTTAAATAATAAATATCTTTAATAAATAAAATAATTATTAGATTATATTGTACATGGAGAATCGACGGCTGTTTTTCAGGCAGCATAAGAAAAACTATTTTCGGCGGCGTCGTAGCTGACTAAAATTATCGACGGCTCAGCTCAGCCGGCTGTGAGCCATGATGGCCTAGATCTCTGCTTAAGTAAATTCAATCAGCTGCTTTTGGCATGCGAGCCTCCAAGGCAACAACAAAATACTATATTGTTTTTATTGTTTGTTATTTGTTGTAGTATTAACTCTACCTGTGATGAATTTGCCTTGCTACAACCCTGCTTGTGTAGTTGTGTAGCATTGTTGTCGTTAAAATACCCAGTTGGCCAACTTATCGCAGAGGGCACTTTCATCGCGATGTTTGTCGATTACCGTTTCCTTTAATACAATCTAACAGAACCCGTATTCAAAGACTCGGTAAAAGAAAAAATATTCAACTGGTCATGACATTAACTGCTTGGTGAATATTGTCCGTAGGCTAGTGTTGTAAAATTCACTAATGAATAGAAAATATGTGCGTATTGCTATGTTTGAAGTTAACGGTCATTTGTTCGAAAATTTCCTCAATGATCTATTTAACCTGCCGTTAACAAGTCCTTCATGCTAAAAAATTTTTGTGCATCCGTCTTGCAAGATGTTTTAAAGACATGGCCAATTGGGTAATCATTGTCATATACACACCAGTATTGGGATATGGCTATTCCAAAATTGTACCATGAAAATGTTAAAATTGTACCAAACTAACACCAATTGTACCAAAATGTATCCATCTGCTAACTAAGCATACACAATAAGAATTCATAACAATTTTTCATATATTGAAAACAAAAACATAAAGAAAATAACTAATAGTGGATTTTCACTTTGCAAAGTGTTTCCGCAACACGTTTATATTACATGCTGCATACTTTAACACAGACACTGCAACCTACAATGCGACCTATAACATAAAATCATTTTGATATTTTCGAAACTTCGAATGCAATTTCGAACTCAACTATAAACAAGACTACACACTGTGCGACAGGCAATGCAACTTGCCTAGTTGCATAAACACGTCGCTAAGTCTGTACCTACCATAAAGGACTCGGACAAGTGCAACCATAAACTACCAATGTTGCAAACTTCGGTACTTATAATAAGTTAGGCAACTATGTTAGGAGAAATTATTATTACTGTAATGCTTAGCACAAATTTTTTCAAATTGTACCACTGAAGTATAAAGTGTACAAGTGTACAAATTCAAATGTAATTGTACCGAATTTGGTACAATTGTACCACAAAACCCAACAGTGATACACACATGTATTCTATTTTTGACAAGTTGTAGCCGGTAGCTTGCTGTCGTCAATGTGTGTAATACATAATACATTCTACTATATATCGCTCATTTACTCAAAGAACGTCATAACTCAAACAAATTGAATTTATGCTATAATGATGCAGAACTAATCCTCTTATCGTTTTTCATATTGTGTAAAAATTTCATACACATAAATATCTTGTTTGATCAACTCGATAGAGAAAAATAAAATTTTCTTTTTCGCTAAGTTGTGTGTAAATTGTAAACTTCGAACTAGTTTTCTGGCAAATATGAGATTCGATTTCCATAACCATATTATTACATTATACGATAGCGAATATCATAATCTCAAACTAAAAAAAACTTGATCGAATCAGTTAGATATTGAAAGCGACGATTAGATCCATTAGTTTTTTTTTTTTTTTTTTTTTTTTTTGAGTTATAACGATATAGTTATAAGCGATATGTACAAACAAGAAAACTCATATTGCCTACCATGTTGCAATTTTATTTCTACTGCATATTTATGATACTCACTGTAAAATTTAGTAAGCAACAAGTGTTATGTACACAGAATAGAGCTACAAAAAAATAATAATAAACAATTCTTGGAAGAAATATGGACACAGGGAGAATAAAAATGGATTATAAAACTAATAATAAAGTTCAACTAAAATTTCCGTTGAACAATACATAAAAATCAAAGTAAGAGGAGCACAAAACCATACTTAATATTTAACAATGTTGCAAGTGAGAAATATGAACAACTCTAGAACAAGAGATATTTAGTACTGTTCATCGAGTGGAAAAAATAAACTTTCGACGAATCACTAATTCCTTTCTTCATTAACTTCCTAAATAACCCCTTAGTATGTACAGTACACACCCTTCTCTATATCTGTAACCGGCATTTATACATTTAGGCTTGTTATATCGTGCGTGTTATTTGTACATTGTGAAAAACAATAATTAAAATTTATTTTTTTAATAAGAATATTCTTTGTGACAGTCCATGTACTTTTTCTTAAAATTAAAAAAAAAAGTTCAATTAAATTTTACCTTTATTTGAAAAACGCTGACCACGCATTTTATTTCTGTTATGAAGAAACACAAAAAAAACCATTGAGTGCAAAGTAAAACCGTTGACACGAGGAAAGCTTAAATTAGACGTGCCATAACCATACAAAACAACTGTTAAAACCAAACAAATGGGCAATACTGTATTTGATTGCAGGTAGCTCGCCATAGCGTCATAGCCATAACCATATAAACCAATTAAATTTTAGTTTTGGTTATGACTATGGCAATATGGTATGTCACGCTTAATTTCAGCATTACTCATTACTCATTACTCCTAGTTTACACTATACAAGTCGTATTCAGGGTTGTCAACTCGGTGCTTTTCGCACCGTTTCTAGTGCTTTTTGAAATTTTCGACGCGAGAAATTTTGAAGTTAGTGCTCAGTGCTTTTTAAATTAATTTTAGTGCTTTTTGTTTCGTGACGGTGGCATAGACGCTAAATTCAAAAATAAATTTCCATATCAATTTTGTTTTCGAGGAAGGCTATCGTTCAAAAAGCAGAACATTTCAAAAAATTCTAATAAGGTTGTAAAATGCTTGCTTTAACATTTTAAGCATAATTAGTGTAAAGAAGACATTAAGCAAGTAGGTACCCAAATATAGTTTAATAGCATCATTTTGTCTAGTTACTATAACAATGGATGGAGAATGGAGAAACTTTGAGTCCAATGTCGAGTTTTGGGCAGAAGTAAAATCTAATAAGTTTATGTAAAGTTAATGGATATAAACTCGTTTGAGGCATTATCAAAAACTGCATTTCCATAAATCTTTTGTCACTTCAATGTTTAAGCGCGCTGAAGTAGATTTTTTACCTCTACGACTTTATTTAAGTCTAACAAACGTAACAATATATCCTTACACTTTGTTACAACTTCGCTTCATAATAAAAAAGGTCTGAAACGAGAAAATTGAATTGTGAATATACTTTTTTATACACTAAGGGGAAAAACGTGCTAAAATCAAGATTTTACGCTCAAAACTTAAATCATTTTAATATTTATAGTCTGTTAAATGCGAAAATTCTTGATTCAAGAATAAAATGTTGATTTTTTAAAAATCAAATTCAAGATTTTTTTCTTAATAAAAATCTTAAATTAAGATCATATTCTTAACAATTTAAGGATATAATCTTAAAATTAATATTACGTTCTTGATTTTAAGACTGCGCTATTAAAGTTTAAGTCCACGTTTTTGATCTTAAGAATTCATTCTATAAATTAAGAATTTATGTTAAATTTGAGAACGTCAATGTTACTGACCAAATTTCAAGATTGAAATATTAAGATCTCTGCAATCTAAGTTGAAGAATTTTGTTCTTAAATTTAGATCGTTTTATTCTCTTAGGGCCAAATTCACAGTCATTAAGTTAGCTAATAGCAATAGTTTAACCAATAATATTTGATTCACAGCTTTTGGTTTAACATTAGTTAAACCGGCAAACGTCATTGGTTAAGAAATAGTTTTATACAACAGCTGCTTCGTTGTAAACTTTCAGTATTGATGTTTTGTGAACAACATAATATCCTGTGGTGAACAGTTTTGGATACATTTCATACATATGTACGTTGTAAAGCATCTTCTTTGTGTTTAGCTGTAATACATCTTTTTTTTATTTTCTATTATGTTTTGGTTTCCCCGAACCAATTTCTGCAATTCTTAATATCTTTCACGATAAACTTAGATGAGCGAGCACTTATTTTTATCAGTTTTTAAGAAAGAATACAATAAATGTAATCAAAAAGTATTAGTTAAACAATAGTTATCATTTTATTTTACTAAAAATTAATTAGAATTAAAACGTGTATCGGATACCTCAAATTTGAAGTTTTAGGTATAAAATGCAAGGTCAACCGATCCCTAAAGATCTTATATACATATTTATGTATAACATTTTTTTTAATATAATAAAATAATTAAATTTAGTGCTTTTTTACTCAATTTAAGCGTTTTTTTCATAGTTTCAGTGCTTTTTGAAATTTAAAAGTTGACAACACTGGTCGTATTGCTAAGCTGATTAGGTAGAGAGAGAAAAAGAAAGAGAAGGGGAACCGTAACATATCTTTTCCCCTCGTGTCTCCTAAAAGACTAATCAGCTTAGAAATAAGGCTTGCATAGTGTAAATTAAGACTTAGCTAGGTTTTTCAAAACTAAGACAGTCAAATAAATGGTTTTTGATGAGAGAGAGAGACAGCGTTGCCATGATGGAGCATGAGTCTTTGTATGTTGTCAGATATTTCTGAAGAAACGCTTTATGTTGAAATAATTATACATAAAACAGATAGTTTTAACCCACTTTTAAATCCTAGCGTGATTTTTGATGTAAAGTCGTATGGTAAAACTCGTTAATATCTTATTCAATTTTGTTACTTATACTAACATCTTGCGTTAGTCGGCCCATTAATTCATTCGTTTTATAACTGTTATTACTTGGGTAAACAAGTCCATGACCTTTTGAATTTCTTGCCTCCTTACTGAAAGGGCAACACTGCTCCTGTCAACACGTAATTGGGAGTTGGCAGACTCTTATCAAAATTTGAACAAAATGTATCATTTGGCTTGTGTTTGACATCCATTGAGAGCAGACTACGGCGTGTTATCAGAAGAAAATGGAAAAAAGTTAATTACGTGTGTTCATTAAACATATTGTTTTGTGGGAGAAACCATCATTCAAGCAAAGGCTAAGCTTAATATATACTATGGAGCTTTCCGCCATCAATTTCAATGGAAACATGTGGTTTACTGAATTTCGTTGTTGGCAGGCAAGATGCCCGAAGTTTTAAAGCTAGAGAAATTTTTTTTTAAATTTTGAATAATTACTTTCATATGAAAATGCTTTCCGCAAGATGGTTGACGACGACAAACGCAATCATGTGACAATTTTTCTGGAGTGTTTGGCGTTTTTTCAACACAGGTGAAGGAGTTTTTGCGCTATTTTATAGCAGACGATGAAACGTGGATCCACAATATCACACCAGAGAGGGTAGCTCGTAGCGAATAGACGATAAGGAGGGCATAGATGGGTATGTCAGTCAATAAATTCGTGGCGTCAGTTTTTTTAATGCATTTTTTTTGGGTTGATTGGGTTGATTTAATCAAAATCTGAAAAAAACGACCGAATTTGGCAAAAAATACTTTCTTTCCAGCAGAACAATCCAAGAGTGGAATTTTCGCGGCCAAAATTCATGTATCGGGCTTCGAACTGTTCCCTCATCCTACATTTAGACCAGAGTGATTATTCTTGATCCCAAATCTGAAGAAATGGCTCGACGGAAAGATATTTGACTTCAACGATAAAACCATCTCGCAAGTATTTTGATGACTCCGAAAAATATTCTCACATCAAGATGACTGTAAAAACGATCACTTGTCTGCTCTTGGTCGGAAATTTAGACACGAACTCGAAGAATGTTGTGTTCTAAATTTTAAGTAAAATTTTGTAGCATAAAGACAAGACAAAGACCTCTTTGCACATGCAAAGTTTACTTTGACAACTCTTTTACGTTTTTTAACTCTGTTTCACTTCTGCGCACGCATATTTTGAGAAACTTTCACAACATTTCGAAGAAACTATATGTAACGAAGCAAACAACGAAAGATACTAAAGAAGAACAGAACAACTTTAGAAGTACATTAAACTCTGTGCCCTCACCCATTTCTTTTCCCCTTCTCACACATAAAATCAAGATATTGCAAAGTAAGCTTTGCGTGTACGAAAAGGGTTAAATATCAACTGTTGAATTGACTAACAAACGAAACAGTGTTGACAACTCAGATATGAGAGCAATTAAAAGCAACTTAAACCATTTTCTTTTGTAAAAAATTTGTCTTTACTTTTTTTTATCATTTTCAACAATTCACATTTATATGTAATGAAAATTCTTCCAGCCAACCATTCAAGACGCAATTTTAAGAGACTTGGCTAAAAATCTTAATAGGGAAACATGCGTTCTTTTACTGCACCAACACTTATTACCAGCTTAATTAGAAGTTATGAATTAAGTAAAATAAAAAATCAACTTATAGCCCTTCCTGCAGTACTTTCTATATTGTTTTTTTTTTATTTTTTTTTGTTACCAAAAGGTAAATAACTTCTGAATGTATATTATTTTTTTGTTCTTTTTTTGTTTTTTTTATTCTTATTTTGCTCGCACAAGAATAAAATGTAATATAATTTCATATCAAAAAGAAAATGTTTCTTTTATTTTCCCTATGCCTTCTTTTAAAACAAGAAAACAAGAGAATAACAACAGTAATCCAAACTAAAACTTAATACGTCTATATTTCAGGCCAAAGAGTATAGAAAGAAAAAAGACGCTGGTAAAACCGTATCCAGCGAATAAAGTCCGCAGTTTCTTTTCTATTTGTACTCGTATTAAGTCAATGATCAGCTAAAGAGGAAAGAAACATACATACATACTCGTACATATGTATGTACGAACAAAGCATTGTACATTTGACGAATACATCCACAAAAGTACGAGTATCTCATAGATACAAAGAAAGAATTTTTCTAGCCCATGTCTATAAAAGCAACACCAACCAACTGCAAGTTAAATCTTTTTTGTTTCTAATCTCTTATTTTTAAAATTTATAACAATAATAACTGTTGGCCAAATATGAACTTGGTGCCTTAACTTGACTAAAAATATGTATTTATTAGATACTTGTTTTTATGTATCTCATTCTTGTTGTTAGTGTGAGTGTGCAGCTGAATGTTGCTCTAAAGTTTATTAATTTTTTTTAGCTTCTTTAGCTAAACCAGAACCAGTTTATGGCTGACAACTATAAAATACCGTTAGAATTTTATATCAAGCCAATTTTCATTGCTACCAAAGCAAACATGGGAAAATAATCATCAATTTCTTCTTTCATTATTTTTTTTATACTTGAAATGAAAATTCTTTATCGTATTTTTAAAGGCTCGACATGACCAGCGTTGATATTTCGTCATATACTGGGAGAAAATTTATGCAATTAGAAAAAAATTGTTTTAAGAGATAAAAATTTATTAAAAAATTTTATTTTTATTTTTTAATTTTTTTAAGAATTCCCAGTGAAAAAATGGAAGTCATTCTAGTGGAACTACATTTTCATTGCTTCCAAAAAATCGATATTTTTAATTTGCCGAGAGTGAGCCAAAAACCATGTAGAAGCTTATTTTAGTCATACAAACCCTTGTAACTCTTCCATAGTGTTAGAAAATTCTCGCCAGAATTAAAATAAAATTTATTTCTTTAAACAAATTTTTGAACTAATTTTAGTCTAAAATTTAAAAGTTATTTGTTTAAATTTACATGAAAGCACTGTTTCGGACTTAAATTTGTATAAAAATAAACGAATTGTTAAAATAGGTAACTATTTACCATTTTTCCTATATGAAAATATTATCATAGAACACAAAAAAGGGAATTTTTTTTAATATCGCTTCCAATTCAGTGACCAGGCATCGAAAAAGAGAACTTCTTGCAATGACAACCCTATGTAAAAGCATTAGATCGGATCGAAATTTTCACTACTTCCAGATCGCAAACTCTACATTTTCATGACGTTTTTGGAGTCTCTTTTTTTGCTGGGATTCTATTAGGCCACCTTAACTAAAACTTACAATAAACCGATTTCTACAACACTGCATACATTTAGGAAAACTGGGCGAGGCCATTTCCACTTTTAAAATTAAACATGATGTTCATGCATTCTAAACTAGATTAGTCCTGCAAAGCTCTGCATGCATCTGGGGGATTTGAAAAATGGGAAGTATCCCTATAAGAACACTACCAGTCAATTTACCAGCCATTTGACCGGTAGTGATGCAGGTCATATTCATTATTAAAAGCAAAATGAAAAACTTGACCAAAAACATTTATGCATGTTTGATTTCAGCCACTGACAAGACTTTATTCTCAATATATTTTTTTTCTAGAAAACAACCAAAACTCTTTGAAGCCCATTTTTGACTAATTATATTGTTTCATGACAATGAAAAATCATGTTGTAAGAAACTTCATGAAATAAATATGGGAATCGTTGGACTTTGAAGGATATCCCTAAAATTTCAAGCAAAGCAAAAGATTTTGGTAAAATTTGCGGCATTCCATACACATTTTAATTCTTCAAATATCGGTGAGTATAAAAATCGATTTGACGAAGAGTTTTGAGGTTATTAGAAAAAATATTTTCTTAGTATTTCCTTAACGATATCTGTCGAACAAATAATAAATCAGCTGTTCAGATGATGTTGAGAAGTGTGAGCTGCACAGAAAGATTTTGACATTTCAGCCAGCTAAAGTCTAGTTTAATTTATCTTTTCTTCCTTATCCTCCGTCTAGGCTGGCAATAAATGTATTAACATATATTGCAGCAAAAGTCAAATTATTGATATTGCTAATGGAGACTGCATATTGCCAGTACTTGCAATAATTGTGGCAATAATTGTCAACAGTTTTTCGTTGAAAATTATTGCGAACATAAAACGTCAAAAGCTCGGTGTTAATTTATGTTGGACTTTTCCGTATTACTTTTGGCATTTAGATAATATTAGTGAAATTGAGAAAATATACATACATATGTATGTATATTAAAAAAGGACATTAGTCTCTCAAGAACGTGTGTAGTGAAATAATTTATATTCTTATGTTTTTAAAAAATAAAAAATTATTCGATTAACCAGATATTTACAAGTGAATTATATTTTTATTCTGCACCTTTCTTGTTGACTTTTTCCATATTGTAGCTACGATTTCCCATAGCCTTAACATAAGTAAAGCAATACGCAATATTAGACCGCTATACTGCCGACGTTATTGCTATATTGCCAACATATTTATTGTCAGTGTAGACAGGGGGTTTAGGTAATCACATTAATCAAGAAAAATATTATCTTATTATATAAGTATAGAAATTATTACTGAACTTAATAGCGTAGGCAGACGACAGCGTTAATTTGCATTAAAAGTTCACTAATGTGAATTAAAAATTTACCCTTACAGACGACAGTATTTGTGCATCCCTTTCGTACACACACACTTCTATAATTTTTCTTCGAAAATTTTAAAATGGAACAAATTTGTGTCGAGATTTTAATATTTCTCTTTTCTTTTTCTAAAAACAATTCAAATAACTAATATTTCCTGACTTTGAATCCATTTTAATTTTGAAAATTAAAAACTAATTTAATATTGATTGACTTTTGACGGTGTTACCATATTTAAATATTTAAATTTAGTATTAATTCACTTTCATTTAGTGCATTTAGGTCTAATCTAATCTAATGCGCATTGGGATGGGGATAATTCACAAGTTAATTTGAATTAAGACTGCTAATACAAATTAACGCTGTCGTCTGTCTATGCTACAAGCCGGATTATGAAATTATTCTTAATGAAAATTTAAAATTATAATTTTTTGCTTTAATTTCTTTGATAAGGACATTTAACAAATCATAAACGGACTGTTCTCAAAACAAGCACGTAAATCGAAACGAATAATAATGTTTTAAAATTAATATTTTATATATTAACATGTTATATATTAAATAATATTAAAAATTTTAAAAACCCCCTAGTATATTCAGAAAAGATGTGATATCTTCTAAACGGCTTTACCGATTTTCTTCAAACATAGCTAAGAACCCTCTCGATTAAGTCACCTTTCAAACAGAAAAAAAACTAAATTAAAATCGATCCAGCCGTTTGGCCTGTTCGTGGACACGGACAGACACACAGCCACACACTACAAACTTATAACACCCCTCTTTTTAGTCGGGGGTTAAAAAACATACAAATTGGAATAGATTTCTTTTCGAATTGAATTGCATAATTACCCTTGTATTGACTAATAAAAAATAAATAAAATTTTTTCCCCCAACATTGGAGTTATGCGATATTTGAAGTACGATATATACGAAGTACGTAATCGCAAATATTTCACGTACTTTTGCTTCTCCTTCTACAAGATATTTCCTTTAATTTGAAAATAGTTTCGTTCAATTTGAAAATGGATTCGCTTAATTTGAAAAAGGTTTCGTTTAATTTCAAAAAGGTTTCGTTCAATTTTAAAAGATTAATTTTAAACTGAAAATGCTTTAATCAGAAATAATTCATAGTCAGGCTCAAGTTCAGTAATTTCAATTCTTATTGAATGAAATATTTTTATTAATTAATGTGAGTTTCTAAAGAAGAGAAGAAAAATTAAACTTAGACTTTTAAGCTGGGGGAAATACCGATACTTTTCTGTGCAGCCACGCACATCATCAGCACCATAGTCTATCTACTTGGGTAGAGATTCTTATTAACATCAGCTATTTAACTTAAATTTACAATGAAACGGAATATGAGAAACGATTGTTGTGTATACAGTTGCTTTAAATATAACATTCGCTATTGGTTGAGGCAAAAAAGTAAAATAACAAGCTCAAATTCATTCAGTTTTCCTACAATTATTATTTGTGCTTTTCGCCTCGGAGACCCAGTCAGGTCCATTGTGGTTGATATATAATTAAATAGCGAGTAAAAGGCAGATGTACACTGTCGTAAAAAAGAAATTATAGAATCACATTATCGTTACCGCAAACGATATTAAATGTATCGAAGTTACAGAATCCAGAAACTAAAATCCAGGTACTCGCCATTTTGTCTATTAAAATAAGCAGGCGAGCATTTTTAAGTAACTTCAAGTTACTTATTAATAATGATTATGATTAAGTAAAAATTACGCACAAAAAATAGATGTTGAAAAATGGTGATTGATAAAAAAATGCATGAATGTAATCTTTTCTTCTATCAAGCATGTCAGTGATGGCAATAATCATTAGTAGAAAAAAGGTTAATATGACTGATCAGTGTTGACTATACAACATTTACCAATAACTACTGCTTTTATACTGGATATTTTAGAGCTATACAATAAGCAGGAAATATAATTATTGTCTACCGGGCCAATGCAAGGATGCACACATGTGCAGCTTTCATAGCAAAAATCCATGCATTGGGCTAGTAATTATTCCTTTATACACCATATACTCCGGAATGACTATTATTTATTATTATTATTATTACCAAACGCGAAGAAATGGCTTGGAGGAAAGAAATATGATTTTTCGAGAACTCTAATTTTGTTTAAAGAGCAGTGTTGCCAAAATGTTGCAGGCATTTCCCACCATATAACCCCTGAAAACCCGCTAAAAACCGCTACCTGAATAAAAATAAACGCTAATGTAATCGCTGAATTTTTTATAACCAACATATGTATGTTTTTTAATGGTTTATTGGTAAAAAAAAAGAATAATATAAATTTTACAAAATATGTATACATATGGATAGATGTATGTATGTTGGAATCTAATAATTCCCCAATATTTGTAAGCAAAACTCAGCCTACTCTTTGAGTAGGTATTTTATTTCCTGCAGAGTTTCCATACACAAACATCGAACCAGTACCTGTGTTCTGTAACTTGCGAGAAGTTTTCGCGTCGAGAAAAATCAAACAATTACATTGGTTGTCATGTTTTTCACAGGACAACCAGTGTAATTGTGTTTCACAGAATGACAATAAACTTTTCGTTTGGAAAAGTTCTCACCAAAGTTACAGAACATAGGCACAGGAAAAAGTAGAATCCAAGGGCATATTCCATCTTATAATATTAATGTTGAAGTTGATTCAGTATATTTTCAATATTTTAGACTCTAATTGTTCTACACGTGTGGAATCATATCTTGCCGTTTTGCTTGAAGTATTTGTAAAATATTGTTAAAATTTCCTGACTATCTGAAATTAAAAAATAGTGTTGATAAAATAAACTCTGTGGCTCAATTGGCTTGATGTTTAGTTTCGGAGAAGAATTTCAATAAAAAAAAGTCTCTAATCAAAATCAAATTATTCAGGAAAAGTTATTGTTTTGAGAGATTTTGGTTGATATTAGTTTTCCTCATACTCGGTGGTCCAATCACCCAGTTTTCGGTTTGTTTTCCGTTTGTTTAAAGATTTATTTACTATTTTCTTAATACGAAAAGAATTAAATTAATTAAATTGGTTTGTAATATAATTTTAATCTCGAATTAAATTTTATTCACTAATTATGAGATTTGTTCACTTTTATACTCGTATGTATGTATATACATATATTATTATTTTTAACCTCTTAAATTTTCACATTATACTACACGACCACAATATGTAAATTTTTTATTTGCAAAAAAGTGACGTTAGTTTCTTTTCGCTGTACGTGTTTATATCGAAAAAAAACTCAACATAAATACCAAGGTACGTGTCGCATAGCTGCGTTAAATATATTTTATTTTGATTCAATACCTTTCTTTATAAGTTTCAGAAAAACGCTGAAAATCCGTCAACTAAGAAATTCTTCCGCTAAAATTCCCGCTGATGGTTTTTTAAATAGACTTGCCGCTAATGACAGCAAAATACAGTCATATATAGCGGGAAAACCGCCGTTTTGGCAACACTTTTAAAGAGATACAAAGATTGGAGAAACAGTGGACAAAGTGTATAGAGCTCACAGTAGACTTCGTTGAAAAATTAAATGATTTTTTTTATCCCCAGACTTGTTTCATTCAAAAAGTCACTCTTTTATTGACCAGCCTTCGTAAAATAATACGCTAGTGTTGTAAATGTTTTTAAACATTTTTCGATTATAAGCATACAAAATTTACGTTTTACAATTATTTTGTAAAAGTGTACTCAGCTACACAGCTACTCGTACAACAAATACATATCAAAACTATGCCTAAGCAGTTGATTCCCATATTTAAAAATTTTACACTTTATTATGGCATTATTTACGGTAAGATTTCCTGACAAAACTAACAAGACAATCACTTTTTTCTATCTTTCTTTTCCGCTTAAATCCCCTACAAAGTTTTCCAGCCAACACAATAATCAAGTTGTATTTAGACCACAGAAACAAAAACTATATACATAAGTATATGTATAAGTGTGTTCACTCGTGTTCAACGAGTTTTCAACACGTGAACTTCAATTATATGTGTACATTTTATATTTTATTGGTACTTTGATCACAGTTAAATGGCCACATGTCGGTTGGTTGTTTGGTTGGTTGCTTTGTAGTCAGGAAGACAAGAGAAAAACAAATCTTGCTAAGAAAACATGTTAACAGTGATAAGCAATAAAAAATACACACACACACACACAGATTTAAACTGATAAAACAGAACGTCTTTATGCGTACGTGTGTATTAGATTTATCAGCTGTTTACCAGATATTGTCACATCTGGACCTGTTGGAATCATAAGCATCGTTTACATTTCTCTCAGTTCATGCTGTTTTATGTCTCAAAAACACAGATACATATGTCTTTTACAAATTGTTTTACTTGTTCCCCTGAGTGCAGTGCCATTTTTTTTAGGTCTAGGTGATTTTATACACCATATTTTTTCCTCATTGACTCCACGTGCACTGGATCGTAAAAACGAAGTCCAGCGTATAATGAATATTAATTTAAAATAATATATTAAGAAATTTACTGTTTTTACTTTTTTTCTTCCTAAATATATCCTAATCATAAGTATCATGGCGGTGAAAATTGTGAGCATTCATAACCAGGGTAGCCAAAAGAATGATACTTATTCATAGATATATGTCCATTAGATCGTACCGGCTAAAAATTATGGTTTTAGTCTGTGCTATTTAAATTAAAATTTATTGCATTCATACATAAATTAATCATCGTATAAGAAAGTATTCTGCAATATCAGTAACTGCATTTTTAAATTAAAAAAATTATACATATAGTATGTTTTTCATAGAAGTAAAGAAATTTGAAATGGAATAAAACAGAGATGATTTGTTTTAATTGACATGAAATTTACTTTATTAGAAAGATAATCTTGTGACATTATAGTTTAAATATAACTTCTGTCTCGGACGTATACTATATGTATACTATAGACTATAGTAAAATTTTTTATGACTTTTCGCACGATCATGGAGGCCAATACACGGAATCGAAACGTGAAAATAACGTTTAATTCAATAAATCAATTGTGGCACGAGCTGTGTGACATGTTGCGTTGTCTTTTTGAAACCACAGCTCCTGATTGTTCAAATAATGATCGAAAAAGTCAGTAATCATGGCTCCATAGCCTGATTATGGACTCTATAGACTATTTCGGGTCTTCCTCTATGCTACGCTCCATGACATTTTCTGTACGCACTGTACGACAGCTCTGTGGATGCGTAGTATAATTTAGAGTAAACGAGCTATGAAAACACTCCATAGTGAATCCAATTAATTGCTCTGATGAACTATTATATTGACCGCAAAATGGACAGACATAGTGCGCGATACATAATGTTTCGAACAGAACCTTAATTTTCAAAATAAATTTACACAATTTGCAAGCGTTGCACATTGGGTTAAATCAGCCGCAAAGTTGCTATTAATTTAGGTAAAGGTGGAAAATTGTTTTTAAATTTTTATTTGAAAATGTAGGCCTTGCTGATTACAAAAATGTATTTTTGAAAACATTGAAGTTTTTCTTTGGATTTTTGTTATTTATAAAAGAAAAAAAAATTATTTAGGAATTATTTTTATATAAATTATGGACAACAATTAAAAATCTACATTCACTATAGTCATCACGATCATTATGGGCATCATCATAATTATCATCATCATTATCATCAAAAAAATTTCCTTAAAACTTAAATATTTAAAAAACGGCACTAAATTCGGACGATTTTTTTCTTGAATATAAAAGCTGATTTTATGCTTTATTAACGCTTTACTCTTAGAACAAACAATTCGTAACATTTTTAGTTCTATTCCACCAAATATTGAAAATACTCTAATTTTGGAACATTTTTAACAAAACATTTTTTCAAACAAAAATATTTTTTCAAACAAAATTTAAACAAAACTTTCTTAACCACGAACTAAAATACCTTTATGGTTCCATCATGAAATTTTTACTAAATAACTTTTAAACAGAAAAAAAGGAACTTGAAATGTCTTGAGTCTCATTTTTTTCACTATTAGCAAAAGCACGAAAAAACGCTGTACTTTGACAGCACACTGCAAAAAAAAAAAACTAGGAACACTAAACATTGATTTTAATCACTAGTGATGCGGAATTTTATCTATTTTTACTCGACATAAAACTTTATTCGAAAATAAGAACTAAAATATTAATTAGTAGTGACTTTGGACTTGATTCAACCCAATGTGCGTTGTTCAGGCGTCAGCCTATTCATGTTGAAACGCCAAACCAAACTAAACATAAAGATTAAATTAGACATGGCATAAACATAATGCCATAGCCATAACATAACCTATAATCAAATACAGCGTTGCCCATAAGTTTGGTTCTAACAGCTAATTTATATGGTTATGGCACGTCTGATTGAAATTTAAAACACTTGAAAGTTGACAAAATGGCCCTCAGATAAAAAAAGTGTTATCAACTTAAAGTTGTGTACATCTATAAAGAACCTTTTATACTTATTGCAGACCTAAGAACCAGCAACTTCTTTTGTTAAAAAAAAATAATGGATTGTTTTCAGTATGAAACAACAAAACATTTACTGAACCAGACAAAGTACACAGCAAAAAATTGGAAAAAAAATCAATGCAAACCAGAACTACTTGCCATATAATGACTTACCTTTCGGATTACCAAATTTCATAACTCGCTAACAAATCACAATACCTAAATATAAAAAAATATTTAGCAATATTGTACGTGAACAATTTGCCAAATAAATAAGTTAGTACTTCTCAAGAATCGAGTATTTTAGTCCCACGCCTTGTTAAGTTGGTAATCCAGTAGGGAGAGCTTAATTCCACACCTGATTACATTTTTTGAAATTTTTTGCTGGGTATTTATTGAATTTAAAATTTAGACAAAATTTTTAATCAGAAATAATTCATAGTTAGGCTCAAGTTCAGTAATTACAAGTCTTATTGAATGAAATATTTTTATTAATTAATGTGAGTTTCTAAAAAAGAGAAGAAAAATTAAACTTAGACTTTAAGCTGGGGGAAATACCGTTACTTTTCTGTGCAGCCACGCACTTCATCAGCACCCTAGTCTATCTACTTGGGTAGAGATTCTTATTAACATCAGCCATTTAACTTAAATTTACAATGAAACGGAATATGAGACACGATTGTTGTGTATACAATTGATTTACCTTTGGTAAACACATTTATAAGTATCACTATTAATTTTCTGTTTTTTTCAATATTTCATTCAATAAGAATTGAAATTACTGAAATTGAGCCTGACTATGAATTATTTCTGATTAAAAATTCACTACAGTTCAATTAAAGAAATCTAAAAATTTCTCATTTTGACAAAATTTTAGACAAAAGCATGTCTGAAAATAAATTGAAAAAAATGCTACAAAGATGTGCCTGAAAGCCGATTTTTAAAATAAACAAACAAATCATACTGAACTTAAAAATAAGCATGGAAAAAATACAAAATATATGTATTATTTGTGTGGGCTGTAATCCCTACTTCAAAATACCGTGTAGGCGAAGTTTTTGGGCTTTAAAATATGAACTCAGAGAGTATAGAAAAGTTTTTAATTTTACAAAAGTACTTTTAGAAGTAAAGTATGCAATTTCGTTATTTGAGAATTTAATACAACTTGTTGTCATTTAAGGGTCATAATTGCACAAACTTTAATGGAAAGCTAAAATATACAGGGTGGGCCAAAAGAAACCAAGGGGTGTAAAGGTTTAATAACTTTTTTGTTTATTAATTTTTTTTTATTTTTTCTTTCAGATTATATAAACAACACTTGGAGAATTTATAATAGAGATGTTCACAACTGAAGAGAGAACCAGAACAATAGAATTTTATTATTTAAACCAGCGATCAATTATTTTAACGCAAAAAGCATATCGTCGTCATTTTGAATGACTTTGTTAATAAGCACAACTGTAGGTTATGGGGTTCTCAAAATCCAAGAGCCATTCATCAACGCCAATTGCACCTCATCAGGTGTACAGTATGGTGTGGGATCACATTTGAAAATGTCATTGGGCCCTACTTCTTCGAGGATGAAGATGGAAGTGCTGTAACCATAAATGGAGAGCGGTATCGGTTTATGATAGAAAATTTTTTACGTTCTGCTCTTGAAAACAGACCTGGTATATGGTTTCAGCAGGACGGAGCCACTGCCCATACAGCACGTACGAGACACAATGGCACTTTTAAGTCAAATTTTTGGAGGGAATAATTTCTCGAAATTCAGAAATTATTTGGCCAGCGCGATCGCCAGATTTGACAGCACCCGACTATTTTCTTTGGGGTTTTTTGAAGGAGCGAGTGTATGTGAACAAACCAGAGACAATCCTTGAACTCAAGGCAAACATTGTTGCAGAAATTCGAACGCTACAGCCACAAGTTTTGAAAGATGTTATGGAAAATGCTCTAAAAAGAGCCCATCAGTGCGAAGCTGAAAACGGTGGTCATTTAAGAGACATCATTTTTCATACTTAGTGTAAAAAAATTTCCATTTTGTATATTATATAATCTGAAAGAAAAAATAAAAAAAAGTTAATAAACAAAAAAGTTATTAAACTTTTACACCCCTTGGTTTCTTTTGGCCCCCCCTGTATGTAATAATTTTTTCTTTCTTAATTTAAGTAAAATAAGCATATTTTTCAAAGTTTCAAGGCATAATTTTTGTAGATATTGTAGATTTTGTTTTTATTGATATGATGTATTTTCTTTCTCATTGTATCTATATGTTATATTATGATTTGAATAACATGCACAACATCGGTATTTTAATCGAAGTTGAAAAATTTTTTACAATACAAATTTTTCGAACGAAAAGCACATTACGTGAGACTTAATACAACGGTTCTTTTAAATTAAGCAATTGAGTATTTTTAGTGAGGTAAAGTAAAGATTTTTAGATCAGTGCTGGCCACAGAGAGAATTTTTTTGGTGTATTCATTTTTATAAGAAGCCGATTAAAGTTGGCACTCTGGTGCCACTTTGGCCTTTATGGTTTAAATACAAGTAGACCTGAATATAAAAGGTTTGTGAAGGTTCTTGTCTTTAATAAGATTGATATGGAATGTATGTACGTATTAAAGTCAAGCACAAGACCATTTATAAGACACTTCATGACATGAGATTTTTTAAATGCTTTACTACAGCGAAATATTCTAAAACAAACGATAAACAACACTGTTGGTAAGACATTTGTTTATGTTGTTTGTATTGCGAACGGTGTTGTTTAGCGTTTGTTTTAGAATATTTCGCTGTAGTAAAGCATTTGAAAAATCTCTGATATCTTGAAAGGTCTTACAAATGATCTTGTGCAGGACACTAGTATGTATGTACGTACTACTGCAACATTTAGTTTAGTTAAACAATTCATATAAAATTTTGTATTCATCAATTACCTGAAGAATATTAGTTTGCAAATTTGTAAATTACCTGAAAATACAAGAATAAATTACAAAGTTTAGTACATATTTAAGAAATAAAATTAATAATGAAAGTGGTCTGTCTAAGGCTCATATTTACAGTCATTAGTTAACTAATAGCAATAGTTTAACCAATAACATTTGATTCACAGGTCTTTGTTTATTTAAAATTAGTTAAACCGCTAAATGTCATTGGTTAACAAATAGTTAGACAACAGCTAATTCATTATAAACTTTATTAGTATTGCTGTGTTGTGAAAATTTTTATGCACATTTCACACATACGTTCTCAAGCATCTTCTTTGTATTTAGCTGTAACACATTCTTTTTATTTTATTTTCTACTATAGAGTTGTTTTTTCGCACCAATTTCAGCACTTATTCAATATTTTGCACGGTAAAGTTAGATGAGCTCGCATTGTTTTATCAATTTTTAAGAAATAATACAGCAAATGTTAACAAAAACAATATGCTATAGCAGAGCTGTCGATAGTGAAACTTACTTGTTTGATAGAGTTACCATTCTATGCTCATATTAAGAACTTCAGTTAAACAATGCACTGTGAATATGAGGTATTAGTTAAACAATAGTTATAATTTTAGTTTACTGCAGACAAGCTTTTAAGCTTTGCGGAACTTATTCTAGTAAGAATTGTATGAAAATTATTGAAACTTAATAATTAACTGATGACTGTAAATTTGGACCTAAGTCATATATTTCTTTGGTCGAAATATTTAGTCGATAACATTTGAACATATCACAAAATATTTTTATGTTATGTAAAATTTTATTTTAGAGTTGTACTAGTCTCGACTAATGTAAATTTATTTAACATTCAATATTTGAAATTTATTTGCTGGTGGTTTAGCATGTCTATATACGCATTTCATTGGCCATTGAACCAAATCATCAGTAGACTTCAACTACATACCTCTTACTTTATGCACAGACTTTCAAAAACTATATGAGAATTCATAAGATATTAATATTTTTTAAAATTACAAAGAAACAATAAGCAGTAGGCTTTGAAATTGATACAAAACCCAGCAAATAATTTATATTCAGGTGAACTCATTTTATTTTTCTACATCCTTAGACAAATAGAAATCCATCGGATAACAAAAAAAGTATTTACAAGGCTAAATGAAAAATAAAACATTAATTGAGCTTTAAAGAAATTTAGTATTTGAGTCGGCTAACTGAGTCTTCAATGTAACCCTACGGTTTTATCAAATCAATGTTGCCGTAGTGGAATTTTTAAAACACTTATTTATTTTATTAACTTTTGTGAATGCCCACGTCAATTATTATTTTTATTTCTAATATATTACGAGTTTAATTATTTTTTAATTTGAAGCTCTTGTAGCCAACATATTTAAAGTTATTAACATATCCTTCTTAACCCAAAAATTCCTAAAAATCCTAGAAGATTTTTTTTTACTTATATTTTAAATCAAATTAGTTTCACGATGTTGAGTTATAAAGATTTAAATTATTTTAAATATAGCTAGTTGTTTTTGATTTATTTTTTTTTCAAACAAAATTTTTAAAACATTATCGTGTATGTTCTGGCTTCCATATCGTTTTCGCATGTTTTCTTGTTTCCTGTTTAAGTTGAAATTTAGAAAATAAAAATTAATAGTATGCGTACTAGCATCCGAATTTAGATGAAAACAATTTTTAAATGGACGATTTCAAAGTTTTAGATTTTTTCGTTTTCACTTTTGGCAAAAATACTCGTAATATTTTTACATATAATAACAGTCTTTTGAAAAGAATACAATAAAGTTATATATTTTATTTCGTCCGATGGATTTCTAATTGTATAGAGGTGAAGAAAAGTAAAATAGATTTATATCGAATAAAAATTATTTGCTAGGTTCTGAATAATTTTTTAAGACTAAATGGTTTTTGAAAGTCTGCGCATTAGATAAGAGGTTTTTGGCTGTTTAAAATGACTGCTTGAAGTCTACTGACGATTTGTGAAAGCAACAATGAAATGCATATAGACAATGCATAACCACCTGCAAATAAATTTTACTTATATTCATATTGATTATTTAGGGGACCTCATGTAACTAATTCTGCCTTGTCGTGGTTGACGTATTTCAAATACGGCTATGACAGTTTAAAACTAGATTAAATAAAAACTGTTAATCTTCTTTAATCTATTACAAATTCTTCGTAGTCGAAGTCGAAATACGCCTATCCCGTTAAGGTTGATTGTGATTTCCTTAGTGCGTGTAATCAAGGGTTAAAGCCATTTTTCACTAGACGAAAAATATAAGAGAATCTACGTAAGCACGCCCCATTATATCCAAGAAGTAATATTAACAAATAAGTTTTTAGCTTTTTTTACATAATAAATTAATATGCATGTAGATGGAATAATTTATAATCAATTTAGAACGCGTTTGACACAATACCAAACATGCTGAAGAACTTCTTGGCTATAATCAACTAAAAATATACTTACATACATACATACATAAAAACATATACATATGTATGTGTGAATACATTGTGTGTACGTATGCATATGCATAACACACATTTACCTACAAGTAAAAGTCAGGCTTTAATTAAAATTCAAAAACCAAATTAACACAATTAGTAAGGGTGACTGATATCAATAAAGTTGTACCTGTAGAACAGCAAAAACAATCAATTAATATCTCAAGTTATTGGCCGTGTTTAATAAAATTGAAACTTGAATTATAAAATTTTAAAAAATCGGCCGAATGACATTTAATATTAATCTTTTTCATCACCCTGAATGAAAGAAAATGTAAATTAACCAGTAACCAAAGTCATTAAAGAGAAATGTACATTTTTTTCTTCAGGTTGTTCTAAAAACACAAAATGCTACCACACATTCGTACGAAAGCACAGAAGTACACACAAAAGCATACATGCATATATGCCAAGCATATCAAAGTCTGGTTTACAATTAAGAGTGACCATTGCAACTTCGAAGAATTAAGCTTCGATGGCCTTTATCTTGAATGACGGATCGTCTTGTAACCACCAGACGTGATATCATAACCAGGGGGTCTACTCTGTAATTCGAAACGAAAGAAATTACTTTCGAACTTGTATGTTAATTACATGCAAATTCGAAAACATTTCCGTTCGTTTCGAATTACAAAGTAGACCAACAGCTAATTATTTCCTTTAGTTATTCTGTAATACGAATGCTTGTTGCTGTTCGATAGTAAGAATAACTTAAAAAGAAAACTGAAACTTTCAGCTCAGCTACTGATTTTGGTCAAATTTACGCAATGCGATGCATTTTTTCGTCCTTAAAAAAATTAGTGAAGGTCTAAAATAATTTTAAGTTCTTGTTTAAACTTTGATATTAGTTGAAATTCGCTCACATGTTTAAATTAAAGTTTAACATCTAGATTTCCTAAAAAAATGTTGGGTAATTCCCTGATGATCTGCATTAGTAACAGTGAAAGTCAATTTGTATTTTTGAAAAAAAAAATTACTGAATAAATTAAATAATAATTAGGGATAACTAGTGCGTTGCATTGCAGACAACGCGTCGGTGTAGCCGAAAAACTGAACTGCACGCACGCAACTACATATATGATTGATAAGTTTATTTGATCATCTCCAAGCGACTTTAGAGGATGATGTCTTGAGAAGGTTTTCTATAGTTTTTTTTTTAGATTTGATTCCGGTCTCTAATTTTAGGACTCTTCTTAAAAGAGAGTTCGGTGTTTTTCAGATGCTTGATTTAAACATATCAACAAGTTAATATAACAATCAAAAAGCCCAGGTTGCTTTTTAATACCTTTCTTTGTAGTTTTTAAGTAATTTTTTAATTCTGTTGAATTATATAATACATATATAATGTATTATATAATTTTCAAATTTGCAAGCAAGAAACAAGGAAACAAAGGTATCGAAACAAAAATATATTATTTGTTATTCTCACGATAATTGTATGGCAGTATTGTAACATCCCTTTTCACAATGTATGATTAAGACGTAACGTAAGCTTGAACTGACAGTCCTTCACACAAAACTCTCCGTTAAAGTCCCTGTTAGCTTTTAGTTCTACATTATGAAAAGGGCCGCAAGATTTTCTGCCAAATTGAAAGAACCGTGTGAACACAATCTATCTAGTATTAGCATTATTTTATTGCCAGGACACTGCCAGAGCTGACAATACTATAAGATCTGTCAATCGTTTGAAAAGAACTTAATATAGAAAAAATATTAGCCTTACTTTGTTATTATTTATAACTTTGTAAAAGCTTTCCTTTTTTCTTAGAAGTTCCCAATGGTCACATTGTAGTTTATAAACGAAAGCCAAGTTCTGTTAAAGCCAGAATAAAATGTGGAAATTAAACAACAACAACAACAACAACAAAATAAAATAAATACAAACAACACGGCAAAAACACATTTCTACTTTCCAGTCAAACTACTTTAAGTTCATTCACCGCGCTACTTCCACGATCACTGGCAAAAAAGAAAAAAAAAACAAATACACGAACATTCTACATAACAAAATAAACAAAAACAAATTATGGTATAAAAGCAAGAACCATAATAAAAACAACTACCAGAATACTCGTATGTTAATTAGCAAGCGTCCAAACACTGAATTCACCCTACACTTAAAAATTGTTATACGGTTGGCAGATAGCAGGGTTCGTATAATACACTATTTATTTTTTAGTTTTGGGCTTTTGTTATGATGGAAACTTTTGTCAGTATGGTTTAACAAATCGCAATAAATTTTCAACGCCATTACCAAATATTCAGACATACAAAGGAAAACGATTCCGAAAAAGGATCAATTCTAATACAGAAAGAAATTATATGCAGTTTTTTTGCATACTTTACTTTAACAGATTTGTGATAGATGTTCATTTAAATTAGAAAAAAGTTGTTACCACTGTTGGGATTTGTGGTACAATTGTACCAAACTTGGTACAATTACATTTGCTTTGGTACAGTGGTATACTTTATACTTCAGTGGTACAATTTGAAAAAAATTGTGCTTTGCATTACAGTAATAATAATTTCTCCTAACATAGTTGCCTAAAACCGAGATGCCTCTATCGGCACAATGTACCGATTTTCGTCGACTTACTGAAATAAAGTCATAAGAAATAAGCTAAATTGGCCTTATTTCTGAACTAATTGAAATATAAGAACATAATTGCACCACACTGCATTGGTAATTAAGTTATATAGACTTATTTCACAATTAATTGAGAAATAAAGCCGTTTTGGTTTATTACTTACGATTTTGTTGCGGTGAGCCGACGAAAATCAGTACATTGTGCCGATAGTGGTATCTCGGCTTAACACTGATCATGAGAACCAAAATTTTGCAACACTGGTAGTTTATGCTAATATTTTTCATTTGTTTTGGTAGCACTTGTCCCAATTCTTCAGACTTAGCAACGTGTTGATGCAACAAAGCAGGTTGCATTATCGGTCTTACAGTGTGTAGTCTTGTTTATAGTTGCCTTCGAAATTGCATTCGAAGTTTCAAAAATATCAAAATGATTTTATGTTATAGGTCGCATTGTAGGTTGCAGTGTCTGTGTCAAAGTATGCAGCATGTTCTATAAACGTTTTGCGGAAATACTTTGCAAAGTGCGTACCTACTATTAGTTAATTTCTTTATGTTTTTGTTTTCAATAAATGAAAAATTGTTATGAATTCTTATTGTGTATGCTTAGTTAGCAGATGGCTACATTTTGGTACAATAGATGTTAATTTGGTACAATTTTACAATTTTCATGGTACAATTTAAGAATAGCCATATCCCAACACTGGTTGTTACATGTCATTATTTTCGTTTTGAAATTGATGTTTTTTGAGACCGATAGTTTTCTAAATTGTAATATATAACAAAAAATCAAACATTAATTCAAAAATTTTTTATTGTACGAAATAAAAATATTTTTATTAAAATTTGCCACCAAGCGCATTCTGGATGCCTATTTTAAGCCACGTTTGCGCGCATTTTTGTCCATATGTCACGAATAACGCAATGAACGTTGAACTCCAAGGCATTAATTGATTCTGGTTTATCAGCATAAGGTAGTAACTTGACACGAACTCTCAGGACATAATAAGAGGTGTAAAATCGCATAACATTAAAAGGCCAATTGAAATAAAATTTCAAAATAAAATTATCGCTAAATTCTGGTTTCAATAAGCCGATGGTTGGACTCGTTGTATGACACGTAGCACCATGCTGTTGAAACCACACCTCGCTCTAATCAAATAAATCATTATTTGCAAACAAAAAATCATTAATATGGCGTGGAGCTCCATGGCGAGCTCCGGCTTAATTTTTGGAGAAATTAGGTGCAATTATGTTACCAGGGCGTAAACCGCACCAAACGATAAAGTTTCCTGTTTGTAATGGAGCCTGAGTGTCTTCTTTGGATTAAATTCACGCTATATGCGCAATTTTTTTCTTGATACAATCTTCATGTCAAAATGAGTCCCATCTCTGAACGCACGAAATTGCCTATAAGTTGTGCGATTTTCTAAGTAAATCAGGAGGTTTACTCTGTTATTCGAAACGGAAGAAAATGCTATCGAATTACTGGTGGTCCACCCAGTATAATTTGAAATCGTTTTTTAATTTGTTCATGATGATTTTTTAAATTATACTGATAGTAAATTTCAAAAAGCGAGTGAAATATGACTGTTTGGTAGGCAGTTAATCCTTTCACAAGTTTTATTTAAAAAAAAATCCAGATTTTTAATAAATTTTTCTAAATTTACTTTTATTTTTTTATTTTAATTTCTAGTTCGATGTTCAAAAGCCAATAAATTGCCTTTAAATCTAAATTGATTTAAAAAAAAAACGTTCGAAATTCATCATATCCTTCCAAAACTGTTCGTTTTAAAATCATTCGATTTCTAGCACATCCTCTTTTCACAACTCTTATAAAATTTTTAAGCAACTAAAAAAAAGAGAGGTATCTCAAGACACCCGTTAGAGCTATGCTGCTTAGCTCTATAAAACAAATTCCATGTGTTAAATAATAATGCAATAAAATTATTTGTATTTTTAAAACTATTTAATATTCATAAAATTTATTATTTATAAAACACCATAAATTCGTCGCAAATATTTGCAAAGTGTGGACATTTCGCGTATGTAGACGCAGACTTAGCACTCCTGTTTTTTTCCAAAGTTCTTATTAGTAAGTCACCTGGCAACTCCTTCTTTTCGAACAGAAAAAAATAAAGAAAACTAAAACTAAAATATGTAAACTAAGAAGTTTTTGTTTTAACTTTATAACTCTAATAGTGTCGAATATTTTTGTTACTTAAATCATATCCTAGCGCCTTTGTCCGGCATAAAGAGCATAGCTCTAACAAGATTGCGAATTACGTAGTGTCGTTAGTTTTGTAACTATCAGCTGTTTGGATGACGAAGGCGATGACTTTTGTATTTTGTTTTGAAAGCAAAAGAAGAAAATATAACTATTGTACTATATAGAAATAATATATAAACTAATTTATCGATCAATTAAATATATTGAAAGCAAGAACAAATTTTATTGGTTTTTTCATACAAGTTGCAGATCGAACGTTTTCTGTCGACATCATAATTTAACTTTCTTTCGGATCCTAGAGTGAACAATTGTTCGTGGCCAGGATAGTTAAATAAATGTAAGGAAGTCGTAAGTCTGTACTTATATTCTTGAACAAAATGATGGTATCAGATGGTGTAAATTTTGAAATCGTAATTTTTATTGCAGACATTTTTAAATTTTTAGTGAAAAAGTCAGTTCTTGCTGTAACATTCTCTGTTACAGACAAAATAATTGCAGTTTTAAATATTGACTTTAACATAGAAGAATAACTCACAAACTAGATTTGACAAACTGGCACGCAATATAAATGGTTTGGAAAGTATTGTGGACTATATTTGCCATAAATTAAAAGAGGATCTTCTTGATATTTCGTTATTACAGAATGAAAAATTTTCATTAATTCATACTCGAATGTTAATAATAAATACAAGAATTTGAAAATATATTGAAATTCATTAACTCGTTTCCTAAAGAATCTTTTTGAAATGCTTCGATTTTCATTTGACAAGTGGACAACTATTTCTTATATTTACTAAATGAAAGTTTACCATCGCTGCATTCCAGTAAAAGTTCTTGGGTTTTTGTAATTTCATAAAACTCCATAGATTAACTTAATTTGTTCTTCTTTGCAAATTTAAATGCCAAACCAACTATAACGTCAATTTCTGAGTAAGTAACAACTACAACTGCATTTACTTGAGATTTAAAATAATAATGTTTGTTAGATTTTTTTCCTATTAGATGTTGCATGTAAGTTTGTATGTACACTATTACTTGTAATAGGTATGTTGAATGTAGCATGTGGCAAGATTGATGTTGTAGGTTTGTAAGATACAAATGTGTACGGATGGTTGTCCGATGTGCTTTTATTACTTCTTAGCGTCTTTCCAAATTACTGTTGCTGTACTCGTAGCTGGTTAATGTTAATGCTTACTTCAATTTCTTTTAAAAAGATTTACAGCAAACATAATGGTTTATTTGTTAACATTCTCATTTGTATGTATGTTTTTTTCGTTTGTTTCTTTTCGTTATTTTTTTATTTTTTTGCCAGAAGTTAACGATTGTTATTATCATGGCCAAAAAGGCAAGACGTTGTAACCAATAAGGCTTAAAACCATAATAGGCCACGAACCGAGCCACATGACCACTAATAAGAAGACGAGGATTACCAAAACCAAAATATACTAACAAATAAATCTACGTATGTACTTATTTACCTATATACACATTTGTATGTAGGTAGCTAGTTAAACTCTTATGTATATATGAAGAAAAGGTTTAAATATTTAGTCATGACCTAGCTAACTTTGCGGTCAGCAGAAAAAGTAAAGAAACGAATTTTCAAGAATTTTTATCTTAAAATAAAGGTGTACATACATATGCATACATTTTTTTGCCGATCGTTTATGTGGCACTACTTAACCCATTAAGGGCCAAATTTACACTCATTAGTTAATTATTAGTCAACTAATATTATAACTATTGTTTAACTAATACTTCACATTCACATTGCATTCTTTAACTAAAGTTCTTAATATGAGCAAAGAATGGTAACCCTATCAAACAATTAAGTTTCATTATCCGCATCTCTGCTATAACATATGGTTTTTGTTTACATTTGATGTACCATTTCTTAAAAACGGATAAAACAGTGCACGATCATCTAACTTTACCGTGCAAGATATTGAATTAGTGCTGAAATTGGTTCGAAAAAAACCAAACTAGAATAGAAAATAAACTAAAAAGAATGTGTTACAGCTAAATACAAAGAAAATGCTTGACAACGTATGTGTGAAATGTGTATAAAATTTTTCACAAAGCAACAATACTAATAAAGTTTACAACGCTGTTGTCTAACTATTTGTTAAACAATGACATTTGGCGGTTTAACTAATGTTAAATAAACAAAGAGCTGTGAATATTTGATAAACTATTGCTATTAGTTAACTAATGACTGCAAACTTGGGCCTAAGACTGGATTTAAAAACAAATGTTAAAGTTGTTTTAGAATTTTAATGAAATTTATTTATTTGACATATTGCACTCAAAAAAAAAATTAACTAAAAGTTAGGAAAATTTTCTAAATTTGAATAAAAAAAGTTGTCGTATGGCGCCAAAGCGCCAAAGCGCTGAAACCAGTAAAATATTTACTAAATTTCTAGTTCATTAATGAACTAGTTTATAGTAATTATACTTTTATATATTAGTAAAATTTTCGTAAAATTAAGTAAAATTTTCCAATAAAATTCGGAGCTTTGCAAAAAAATTTTTCGTCTTAGATCTCAAATTTAGTAAATTTCTCCATTTTTTTTGTCTTTAATTCTGGTACTTATTTTTATTTTTAATTAAATTCTATACCACATGGTATGGTTATTTTTATATTTTAATGTTATATTCTTAATTATAATTCACCATACATACATATAAATTCCTTGAGAGGAGACAAGTATTGAACCAACAACCTTGAGTTTTAAAATTTAATTTTATTTACAAAAAATAAATTTCAAGTTCAAATATTCCTCGAAAATATGAAAAATTTACTTACATTTTTTGCTAAATGCAAATCAATAATAAATTCTATAATTCAAAGAAAAAATACTTAAAACTGGGAAATATTTCCCTAAAATTTTTAATATACCTTTTACATCTTTTAAGTAAATCAAATTTCAGGAGTAATTCATTTCCTAAAGTTTATTTTTTGTTTTAAGACGAAATTGACTAGTCCTTAATATAAAATTTTCTTCAATTTATAACCATTTTCCTACTCTTAGTAAATATTTCCTTTAAGTCAGTAAACATTTCCTGAAATTTGAGAAATTTATTGTGTATTTTTATGAACTATTTTTGAGGATATGAACTTTTTATTTTTTACTCATATTAAGTAATTTTTACTAAATTTTTGTAAAAATTTACTTAAACTTAGAAAAAATTACTTAAACTTAGAAATTTTAATAATAGAACATGTCTTTTTTTTTGAGTGTGTCAAAAGTGTAAATACAATAATTGAAATTTATTTGCTGGTGGTTTAGCACAAATTTTGAACAGTTACAAACATCTGACTTTATGCACAGACTTTCAAAAACTATATGAGAATTCATAAAATAATATATTTGAAAATCAGAAAAGCAAAATAAGCTTAGTAGGCTTTGAAACTGATACAAAACCCAGCATATAATTTATATTCAGGTGAACTCATTTTATTTATATATATTTAATTTTAAGCTAAGTCTAGAAGATATGCTGAATCAGCATATTTATGATGAAAAATTTGTTACCAGTGCCAACATATCGTGTAGACACAAAATTTGTTCAATATACGTATGCTTAAATACTAGGGATGCCATTCGGGACTGATTTTTACGATAGCGGATTAATTTAAAATTGACGAAGGCAAATAGAATAAGGGTGAAAAACAGTGCTGCCAAAACGGCGGTTTTCCCGCTATATATGACTGTATTTTGCTGTCATTAGCGGCAAGTCTATTTAAAAAAACACCAGCGGGAATTTTAGCGGAAGAATTTCTTAGTTGACGGATTTTCAGCGTTTTTCTGAAACGTATAAGGAAAGGTATTGAATCAAAATAAAGCATATTTAACGCAGCTATGCGACACGTATCTTGGTATTTATGTTGAGTTTTTTTTCGATATAAACACGTACAGCGAAAAGAAACTAACGTCACTTTTTTGCAAATAAAAAATTGACATATTGTGGTCGTGTAGTAATGTGAAAATTCAAGAGATTAAAAAAATAATAATATATGTATATACATACGAGTATAAAAGTGAACAAATCTCATAGTTAGTGAATAAAATTTAATTCGAGATTAAAATTATATTACAAACCAATTTAATCATTATTTTCGTATTAAGAATATAGTAAATAAATCTTTAAACAAACGGAAAACAACTCGAAAACTGGGTGATTGGACCACTGAGTATAAGGAAAACTAATATCAACCAAAATCTCTCAAAACAATAACTTTTTCTGAATAATTTGATTTTGATTAGAGACTTTTTTATTGAAATTCTTCAAGCCAATGTGAATTGAGCCACAGAGTTTATTTTATCAACACTATTTTTAAATTTCAGATAGTCAGGAAATTTTAACAATATTTTACAAATACTTCAAGCAAAACGGCAAGATATTATTCCACACGTGTAGAACAATTAGAGTCTTAAATATTGAAAATATACTGAATCAGCTGCATTATTAATATTATAAGATGGAATATGCCCTTGGATTCTACTTTTTCCTGTGCCTATGTTCTGTAACTTTGGTGAAAACTTTTCCAAACGAAAAGTTTATTGTCATTCTGTGAAACACAGGATGACTAACGAAAAATTTAGTTGCTCATGTTTCTTTTAAGCTTATTTCAGGTTGTATATAAATCAGCCTGTGAAAATCAGGACAACCAGTGTAATTGTTTGATTTTTCTCGACGCGAAAACTTCTCGCAAGTTAGAGAACACAGGTACTGGTTCGATGTTTGTGTATGGAAACTCTGCAGGAAATAAAATACCTACTCGAAGAGTAGGCTGAGTTTACAAATATTGGGGAATTATGAGATTCCAACATACATACATTTATCCATATGTATACATATTTTATAAAATTTATATTATTGTTTTTTACCAATAAACCATAAAAAATCATACGTATGTTGGTTATAAAAAATTCATCGGTTATATTAGCGTTTATTTTTATTCAGATAGCGGTTTTTAGCGGGTTTTCAGGGGCTATATGGTGGGAAATGCCTGCAACATTTTGGCAACACTGGTGAAAAAATACAAAATTCCATACGTGAAATTCAAGTAGGAATCTGTACCAGACTATAAAAGATGGTTTTTTCCACTACTTCGAATACGGTTTGAATTCTAAACAAGAGCGTCTAACTTAGACATTTGTAGATTTTTAATTGAACTTTAGTGATTTTTAATCAGAAATAATTTTTAGTCAGGCTTAAGTTCAGTAATTTCAATTCTTATTGAATGAAATATTTTTGTTAATTAACTAACTCTAACTCTTTAATTCGAAACGAAACAAAAGTCTTTCGAATTTACATGTTATAAATACAAACTCAAGTGTTTTTTTTCGTTTCGAGTTACATAGTAGAACACCAGATCGAAGCAAAGCAACCACCTTCTTGCCATGCCTGTAATTGGCGTTTAAAATGCTGCACCTCGCCGCACAAATTGCTCTAGTCAAATAGCAATTAATGTAAACAAAAAACTTTTTTTTATCTATAGAGCTATTGGAGTCGGTTCCTGCATGAATTCTTGTTCACTCTTCATTTATTTTTCTATTTTCATTTTGTTAAATTTTATGCCTCGTTAAATCAATCGCTTTGAAATCTCCACCATCGACACCAATGAAATTCATAATAAACATAATCGCGATCTTGATCATCATCACCAGACCAGACGTGTGGTTGTAATCGTCAATTGTGGCACCTCTAAACGATCTTTCACAGCGCTCTTGACAAACGTCACTCAGCGTGAACTCATCAACAATTTAATTTAATGTTTTTTTCGTTTATATATAAACAAAACAAAAAACTATTATTTGCTTTTTATAGTACGAGTATGTTTTTCTATAAAACTACAGAAATCTCCCAAACACGTCAAGTAATAAAGAGCAAAAAAAAAATAAAAAATTTAAAGACCAATCAAGCTAAAGTTAACAGAACCACCTTTACATTCACGTATTGAATGTTCCATAAACACGATCTACAAAAATACCTGCATGAATTTTGAAATAAAACTTCTGCACGAGCATGAGAACTGGGCAGCGATGTTCTAGTACGACATTTTCATATCAATGCCACACAACTATTTCATTTATCTATAAATGCGTGCATGTGTTGTGCTTTTGTCATTAGTAAAATGTTCAGTTTTGTGGTGCAATTCTCTGTCGCATACCGCCGAAACTGCTGTTATGGAATGCATTACAATTGAAACTTTTAATTTTATGACTTTCTTTAGTAACATGCCACAAATGCGTACACATTAATACAAAGTTGTAGATGCTCAACGATGTAGATATGTATGTACATATGACTGTACATACCCAGTTGACCAAGACTCATCGTTCTTAACATCGATTCCAAATATATCTCGTGTAAAACTATCTAGAGTGACACTCAAAAATTAATTGAGAAATGTTCACCTGTCGCTCAGTTTTGTCCCAAAAAAAAACATTCGATTTCGAAGTTTCGCTAGAATATCAAAAGTTAGAGAGTTCTGAATAGCCACCATATCAATGCTCATCTCCATTTTTTTTTACCACGAAAAACAATTTTGTAGAGTAAAATTGACTGGTCGAGTTCATCTACTCGTCCAATTTTATTGTTATAAGACTGAAACACCTTTGGTATATTGACATAAATTTTTGGTAGTTGTATAAAATACCAACGTTTTACAGCTCCTAATGGCTCAATTGTATCATAGTTTGTTGCCGTTGTGCAGAAGGCTATTTGTCTTTCCATTTAGAAAAATTTTATTTTACTTTTCAAATCTGTTGTCAGCAAACAAATTTCAAATTCAAAAAGTTATATTTAAAAAAAATGTTTTTTTTCTTCAAGATTCGAACCTGCGACTACAAGGCTAGCACACTGCCTACTAGCCATCAGCAAGAAGTTTTCTTCTTTAGTTACGACAATATTTCACTAAAGTTTCAATGAAACTATAATTTTCACAACTACAGATTAATTACAATTGTGTTTTGATACTTTGTTCTTTTATGTCACTTAATCACTTAAAAATATTTTTTTTATGAATTCTTCATAAAAACATGTATTTAAGTTTTTCATTACCCGAATGAAAATTATTTCGTAAGGACGAGAAAGGCTTCATTCCATTAATGAAATTTACATCAATATAATATAATGTTTCATTTTATTAATGAAATTTGTGGTTGTATTAATGAAATGGGTTCAGCGTAATGTTTTCATTCCTTTACGAAGTGTTTTTTTTTCAGTGTTTAATAATGTACTTTCTGCTTGTTAAAGAAATGCAAGCACACAAACACTTTAGTCAATGCATCGAAACTCCTTCTAGTCTTGAATTTCCTCAAAATACTTACAGAAACTAACAACCCCCAATTTGGGTTTTTATAGTTTAGCTGTTGTTCGGATTTTATGGCCTAAATTATATTTTAACAAAACTTGATTTTTTTCACGGCTATATTTCGAAAACCAATTGGAATTTTGTTTCCCTGACTTCGGCATACTTGTAGTTATAGACTAGGAGAAACAAATTTTCAAACAAGTTAACCCGAAAAAAAATGCATCTAGTATAGCCATTAAATTTTTTATATTTTGTCGCGTTTCTTTTCTTTTGAAGCGTAAAAAATTTAGTATTTTTAATTTTTTTTCGACTGTTGTTAAAGTGTTTTTAGGGATCCGTACACCAAAGGTGAAAAAAGGAACCCTATTGTTTTCGCTACGCTGTCCGTCTATCCGTCACACGGTATTTTCTCAGGAACCGTAAGAGCTACGGACCTGAAATTTGGACAGAGTATGTAGATCCTTGGCCGCTACAACAACAAACAAATGAGAATTAAAAATTAAAGGGTGCTCCAAAGCGAGCGACTAAAAATGTTAAAATCTCATGTAAATTGTATGTATATTGACACTTGAAATTTGTAAAATTAGTGTATTTTTATATAGACTACAACAATAAACATTAAAATATTAAAAAAAATTAATTAAAGGGTGGTCCATCAGTTAATGAAATTTTGACTAAGTAATTTTGACAAATTGCTATATCTTGGAGACCGTAAGAGGTAAACTCTTGAAATTTTCAAAAACGGTAAAACTAAAAAATCCGAAAATTATAAAATCGCCAAACCGAAAAAAATCGCCAAAACCTGAAAAAAATCGCCAAAAATTTAAAAAAAATCGCCAAATCGAAAAAAATCGACAATATTAAAAAAAAATCTAGCGCTAAAATAAATCGTCAAATTCGAAAAAATCGTTTAAATAAAAAAAATCGCCAATATGAAAAAAACGCCAAAAACCGAAAAAAATCGCCAAAACGCGAAAAATGCGCCAAAACCAAAATAATTGTTTATGTGAAAAAAAAATCGCCAAAATGAAAAAAAATTTCCAAAATTAAAAAAAAATCGCCAAATTTAAAAAACCCCAAAATTTAAAATAAACGCCAAAAACCGAGAAAAATCCTCAAAACGAAAAGAAGTGCCAAAACTAAAAAAATCGCCAAAACCAAAAAAAAAACACATATATGAAAACAACACCAAAATAAAAAAAATCGCCAAAATAGCACTAAAATAAATCGCCAAATTCGAAAAAATCGTTTAAATGAAAAGAAATCGCCAATATGGAAAAAACGCCAAAAACCGAAAGAAATCGCTAAAACGCGAAAATGCGGCAAAACCAAAATAATTGTTTATGTGAAAAAAATCGCCAATATGAAAAAAAAACAAAACAAAAAAAAACACCTACATATATGAAAAAACGCCAAAATTAAAAATAAATCGCCAAAATAAAAAAATCGCCAAAATAAAAAAAAAGCTAAAATAATAAAAATTGCCAAAATTAAAAAAAAAACAACAAAAACCAAAAAAAAAATCGCCAAAACGTGAAAAAAGTACCAAAACTCAGAAAGCGCCAATAAATTCAAAAAACCCCCAAACTAAAAAAAAACACTTAAAACCGAAAAACCCAAAAACGAAAAAAAATTAAAATAATGAAACTATAGTTTATATTGTTCGTATTGAATTACATATCTCGTGCCCGTACGGAAACCTTCGTGCGCGGGTCAAAGTCGCACTTCACTGAATTTATTTTATTTTCATTTATTTATTTCTAGAACATCGTGTATTGTGTTGAAAATTAAAATAAAGTTGGAAAAATTTTAATTTTTTTAGGTTAGTCTTTTTTCTTTTAATTTATTTGTCAGTCACGTAGTTTTGAAAAGTGCACTTGCAGATTTTTGTCCGCACTTCTGTGCTGATATTTTTTTTATTAATTTTAATAAATATATTCATTTTATTAATTATTTATAATTTATAGATTTGCTTCATAATGTAATAAATGAATTTTAAGTTAAATAATGGATGATCTGCGGTCTAACGTTGTTTTGTTGCAACTTTTCGCTTTTTTTCGGTGACTCAAATCGAGTTCGTACTGTAATTCAAACTGATGTATTTCCGAAAGCGTTACAAATTATTGGCAACTTTTTGACACATTTTATTTGTCCCAAATCAAAAATTTCTATAGTCCCATGTTAAGATTTTTTTGTTGCCGCATTTAATCTTTTTTTACAGTCACAACCTTGCTTAAAAAACACAAACCGACATCATGTTCTAATTTGTATTATAATTTTTTTTGGCAAGTGGATATAATGGTAAACAAAAACAATTCGTTCGCAAAAAATTCATTTAATAAAAACCTCTCAAATGAAATAATTTTAATTAGAAAACAATCATCGAACAAACAAACACCTACTACTCGTCTCATGCCAACAAATGACACCTGACACAAAACTGGTTGTGTTTGGTTTTGTAACTTATGTATGTACATATGTCGTTGTTGCAAGTATGCAGTTGCTTTGTATGATATGACGAGATGTCAAACTTACAAAGCAAATGTCAATTAAATGAATCTACATTTGTTGAATACATTACTTTATAATGTATTTCAATTAAATTTGAGTTTAATTTTTATCATATTGATTTTATTTTTATAAACTTAAAATAAAAGCAACAATTTAATATGTACAATATTATTGGAAATGCAAATGCTGTTAAGGACGAAGAACATTTAGGAGGAACACCAATCACTCCAACTGATGGTTTGATGGCAATTTGGCATATGAAAAATAATGCCATTTCAAATGATGACAGCAAAAAAACAAAAAAAAAAACTTAATAGAACAGACATAAATGAATTCGATAAATATGTTTGCCCGTAAGTACATTTGTACTTCCACAATCAATTTAATGAAGTACAAGGCACTGCAGAAGCATATGCAAGTGCATGTAGTACACAACGCCATCATTTGTAATATAGTCATATCTCAGAAAATGAGCGGTTAATAATACAGAATAATTCGCCATATATCGGATTTTATTTAGAGTAAAAATTGCATGCAAATTAGTTCATACACTCACTCACCTCTTTAGAGCAGAAAAGTTGTTTATCGCGACATTAAGCATTACACACATTTGCCACAACAAGCTACCGACTCCAAAATGATAAGGATAGAATACACGTTTTATATATAGAATGATTATTTTGACGACGGCACGGCAAAACTGCGGTAGGTAGTTTTCCATACTGAGTTTGTCGATGTAGTTAAATTAAATCAATTTATATTTTCATTGATAAGTCTTAATTTATACTATGCAAGTCTTATTGCTAAGCTGATTAGTGTAAATTTCGATTAATAATGAGCAAATAGTTATTTTGGTTATCGATTTTGGACGAAAATCCGGCGTTTTGTACTAGATTACAGCAAAATTTACCTTGTTTCCTTTAATCAACTACAGTTTGTCGAACTCAAAGTCGAAAAACACCAACCACGATAAGGCCCATCATTTACCAGAAAGAACAAACCGAAACGCATGTAAAGAAATTAATTGAGTCATTTTTATACTTTAACGTTATACAGGGTGTTTTTTTTAGAGGTATAGAACTTCGAATTGAAATAAAACACAAGAAAATCGTTTTAATGTCCATCAATTTGGCTTTATTGGAAGGATAATTTTATGCCATTAATGTTTAAATATGATTTCGGGCATGTGGCCGCCGCGGTTGGCTCGAATAAAGCCAATTCTACAGGTCCAATTTTCAACCACTTTTTCGAGCATATGGGGACGTATGTTGGCAATAACGTCACGAATGTTGGCAATAACGTCACGAATGTTGAATTGACAGGTCCATTCCGCGAAATTATGCGCTCATCGAATGTTTCCTTCAATAAATCGATTGTGACGTGCGCTGTGTGGCATGTAGCGCCGTCTTGTTGGAACCACAACTCATCCACATTCATGCCATCCAATTCGGGAACAAAATAGTCGGTTATCATGGCTCTATACCGGTCTCCATTAACGGTAACTGACTCTCCAGCATTATTTCGGAAGAAGTATGGCCCAATGACTCCACCAGCCCATAGAGCACACCAAACAGTCAGTTTTTGTGGATGTAATGGCGTCTCAAGGGTCTCATATGGATTCTCTTCACTCCAAATGCGGCAATTTTGCTTGTTGACGTAGCCATTCAACCAAAAATGAGCCTCATTACTGAACAAAATTTTGCGATGAAAATTCAAATCCAAAATCACGACGCATTGCATGGTCTCGCGGCTTTAATTCTTGCACAAGCTGGATCTTGTAAGGTCGCAAGCCAAGATCTTTGCGCAAAATCTTCCATAAAGTTGATGGACAAAGCTCCAATTGCTGTGCACAGTGGCGAATCGATTCATTCGGGTCCTCTTCAACACTTTGCTCTACAGCGGCAATTGTTTCTTCGGTGCGCACTATTCGACGTCTCTGCGGATGCGTATTATCACATAGAGTAAACGTAGTGCGAAAACGATCCATGGTTAACCGAATTAATTGCTCTGATGGACGATTATGTCGACCATAAAATGGACGGAGCTTGCGGTAAACTTCGCGAACTGAACCATTATTTTCGAAATAAATTTCCACGATTTGCAAGCGTCTTCTTTTGTCAACCTGTTCATGATGAAATGGCAAACCAAACTAAATATTAATCACTTGACAGCTGACAAAATGGCCACCAGTTAAAAAAGTGATGCCAACTTAAAGTTCTAAACATCAATAAAAAACACCCATTGTAAGCACAGAGTAATTTTATTTTTATGATTGCCGAATATTTGAAGGTCTTACCACTGAAACATGTATTTATACTTGAACATCAGCTGTTGAGGATGCTGCTGCCATCGACAAAATAATTAAATAAGTAAGTACAAGGTGACAAATGCAGCTGGTCGTCGCCTCAGTATTGGTTTAGCCTATACGCCACAAAGTTGGAGTGGAGAAAAACGACAAAGAAGGTTTACATGATGTTTTCTCAAAATATATTCGATGCATTTCTTTTGTATTTGCTTGCAGCACTGCTTCCGACACATTTTTTGAAGAAAAATGTAATGCTCTTACGCAAAAACGATTGTTAAAGTTAAATCATGCGTTAAAACCGGATTTGCCATACAAAATTCGTTTGTTAAACCAACTTTAAGTTTACCAATTGTTTTTGCGTAAGGAGGTAAATTTTTGTGAACTTTCATGAATGAAGTTAGAAGTTAATAAATATTACTTTATTGTAAAAGTAAAAATACGTTTTGTGCCGCAAACACTACTTACTTTTCTTAATTCATTTTCAAAAAGTAGCTTTTTGTACTCCATACGTCTACTTTAGTGCTGTGTATTGTTTCTGTGAGGAAAATGAATGCTTCATATTTATATTTCTTGCTGTCGACCTTTTAACGCTGAGCAAGAAGACACCGCCGTAATACTTTTAACTATCGATCCGCTTACACACTTACACAAGAAAAACAAGTTATTAAAGTGTATTAAATATAAATAATGTAATTAAATGACTTCCCATATACTCGAACAAGCATAATTAAGGGATAAAGGTGCCCTGACCATCTGCATTAGCAACAGTGAAATGCGCATAGGATACCGAAACCTTTATTTTTTTATTATTAATTTCTTATAGAAATGAAGCAAAACAATAGTGAACTTTACTTCCTGTGTTTGTATGAAGAGTTTGACGCAATCGCCCAACAGTGGCGTTTACTCATTATACCTAAAAATAGTGGAATTTAGTAAAATTAATGATTAATATCTCAGAAACCATTATAAATTTCGTGAAACGTGCTTTTGATTCAGAAAGAGGGTATTCAAAATATATATATGTATGTATTCCATACCTAACTAATTTTTTAAGAATGTTCGGTGGAGCAAAACTATTTTGGGTTGACGAAGTGGCATTTGAAGTGGTATGTTCGTGTAGTATTCTGTGATAAATGTCTTCAGTGCATTAAACTGTATGTAAATTAAAAACTTGCAACTTATTTTCTGTTAAACTAATTTTTTTCAAGTTATGACTATTTGGCAATAAATGAACCATATGCATATGTGTATGTACATATAAGTATATACTTTTGTATTTTTATAATATACATACATAAATAAATTTAAATAGAAGGAAAAATATAAAAATCAGCAACAATTTTCATTGTCCCTATTTTATTTTTATAGTTTTTATTAGCGCTGTTGTTTTTTTTTCATTTCCTATTTACATATGCAATGTATGTATATTAATATTTTGTGCAAAATGAGATAAAATGTCATTCAATTAGAACAATTGAATGATTGCACAACTACTGAAAGAACAAGGCAGTTGTTGGGTATATCAACTATTATTGCCACCACTATTTCATTATAAACTTCACTGGCGATGGATCTAAGTGCAAGAAAATTTTACAAAATATAAAATCGGATTCTAGAAAGGCTATAGAAATTTTAATATTAAAGTATTGCCCAGAAGAGTACTTTACTTTAACGATAGACAACAAAATTCCACATCGTATCGCAAAATTTTCAAGATTTCAAGTTTAGTTAGTTCTGCGATACTGTTGAGGTCAGGAAAGTATAGAAAATCACATGCGTTTTCGTTGAATTTTTTCTATTTCGAAAATTGTGTTTGACATTTTTGCCGCTGAAAGACTTGATCAACAGCAATTCTAAAAAAAGATATATAATAATCACCAGGGAAACCAGAAATATGCTCTAAAAAAAAGTGTTTTATGCGCATTCAATATGCACTAAAAACTTGAAAACATGCACTAAAAAGTAAAAAAATATGCGATTAAAAATAAAATAAATTGGTTCAAATACATGAAAATATATTTTTAATTCAAAAATTTAATAACATTTGCAGGTTAAAACAAAATTACCATACAAATTTTGACTAAAACAAATAACAGAAATTAATTTTTATTGGATGCTTTCCTAAGAATTTAGCTTCAATTTCAAAAGATCAGGATATCAGAATTCATGCTTTGGAACTGGATAAATAGAACAAGATTTTTATTTATATTTTTATTGCAATAAATGACAAAATATTGACATAGAATTTCAAATAAAAATCGCTTCTGTCTCATCTAATTAAACTTTAATGCATTGATAATGTTCCTTCAACGTCCTTTCGGGGGCAGAGTCTGTCACAAATATCCAAACTGAAGTTGTATTGGAACTAAAGTCCAAAAATAATAGTAATATGTAAAAAAATTTATACACTACATTGGAGATTTAGATGGCGAAAAAGAAAAATAAAATTTTTTTCCAACTTCTTAATATGTAAGCCGAAAAAATTTTTTCTTTGTATATATTTTTCGGAATGGAATGTCCTCTTAAAAGGACGATTGCGCCAAATGGATTAAAATATAAAAAAAAAATATCTATAAAGTATCAAAATATGCCTTAAAAGCGTAAATTATGCTCTAAAAATTCGAAAATATGCTAAAAATATGCGTGTAAGACTGATATATGCAAAAACATGCTTTAAAGGGGGAAATATGCAAAAATATGCACTAACAAATCGATGTCAAAATTCTTAAAAAGTTCTGAAACGGATAAATATATTGTCCCCACATTAATATGTCACACGAGAAAAAACATGCAATTACATATTTGTGGTTTCCCTGATAATGACCTTATATATAAAAATTATTAAGAATTTATAAATTGTCATAAATTTTATTTTATTAAAGCTTTAATAATAAGGCTGTAAATATTTATGTATAAAGAATTCGTTTTTAAAGTGAAGTAACTACCGGACTTTGGCTATTCCAAGTACATTAATAATACTTTGTATAACTACCATCTTATAATAAGTACATAAATGTTAAGATATTTCTTCCAGAAAAACAAAACAACAACAACATTAATTTTAATTACAAAATGTAGTTGTAATTGAAAAACTTTAATTAAAATTATGAAATCATCATGTAAAAATAATGTTATATGTATGTCACAATGAGATCTGATGTCCCATTTTTAGACAAAAGGAGGGCGATTTTATGCTTCTAAATAGTTGACATCGCTGAAAACACATCCCCGGATTATGCTAAAAACTTCTAAATATACACCACCAAAGAGTAGACTCTGAAATCAATTTCATTTCATTAAGTTGGCAAAAAAAATTAAATTAAAATTAAACATAACATCATAACAAAAGTAGTGAATACTCATGTTATTCTACTGACATGACACTATCATCGTTACATGTGTGTTCTTGTTTTTTGTTGGGTGCTGGCATTTTTTTTAATGTAATTATTTCAACAGTGTTTTTTTTTTGTTATAATTCCTTTCATCCAGACTAATTGATAAATTTGTTCCATCTACTCGTTGTATATTTTTTTTTACTATACAAATGAGAGTAAACGGAGTGTGAACAAAAAAACTCAAGTGTTCGAATTCATGTTTGAGTGAGTAAATGATTTCTTTTTTCCTTTAAATACTTGAACATGGAAGTACGTACAAGTGGTTAAAATACGCAAAAATAGTCAATGATTTTTTATTTTGTTTTAATTATAAAACATTGTAGCTGGTGATTTCCGTTATAGATACAGTTAGTCGCAGTAAGTGTCATGTTACGTTATCATTAAACATCGTCAAAAGTTGCAACTAAATGCAGGGACAAGCGACATCATCAACATTGATGCACAGCCAGGATAGTTAGCAAAATAATTGTACGTACACACATATTTCAAATAACTGCAGTAGATATGCATTATTCATTAGATTTAAGATCATTTTGCATACAGTGTTTAGTATCACTGGCAAACTGCAATAGATAGATGCCTTAAGAACATGAATATTTAAAATCGTTTGCAACATGTAGTCATGTGAAAATGCAACCAAAAAAGATTTACAAAATGAAAATAAGTCAAACTGGTTTTTTATTTAATTCACCACAAGTCTACAAGAACACAAGTTTGCAGTTAGCTAGCTTCATTTGTCGACTTGTAATCAGATACTTGTAATCAGATATTTATTATTATTATTTTGGAGTCGGCAGCAGCATTATCAAAAGTTGACATTTCAGTACAAATACATATTCAGTGGTGCCATCTTCAAATACCCCATAACGCACAAAAAACAGTTATTTAGAAGAAAAAACTCACCAAAATTTTTTAGAACTTAAACTCTATCGTAACATGACTATATACAGCGTGTATGCAGAAAGTAAAAAATTTACAAAACGTGCAGGGCTCACTGGGTTTTCATATCCGGGCTAAAATTCTAAGACAAACTGCGTTTTTGTTTTTTTGATATCTTAAAAAAAAGTTCCGCACCAAATGCATTTTCTGCAGCAAAAACAGGGATTTTTCAAATCCAAAAAAATCTCATATTTTCGTAATGACAAAAAATTTTTTGTTAATAAACCATCTACTAGTACCCGAATTTATTATATATATATATATAAATAGATTTTGATCAGCTGATTACGAATCTGCTGTTTATTTTAAAATCCATTAAGTGGTTTTCGAGATATGACCATTTTCAAATTTTTGAAATTATCACTCAGTTTCTTTTGCTCACAGAATTACTTGTTGTTTCCTATTTCTTGAAATTGGCATTGACTTATACCTCCAAAATCTTGAGTTACGGGTAGAAACCGGTTTTTCGTACCCGTAGGCACTTATCAACCTCTAACTACGTTAAATATCCACCGATTATAAATTTATAAACAGATTTAAAAAGAATAGACTAAGACCTTTCGAACCATATTTAGTTCGTTTCGGTGAATTTCAGATATATGTCCGTATTTTTTTATCGAATGTAATTTTTTCGGTTTTTTCGACACTTTTTTACTTTGGACTCGTTCTTTATAATTTTATTTTTAAAACATAATTGATTTATGGAACTGTGGTTGCGTTGCCGAAATGGTATTACGGATAGCAACTGGCAACTAACAGCTGTTTGTTTCAGTTGCCATATTGGCAACTACAAATTTTTAGTTGCTGCATAGTTTTTAAATAAAGAAGGTGGGAAAATTATGTAAGTAGGTACAATATTTTTTTTGGAATTTTTTCTTTTCATTTTTGAAATTTAAATATTTTTAAATATTAATCAGAAATAATTCATAGTTAGGCTCAAGTTCAGTAATTTCAATTCTTATTGAATGAAATATTTTTATTAATTAATGTGAGTTTCTAAAGAAGAGAAGAAAAATTAAACTTAGACTTTAAGCTGGGGGAATACCGATACTTTTCTGTGCAGCCACGCACTTCATCAACACCCTAGTCTATCTACTTGGGTAGAGATTCTTATTAACATCAGCTATTTAACTTAAATTTACAATGAAACGGAATATGAGAAACGATTGTTGTGTATACAATTGATTTACCTTTGGTAAACACATTTATAAGTATCACTATTAATTTTGTTTTTTCCATTTTTTCATTTTTCTATTTAGGTTAGCACGAAATTATATTACTCTACCTCAGTATGTTTAACTATTCTTACTTATCTTTTTACGATCATCACATTAATTATTTTTACTTATTCGATGTACCATCGGTACATGCATGTAAGAATTAGTGTAGTGGTCTTATGTTACTTGTTGTTGCATTCTACAGTTTTATTTTTAGTTATTCCAGCCTTCTGAAACTGTGATAACCAAGGGAACAGTGATTGCCAAGTGAACATATTTTGTCACGTGCCCATGATGTCTTAAGTGAGAAATTTTTAGATTCTTAAATTGAACTGTAGTGAATTTTAATCAGAATTATTTTTAAATATTTCATTAGTTTAGATTTTAAAATGGTCAAAGTAACAACTAGACAACAGTTTGATCTATTAATTAAAGATATGGAAGATAAACCAAATATCGCTCGTGGGGTTCGTGCTTTCGGGGAAACAAAAGCAAGCGTAGAAAACATGTGGATAGAAATATCTGAAAAACTTAATAGCTGTGGCCCACCAGTACGTACATCCCACGAGTGGCAAAGGGTATGGATACATTTTAAATCAAAATTGAAAAAGAAGATGACAATAAACAAACGAAATTTGTATGTAACGGGAGGCGAGCCATCCCAAGAAGTCAGTTTGTCTTCATTGGAGCAGGCTGCGTCTGGACGTAAGCGTTAATCCTGATGGTAATACTTTCGGCACAACCCTCGGCGAATTCTCTGAGGAACTAAGAATGCCGAAATACTATCTGGAACCCAGAAAGAAGTAAGTCCCAAGCAGCCTAAGCGAATAGAAGAGAAGCGGACGCCAAAGATAGTTATGCAGCAACCGAGTAAACCAATTACGGTGGAAGAGAAAAAATTCAATCTCCTTCAAGAACAGACTGGAACACAAAGCGAGCTATTAAGCACTATGAAGAAAATTTAAAAAAATCTTTATAAAAAAACGAAATTTTAAAAGACTTGAAAGAACTAAATAGAAAGAAATATGAAGTTTTAAAAGAAATCAAAGACATAAAAAAAAGAAATATAATTCCTTAGTAGAGAAATTAAACAAAAAAAACCCCAAATTCTAGAAGTACAACTTAATAGTTTAAACAATTAAATTCTGTTTACTTATTAGTTTACAATTATCTTTTACTCTTGGTTGGTATATGTCTATTTAATTGGACTTACATTATACTGAAAGCTTAAATACATCGATAGCGTATAAATAGAACGCGAAATACAATTTCACAAAAATTTGTCACACAGTGTAATATAATAATAATATGCAGAGTTATCTCAAATGATTTTATGCAATAATTACTCAATATATTGAAAAATAAATGATAGATTTGTGATCAGCGGAAAAAACTGTATGAATGTGCATAAATGATAATGTGCTGAAAAAATAAGTAACTTTTTGCAAAACCTGAATTAGCGAATAACTGGAAAACTACTCAACATATCTCAAAAACCACTTAATAGGCTTTAAAATAAACAGCAGATTTGTAATCAGCGGACAAAATCTATAAAATTCGGGTAATGGTAGATGGTTTATTAACAAAAAATTTTTTGTCATTTTTTGGATTTGAAAAATCCACATTTTTGCTGCAGAAAATGCATTTGGTGCGGAACTGTTTTTTAAGATATCAAAAAAATAAAAACGCAGTTTGTCTAAGAATTTTAGCCCGCATATGAAAACCCAGTGAGCGTTTGTGTTTAAAAAATACGCATAAGAGTAGTGTAGAGTTATTTATATGAGATATTTCACCCAATGGTTTTAGCTTGCAGTAAAACAAACTTTTCATTATCGCTTTTCTTGAAACATTCGACACTGTTCTGTAAACCGAAGCCGTGTAAATTTTACGTTTTCAAAAAAAATTAATAATGGTCCTGCAGACGTGTTCAAAATCATAAACAATTATTTTCTTTCAGATATGATTTTTGAGAATCTACCTAATAAAAAATATAAGAAAATATAAAATTTTCTAAAATCGAGAAATTTCATATCGATCGGTTTACAGAACAGAGCCTATTGTTTCATTATTGCTTGTTTTGTTAAGGGTTATTGTAAAATGTTGGCTTAGGTTTTCGAATTTTATTTGCGGGTTGGAAGTCTTATAGCGATTTCTTATCTGACAAATATATTGCATATATGTTACATATTTTTCATTTCTGAGTTAGTTTCTACAAAAAATACAACTGCGGGAAATTTTTTCAATTTCTTTTCTGAGTATGTTGCATGAATAACATGTAAATATGTTACATATTTTGCCCTCACTTTATTCAAGGTGTACATTCTGCCATTTTTTTCAACTGTGGTAACGAAGGCTTTATTTTGCATGTCAATATTATTATTTCTAGAGAATGTTTTTTAAATAGAAAATATAACATTTAAGAAGTTTATTATTCGACATATTGTCATAATTATATTTTAATTTGAAATTTATTTGCTTGTGGTTTAGCTTGGTCTATATACGTATTTCATTGGCGCTTAAACCAAATCATCAGTAGACTTCAACCACAAATTTTGAACAGTCACAAACCTCTTACTTTATGCACAGACTTTCAAAAACTATATGAGAATTCATAGAACAATAATATTTTTGAAAATCACAAAGACAAAATAAGTTTGGTAGGCTTTGAAACTCATACAAAACCCAGCAAATAATTTATATTCGATATGAATCTATTTTATTTTTCTACACCTTCATACAATTAGAAATCCATTGGATAACAATAAAAGTAATTACAAGGCAAAATGAAAAATAAAATCTAAAATTTAACATTTAAGAAGTTTATTATTCGACATATTGTCATAATTATATTTTAATTTGAAATTTATTTGCTTGTGGTTTAGCTTGGTCTATATACGTATTTCATTGGCGCTTAAACCAAATCATCAGTAGACTTCAACCACAAATTTTGAACAGTCACAAACCTCTTACTTTATGCACAGACTTTCAAAAACTATATGAGAATTCATAGAACAATAATATTTTTCATTGGCTGGGTTTTGTATGAGTTTCAAAGCCTACTAAACTTATTTTGTCTTTGTGATTTTCAAAAATATTATTATTCTATGAATTCTCATATAGTTTTTGAAAGTCTGTGCATAAAGTAAGAGGTTTGTGACTGTTCAAAATTTGTGGTTGAAGTCTACTGATGATTTGGTTTAAGCGCCTATGAAATACGTATATAGACCAAGCTAAACCACAAGCAAATAAATTTCAAATTAAAATATAATTATGACAATATGTCGAATAATAAACTTCTTAAATGTTAAATTTTAGATTTTATTTTTCATTTTGCCTTGTAATTACTTTTATTGTTATCCAATGGATTTCTAATTGTATGAAGGTGTAGAAAAATAAAATAGATTCATATCGAATATAAATTATTTGCTGGGTTTTGTATGAGTTTCAAAGCCTACCAAACTTATTTTGTCTTTGTGATTTTCAAAAATATTATTGTTCTATGAATTCTCATATAGTTTTTGAAAGTCTGTGCATAAAGTAAGAGGTTTGTGACTGTTCAAAATTTGTGGTTGAAGTCTACTGATGATTTGGTTTAAGCGCCAATGAAATACGTATATAGACCAAGCTAAACCACAAGCAAATAAATTTCAAATTAAAATAGAAAATATAAAAATTATTATTACAAATATTAATATAAATAAATATTTATTTAAATATTGTGACTCTTTTGGTTTTTTTAAACATAATTCACAAAAGTTTTACAAATTGAAAAAATTTTCAACTTAATAGCAATTTAAATGAATTAATGTAATGATGCAAAAAAGTTAGTGAGGGTATTCATTTCAGTTTTTTTCCTCGTTGGAAAAATGGAAAAATGTATTTTTTACAAGCACAGGGATGAATTTTTCAAATTCAAAAATTTTTCCCTGTGTTTGTTGTAAAAAATTACATTTTTCCATTTTTCCAACGAGGAAAAAAACTGAAATGAATACCCTCAGTGTATTTTTATATAGACTACAACAATTAACACTAAAATCGATATTTTTAATTTGCCGAGTGAGAAAAAAACCATGTAGAAGCTTATTTTAGTCAAACAAAACCTTGTAACTCCTCCATAGTGTTGGAAAATACTCACCAAAATTTAAAAAAAATTTATTTTTTTAAAGAAATTTATGAACTATTTTTAGTCTAAAATTTAAAAGTTATTTGCTTAAATTTACATAACAAAACACTCTTTCGGGCTTAAGTTCGTATAAAAAGAAACGAATTGTTAAAAAAGGCAATTATTTACCATTTTTCCTAGATGAAAATATTATCATAGAACAGAAAAAAGGGAATTTTTCTTAATATCGCTTCCAATTCAGTGACCAGGCATCGAAAAAGAGAACTTCTTGCAATGACAACCCTATGTAAAAATCATTAAATCGGATCGAAATTTGCACTACTTCCGCATCGTAAACTCTACATTTTCATGACTTTTTTGGAGTCTCTTTTTTTACTAGGTAGTGATGTCAATGTGTGCTTAAAAATCATAATATTGTGCGGAAAACCTTTGAAATAGCCTTAAAAATCGCTAATAAAGTAAATTAACGATAAAAATGTAACCGTTGTAAATAAAAGCAGCTTATTTTGTGAGATTGTAGTAACAGAATATGTAGTAGCACTTTGAGTGATTTCAGGTAACATTTAAAAATTTTACACATATGTATGTATATAGTGTAAAATATTTTCTTCAGGAAAGAAATCACCATTAAATAAGTACAACATTATTTTCTTCACAAAAGTTTTACAAATTGAAAAAATTTTCAACTTAATAGTATTTTAAATGAATTAATGTAATGATGCAAAAAAGTTAGTGAGGGAATTCATTTCAGTTTTTTTCCTCGTTGGAAAAATGGAAAAATGTATTTTTTACAAGCACAGGGATGAATTTTTCAAATTCAAAAATTTTTCCCTGTGTTTGTTGTAAAAAATTACATTTTTCCATTTTTCCAACCAGGAAAAAAGCTGAAATGAATACCCTCAGTGTGATACAAAGATTCTAATCGTAGAAAACTCTTCATAAAATACAAAAAGAAAATGACAATCCTTTAAAATTTTTCCGCTTTTAACAAAAATTTCTAACCCAGAAACGCATTGGAATGCTTTGCCTTCACCATTTTGGAAACTTGCATGAAAAACATAAATTTTTAATATTTCTGACACTTTATTTTTGTTTGCTTTTCATATGATTTTAATGAAGAGTTTTATACGATTACGAAAAGAATGAGCTTCTCACTGATATGAAGAAAATAATGAAAAGAAACACTGATTTTTCAAACAAAAAACTGCATGAGTATTCAAAAAACTGCGAAAAACAGAAAAATCTCAACATTTGGCAACACTGAATACAACCTGCCGCACGCAGTGTTGGTGTGCTGTCATCAAAATAATTATTATAATAAAAACATGTTTATTATATCTTTGATATATTGAAGTCGGTAGTTTGCTGTGGTGAATGTATTTAATGCTACAAAGAAAGAAACTTAAATTTATATACTTACATACTAGTGATGTAACAAATGTAAATTTTTGATATTCGCGAATACGAGTACGAATATTTAAAACGATATTCGCGAATACGAATACGAATATTATGTGCAATATGAAATAATTAAAAATTGTTATGAAAGAGGACTTCACACTCTTGTTGGCGTACTTTAAAGTTAATAAAAAGTATCCAGAATGTTAATGATCGTCATTAAATAATATTTAAAAACGATATAAAGCACAAATTTCTATAAAAAATTAATGTATTTGTACAAACTAAAATTTTAAGCAATTTATTTAAATTTCTTTTAGGATTTATGGATATATTTTATTTAATTTCTTTGGAAAAATACTCGTATTCGTATTCGTATTCGCTTGAATTTGGCGACATTCTTTTCCACACGTCAAACATTATTTTTCAACACGTCAAGTTGCACTAGCAACTGTCAAAACGGGGTTCCCACACAACAGTTTCTGTAGGGCGACATGGCAATTTTTCTGGCGATAAATAAATTTAATTTTTATGGCTATTTTTTAAACTAAATTGAGTTTCAGGCTTTTTCTAATTCAGGAAAAATAAATCTTTCCGAAACTCGTCTGCAATATATTAAAACAATTTGTTTTTGATAACTTTTCTTATATTAATTATAGTAACTAATGCATTTTGCATTTGGATGAGATATATTTACAAGAAATAATTTTTGGCGATTTTATTTGTACTTTTGGCGATTTTCTGCTAAATTGTTAACTATTATTTGATTAAAATGTGTATTGAAAAAAGTGTTATATAAAAACTATTTTTTTTAACAAATATATATTAAGAAAACATACACAAAATTGAATTTGTCGACTTTTGGCGATTTTTTAAATCAATTTCGCGAATTAGGCCAGAAAAAAGTTGACAACCCGGTCTGTTGATTGCAAATATGAAAGAGAGGCACTAAAGTTGTGGAGCACTGCTGTAAGTAAGTGAGACAGAATGTTTTGCGCTCTTTAGGTGTTGCCTTTTTAGCGATTAAATCAATGCCTAGTGCTTTTAAAAGTTGATTAGCTTTGTTATAATCCAGGTACGCACAACACAGCTTCCCAAGGTCATAATTCTACGTTACAGTGGTATATGAAACTCCAATGTTTCATCTATAACTTTAAAAATCAATTTAAAGAACAGATGTCCTCGCCTGCTACACTACCGGCAACCCTCTAACCATCGTGTCATATCGCTGAACGTAAAATTTACAAAAACAGCACTTAAAATGTCAAATATAGTTTTCTAGTATCTTGTTGGTTTTTCTTTATTTCTTTGCCAATGCTTTTTACTGCAATTTTGTCACACAAGTGCTCAGGTTAAAGCTGATAGTTGCACCTACCGCCCCTTTTTACACTAATAGATTTTTAATTTTTACCTCTTTTTGCACTTGCAAGCTACATGAAAAAATAAAGAAAACATTGCAGCTAAATGGCTGAAGCAGTCATTCGTCAATGCCTTGCAATGCAAAATTAAATGAAGTGAGTGTGTTGTACTTTAAATGATACTGCGCTGCACAGTGGGTTAGGAAGTTGCAAGAGTAAATGAAAATTGTTTTGAAGCAAATCATCAGTTAATTTCATGCACTTCTTATTAAATACTATTATAATAATTATTTTTATAGATTTTTTGTCAAAAATATATAACCCAGCTTAATAAAAATGCTTCATAACCAGCTGTAAATTTTTGGAAGCATCAATCAATATAAAAATATTCTTTTAGAAATCAGTCACTGTTCACTCTTTCTTGTTTTAATAAAAATTTATGGATTTTCTCCCCTCCTTTTAATTTCTTTATGAAAGTAATTGTACACTTAATACATACATGTATTTTCGTATTTTTTTATGCAAAAAAAAAATTATCTGCAGCAACACGCTAAAATAAAACATCGTAAGTGTCAAAAGTGAAAGAAGGAGAGTAGAGGCAGATAACTACAGGTTTAAAGAACGAGAGTTGATATTGAAATAAAAAAAATTGATTGCAGTACATATTAAATAAAATGTATCCTTGTTTACTGATAGAATATAAAGACACCTTTTTGTTCATAAAAAAAGAAGAAAGAAAAGAAGAACATAAAAGCAAAAGGATTTTAAATCAAATTTATAGAGCAACAAAGATATTCATTGTGTGTTACAATTAAAGGTTTAAAATTAATCAAACATGAATGTAAAATATCGTATAAATGTAAGGGGAGGCAACAGAACGTTGTAGCATTTACAAAAAATATGTACATCGAAGTTATAGTTTTTATTTAATGATCTTTTACTTATATGATTGCCTCATCTGGGGATCTCATGACACAATTAAAAAAAATATAATATAGGCAGGCGTTTTTATGAATTGGTATCGTGCTTGGCAAAAACGCCAGTAACTCTTTTATGAAATCTATTACAAAAAAGTCGATTAGATAGTACCGTGTTTGGCGTTTTTGCTTGTCAAAAGTCCCGAAAACAGTCATTAAGTTTTTTGTTACCGCCGTTATAGAAAAAAAATGGTCGCATTCATAAGACGTAGCTGTTTAGCTCAACTGTTGGCAAGTGTTGGCCCCAACAGTTACTTCTTAGAAACGGATTGATGGATGTACTGCAAAATGAACAGCTGATGAAAGTAAGCAATTGAAAACGAACGAAAGAGCAACAAATAAACTAACTTAGATTGGCTACATTAATTAGTTTAGCTAAAGTGTATGTATAACACAGAATATTTAATGAAGTCAGCAGCCCAGGAATCTTCCATTTTTACAATAAAATTTGCTCCCTAAAATAAATATTCTGTGTTTGAACAACACTGCAATAAAAAGAAAGACCTGCGCCTATAGTATTTTTATTTTAACGCTGAGCTGCCATGTGCTCAAAAAACGTTTAAACGCAATAGTGAATTAAATATGTAATATATAATACAAATAGACAGCATAATATACATACATATGTTTGATGAAATTAGTAATTTAATTTAATTCCTTTATTTCGTTCCTTTATCGCATTTTAAATGCAAAATTTAACAAATATTTGCAGCCGCCATCTAACAAAGCGGCGTTGCATTATATTATAAACGGCATAAGTCTTTTCGATCAGCTGTTCAGGCTGAGCACAACTTGTTTACTATAGGTAGCGAAAAAATTTTATGATGAAAAAAATGGCAGCAATTACTCAACTGTTGAGTGGAGCGAAACTACTCAACTATGCGTTTCTAAGACAAACACTCAACGGTTGCGCAACTGTTACGTCTTATGAATGCGACCAATAACAAATACCTGGTTTACATTAGGCATTTTTTCATAAAATTTCATGAATTTCGTTGCACGCAACTTTTTATATTTGCTAATTGTAGCGATGTAAAAAAGAATATTATATAAAAAAGCACATAGAATGAATCTCTGATGTATTTTTGGCAACGCCTTTGATAGAAGTTTCTCTTCCAGGCCTCCTATCGAAAAATAAAAAATTTTCATGCAACTAATTTCATGAAAAAAAAATGCCTAATGTAAATCAGGTAAAAATCAAAATAGATGAGTAAAAATTGTAAGTATTAATTAATTTAAAAAAATTCATTGGCATATTTTGTTAATTTTTATAATATATCTATTTAAATTTTATAATATATCTATGTAAATTTTACGATAAAAATAACTACACCAGCACAATTTGTAAAAAAATGGTCGAAATAATGAAAAAAAATCATACGTGAAACGTGAACGTGATATAAAAAAATGGAACGAAATAGATGACCATTTAAATGGAATTGGACCTCCATTCCGCAATTGTGAGGGTTGAATGAAAGTGTGTGAAATCCATCCCGGACAAATCTCACTATACATGGCTTTAACACATTCGTGAAACGCATCACTCACCTATGGCTGACATATGTATATTTACAAAAACTTCGTTTCCAGATCTTTTTCGGTAAATTCCTTTGGCATTTACCTCCTCATTGTTGCTGTTAGTTTCAACAATTTTGACAGACCAGTATAGAAGCTTATTTTAGTCATACAAAATCTTGTAACTCCTCCATAGTGTTGCAAAATACTCAACAGAATTTAAAAAAATAATTTTTTTTAAAGAAATCTATGAACTAATTTTAGTCTAAGATTTAAAAGTTATTTGCTTAAATTTATTTTTTTTGCCCAAAAAAACGTAACCAACTAATTACTAATGAAAAACTGTTTTATTCAGACATGTATTTATTGATTTAAACAGTTTGCAATCATTTTGGATTCTATAAAATTGTCTATTAATTATGTATGAAACTGTTTAACTTAATAAATACATGTCTTCATTAGTAATTAGTTGGTTACGTTTTTTTTACGCTTATGTGGCATTTGGCACACAGATGTAAGCCCGGCCTTAGTGCAACTTAAACCAAATACAGACCCTTAAGAGCGATAGCTCATACGAACTGTGAAACACGGTGGGGGTGATATAACGTCTGTGTGTTTATGGCGGCTTCAGATGTGGGGATTTTAGCTTTTATTAATTTAATAATGGATCGTCGACCTTATATCGACCTACTGAAGCAAAATTTGCAGGAAATCATAGAAAAATTACGACTGTCGAAGAGATTTCAGTTTTATAAAGGCAATGATCCTAAGCATTGCGCTACCAATACAAGGCGTTAGCTTATATATACTGCCCTAAAATAATAAAAACGCCTCCACAGTACCCAGATCATAATCCTGTTAAATACCTATGGGGTCATTTCGAAAAAAATAACAAGAAAAAGTGATTTTACAAGCAAAAATAAAATGAAAAAGTCCTCGTAGAGGAGTGAAGAAAAATCGGTCCAGAATATTTCCAAATCCTGAACAAATCTATACCAGATTGTTTAAAGAAGTCATACGTCGCCAAGGAAAAGCAATTTGTTTCTAAAACAAATAAATATACTTTATATTTTAAAAATATTGCCAATGTCGAATACTTTTTTTGCTTGAATTTTTAAACTTACTTTTTATTTTTATGAAATTTTTATATTAGTTTTTTTAATGACCTCATCTTTTTTATGTAATACAATTTGAAGTTCATCAAAGTTTATTTTGTAAAATTACACAGTAATTCGTTTTTTAGTGATGGAAACAAAAAAATCATGTTATGCGTGGAATACTTTTTTTGACCACTGCACGTTTTTTAATGCTGTGTCTTGGGTCATGAATTTCACAATTTATCTTAACACACTTCGAAATGCTTCGTGGCTTAACCGCTTGTAAGACGTCGATGCCCCTAAATTTTAACTGGGGAAAATGTAGAGCTAAATTGTAAAGGCAAACTGATCAATTGATTCAATGGATATTATATAGGGTGTTTTTTTAGAGGTATAGAACTTCGAATTGAAATAAAACACAAGAAAATCGTTTTAATGTCCATCAATTTGGCTTTATTGGAAGTATAATTTTATGCCATTAATGTTTAAATATGATTTCGGGCATGTGGGCGCCGCGGCTGGCTCGAATAAAGCCAATTCTACAGGTCCAATTTTCAACCACTTTTTCGAGCATATGGGGCCGTATGTTGGCAATAACGCCACGAATGTTGGCTTCCAAGTCCCCTAACGTTTCTGGTTTGTTGGCGTAGACGAGCGACTTCACATATCCCCAAAGAAAATAATCCAATGGTGTCAAATCACACGATCTTGGTGGCCAATTGACAGGTCCATTCCGCGAAATTATGCGCTCATCGAATGTTTCCTTCAATAAATCGATTGTGACGTGCGCTGTGTGGCATGTAGCGCCGTCTTGTTGGAACCACAAGTCATCCACATTCATGCCATCCAATTCGGGAACAAAATAGTCGGTTGTCATGGTTCTATACCGGTCTCCGGTGGCGAATCGATTCATTCGGGTCCTCTTCAACACTTTGCTCTACAGCGGCAATTGTTTCTTCGGTGCGCACTGTTCGACGTCTCTGCGGATGCGTATTATCACATAGAGTAAACGTAGTGCGAAAACGATCCATGGTTAACCGAATTAATTGCTCTGATGGACGATTATGTCGACCATAAAATGGACGGAGCTTGCGGTAAACTTCGCGAACTGAACCATTATTTTCGAAATAAATTTGCACGATTTGCAAGCGTTGTTCTTTCGTCAACCTGTTCATGATGAAATGGCAAACCAAACTAAATATTAATCACTTGACAGCTGACAAAATGGCCGCCAGTTAAAAAAAATTATGCCAACTTAAAGTTCTATACCTCAATAAAAAACACCCATTATAAATAATTCAATAAGAGGAAATGATTTTCACTTCTTTCCGATAAAAAATTAAGAAAAGTTTCTTGAGTTCCTTAGTTGACTTATAGACTTGAAAATGCTCTTTACACCTAAATTAATATTCAAAATAAATACAGAATGATCTTGATTAAAACAACAACCGATTACAGCAGTGAGTAATTTTTTACGTTCAAATCTTTATGAGTACAACACTTAAATATAACCAATCAGTGTTTTAATAAATTTAAAGAATTTTCTCTAATTTATATAGAAACCAAAAAAATCTTCTGCACTTCAGGGCCCAAAAAAAACATTTTATGCCTACTTGACTTCTGTAAGCTGGCAGATAGTGTTTAATTTTTATGTTAAAATTATTGTGATCGGTTATTGCAACTTTTCTGTTGCAGAAATCGTGCTTGTACTGTAGAAATATCATGTAACTTATGCCTTTTTACCAGGGTAGGGAAAAATTCTGGTAGCGAGCACAATTTTTATTAACTCGCTCGTTCTAAAATTTGTACTCGCGAGTTCATAATTATAACTCACGAGCACAAATTTTATAAGATTCGTACTCCTTTTGTGCTGGACTCGTAAGCATTAATAATTCGCTTTAAAATTTGAACTCACGAGTTCTAATTTTGAACTCGCGAGCACAAATTTTAAAAGGAGCGAGTTAACAAAAATTGTGCTCGGGAGCAGAAAAAACGTTCTGTTATACTCGTCCCAAGTTTTTTTGCTGGTGCATAAGCAAACAAAATTAATAAAACTCGCTAATAATTATTTTTAATTCAACTCGCGAGTCGAGTTTTATTTTTGACTCTCAAAAATTAAATGAGCTTGCGAGTTTTATTTTTTTTAACTCGCGAGGAGACAAGAGTAGCTCAATACAAAAAATAAAACTCGCTGGAATGGAATTGGTTTGCAAGCGAGTTTAAGTCGAGCACTCTCCGCACTCTGCTTTTTCCCAGTAAAGTGTCAGTGTTTTTATAATAAGAAAACTACATCTTTATATGTATTAAGTTCAAAATAAATACATAAACACAGCAAAGAAAAGTATAACGAAACGAATTTGATTAAATCCATAATTTCATATTCTCATTATATTCTACATAAATATGCATGCATGTACTCGCATAAACTTATGTATGTATGTATATATTTATATATATGCATATTTGCAGTTGCAATAATTTTTATGTGTATGATTGTGTTCTCCATAAATTCATTTATTCGCAAACATTCACACGTACACACTCTTTCTCGTCGTATGCATTATTTATTAATTTATTTATGCCAGTGTTTGTGTGCTTAATACAATCTGTTTTTATACTGATTAAATTTAAAAAAAAACATACATATGGCAACATGCTATAATAACTGCAGTTATAACATAGATCACAACATTAGAGGTGTGTGCGTGCGTGCGTGACATGCTGTGCTCATAATGCAAACTCGTTTGATTTATAAATCTTTTTCTGGAAGACCAAAAACAACCGCCAGCAAAAGAAATCAAGGTAATATTGATCTCTCAGATTTACAAAAATATATCATCCAAAATTTTGTAGTTAAGCCTGATACGGAGTTTATACGGAATTTCAGATTCTCATACAAACTGTATGTAAAAAAAATTACGGAAATTCAGGTTGGTAAATTTCATGAAGAAATTTCCATTTGCTAGTACGGACTTTTAAAAGAAAACTACACGGAATTTTTTAAATTTATAGCCTATCTTAGGAATGTTATAAATATAAGTGGATACTTTTTTCAGTCAACTGAAACAAAAATTAATGTTCAAACAATTGTTTGGTCGCGGAATTTTTGACATTTCTAGTTTTCATAAATTTTTAATTAATGTTTGGGCTTTTGTATGTTGAGAATTGAAAAATAAATGAATGTGTGCATTCAGACATAATTCTACACAAAAAATCAAATCAAATAATTTTTTCGGGATCCCGAAATTTTTTGAGATTCAGGAATTTTTCGGGACTCTGGGTTTTTACGTAAGTGCAAGGTTATCAGCGTAGATTTTGCAAAGTTGTGCAACTTTTAAGGGCATTGTCAAGCCCAAAAAATGGACTAAAAGTTCTTATAAAAACAGCCATACACAAAATTATAACGGAGAAATACCTAAATTTATTTTTATAAAACAAACAAAACTTAGTAAACAATTTCGGGATTGACTGAATCCCGAAAAACTCGGAATTAAATTATTGAAATCCCAGTATTCGGGACTTCGGGATTGGTATCCCTAATGCCTACTACTTGCTACCTTCTTTAAGAAAGGTATAGTGATAGAGAAGACAGTTGGTAAAGGAAGAATAGAGGAAAGTTTTATTTTTTTTTTACAACTCTGCTTTCTAAAATTTTTTAATAATGCAATGTTGCAGCGCCTCTGGTGTCAATAAGACATATTAAATTTTGTAAACTGTGTTTAGTAGCCATTTTATTGCTTATTTTACTTCGCGGATTGTACTGCTACACAATACCGATGAAGGAGGGCGCTCTTTTGTTACATTAGAATTAGTATCCGCTAAAGCAAGAGTAGTTCAATGATCAAAGGAATACTAATGCACATCAGAAAAATTTTCATTAAGAAATATCACATGTAATTTTCCTACAAAGCGATACAAACTTTAGCCGCCTGATAGAATCATATATATAGAAACTACTGCCCGGTGTGTAATGTAATAATATATTTTGTATTTTTGATAAATAAAAAGAAGAAGCTACATACAAATTATCTCAGAGAGAGCCTCTCTGTAAACACAACATTTTAAAAACATATGAAATAAAAGTCTAATAGTGTATAAAAATTGCATACAAATTTTACACTATGATAACGCAATGGATACAAAGATGCAAGAAGTTTTGTGAGTTAAGCATATGTTATTGATGATTTTATTTAACCGTCTCTAGGGTACTGTTTATATACAAATTAAATTTTTTTTATGATGGTGAAATCATTAATTTAATAATTTTTATATATTCAACAACTATGGAATTTAAATACTCGTATGTAATTGATTATAAATGCAGGGGACTTTGAAGTTTAATATGCTGCACAAACATATTTGCCCTTTTTGTCTCCTCTAACAGAATTCATTGTTTTTTATGTTGTAATGTACTATCATACAACGTTCACCCTGATCAACATCTTAATAAAAATTTCTATTATTCCGCTCTTATTTTTATTTTAATGCATTTTGTCTAACAGAGTTAAATGAACAAGCTCGTCTTTCTGCCAGTGTATTTGAGTACGTGTAGAAGCAATAAAATGAAATTTATTTCAACATTCATTGAATTAATATTGAATTAAGTTGCAAGTAAATTACGTGTTGATTGAGAATGAAAAAAAGTTCAAGAAGAAAACGCAGCATCATCTGATATACATACATAATTTGACCATCCATCCCCACTGCCGATGCAATTCATATTTTATATGCAGCAAAACATATTTACTTTTCAGCAAACAAACACACTGATAACATTAGCAGTAACAAAAAGGTGAAATTCACAAGGTCACTCTTGGCCTTCCTGTAGGCCTTCTCAATTTGTTTTAATTGTGTCCTAATTCTTTACTGCTTACCAAATAAAATTATTCGGGAAAAATACACATTGAAATGTGTGTATATTTTCACCGATAACTGTAGATAAATAATGTAATGAAACAGCATTTAAGGAACAGAATTTTGCAATGCAAGATCCAAAATTTTTTGTTATTCCCCCGTCTAGACTGGTAAAAAAATGTAATAACATATTTTGCAGCAAATGTCAAAATATTGATATTGCTAATGGAAACAGCTCATTGTCAGGTCTTGCAATAACAATTATTGTCAACAGTTTTTCGTTGACAATTGTTGCGAACATGAAACGTCAAGCTCGGTGTTAATTTATACTGGACTTTTCTGTATTTCGTTTGATATTTAGATAATATTAGTGAAATTGGTTTTAAAAACGTTTGCTGTGAAATAATTTGTATTGTTATAAGTTTATGAAAATAAAATTTTGTTCGATTAACCAGATTTTAACAAGTGAATTTTTTTGTTCTTCTGCATCTTCCTTGTTGACTTTTTCCATATTATGCATAAGATTTGTCATAGCCTTAACATAAGTAAAGCAATCAGCAATAATGTTCTGCTATTCTGCCGGCATTATTGCTATATTACCAACGTATTTATTGACAGTCTCGACGGGGGTATGTTTACAGGGAAATGGTAATACTGTACTTGGGTAATGCAGTCTATTTTCAGCATAAAATGTTTTCTTATATGTATCAATTCAAAACGACTTTCAAAAGATAATATATAGAATTTATTATTTGTAGAAAACATAAATGGAGATTAATACTGGAAGAGCTGATGTTCGAGTTCTTGAAGCGCCAACATTATACTCTCTATCTAGTTCCCAGTGACCTTTCCCCTCAAATTCAAATATAATACAACCAAAATCTATTTGAATTCAGTAAATAAATAAGTCCAGTACAGTACATTTATATCAAAGAACTTAATTAATTTTTTAGAATATTTTCAACAACTTCTAATCCGAAGAAAACGAATAAAAAAACAACTTTCTACAACGACAAAATAAATTTTAATAATAATAAATATTTTTTCTTTAAATTAAGATAAAATATTTGTTAAGCAATATTGGTATCAAAACAAAGCGATGACTCTGTAAAATTTAAAAAATTGCATCCTCTGGACAAAAATATTAAACTAATTTCCTTAAGCTTTTACACACAAAAAATTATACGTTGTAATCTCAAGTCAACTCAATAAAACTTCGAAAGGTGCATTGTTTTTTCACCCAGCGCACGGCACGGAAGGATTAATATTTGCAAAAATTTTTGAGTAACAAGTATTTGACGACTAATGTATTTGTACATTTTTTATACTATTGTATATAAAAAATGCACACAATTTCGAAGCACTTCTTCATTTTGTATTACACTCAGGGAAAAGCAGAAATTAAAAAATAAGAACGCGCCAAATTAATTCAATAATTTTCAATATAATAGAAAATGTATGTGGAGACAGTTGAAAATAAATAAAATTGTTACATTAATACTATATTGAAATAAGAAATTTCAACTTGACTAGACTTTTGTTAATGTTTTTGATTAATTCATTATGGGTTTTATTGATTTTAAGCTGTTTTTTCTCTGGGTGTACTAGTGCCATAATTTTAAGATAATTATTTACAAAATATAAAATAATTTTCATTTCAAAATGCATTGTAAAATTTCCGAGTTTTTCATATGAACAAAAAAAGTTTTTGTACAGTTTGTCAAATAAAGCAGAAATAAATACACGCGTTTCTGCAGGAGATTTATTTTATTTTTGAGCAAAGTTATTAGACTGTGAGTTAAAACCTGAATTTGACAAACTTGCAGTGTGAATGCAAAATCAGCTGTTTACAGTTTTTTGCAGAAAACACTACTAAGAAAATTTTGTAGGAAAAAAATTAAATAAAATACATTTCAAAATTATTTTAAATTGAATGAATATAGAGGAACGAATTAAGTAAAGTTTGGCCTTTGAAGAAGAAGAATTTAATATTTTACGATTTTATTCCAATTTTTATTTTATTTTTATACCGATTGTCACACTATTCTACTTTGGCTTCTTTACAATTCAATAAAAATAAATCGCGAATATACTTCACTAGCAAGCTAATATACTTAAATACCGTCCTCTGAAATGCAAAACTACGTAAATAACAAAAATTTTAATATTGCATTTTTAATTAATTATTTTGTATTACATCCAAACACATGTCCCTAGAAATTTACAGACAATTATTACTAATACAATCAACAGAATTAAAAATAAAAATAACAAAATTTAAATATTTTAAAAACCCCCGAATATTTATAGAAAAGATGTAATATCTTGTAAGCGGCTAGACGGCGATTTTTTAAAACATAGCTAAGAACCTTCTCGATCAAATCACCTTTCAAACAAAAAAAAAACTAAATCGAAATCGGTCCAGCCATTTGGACTCTAACAGATACGCGCACTACAAACTTTTAACACTCCTTTTTTTGGTCGGTGGTTAATAAGGAAACTGTACTTCAGTCACTTGAAAAATTTTTAGTTTTTTTTTATCTTATAAAATTAAAAAAAAAGTAGTTACGTGATTTTGTAATTCACATAAGTTGAAAATTAGGCCCCAAAAAAGGGCCATTTAAACTCTCGTTTTGCAGCTGGGTATTTACACAAACTATCTCACACTCATGCAAATGTTACAGCATATGCACTGACACTACGAATAGTTGTCGTCTCAAGAGTACAATAATGTTATTTATTTATAAAATTAAATTTTTAAAAACATTCATCTTTATTAAACTTATACAAAAAAAGTTGTAATTTAGTTATTTTACAAGATCTTAACAGGGAATTTAAATTACTGCTTTATTAAATTTTAAATGACTCTTAATGATAAAATTTTAATATCAGTAAAGCTTACATGAAATGAGATTTATTACACAAAAAAAGAAAAATTCTGCACTAAATGAAACCTTAAATTAGACGTGACATAATGCCATAACCATAACCAAACCGAAATTCAATTGGTTTCTATGGTGAGAGTTATGGCTTTATGGCGAGTCACCTATAATCAAAGAAAGCGTTGGCCATTAGTTTGGTTCGAACGGCTGTTTCTATAGCTATGGTTATGTCACGTCTGATTGAGCCTTAAAGCTGACGCAACTTAAGTTTACATGGGGTAGAGTTTACTAAGGTGTAAATATAAAATTGTCTATACCGAAAGATTCAGTTTTAGCAAAAATCGGCAATTCTCCTACCTTTTAATTGGAAGAAGGATTTATTGATTGACTAACTTCAGAAATAGACGTGTTAACCAGCCATTTATGGGACTTGACGCCATGATGTGGCCAGAAAAACGCAGTCAGTTTTGAAGAATTATATACACTGATTTTAGAGTATCAGCAGGAGTATACATATATGTTAAAGACCTGCGTCTTATAAGAACTTTTAAGACATGAGGGCAATTTCAAATGCTTTACTACGGTGAAACCTTCTGAAACAAACGCTAAACAACGTGTTCGGCAATACATTTGTTTAACTTATTGCAAGTATAAGAGTAAAGAAGAAAGAATAGTTCGTGACTTAAGAATTTGTGGTGCTTGTGCTTTTTTCTTTCATTGACGCGTATACTAACGTCATGCATGTACATACATACACACCTACATAATTTGTGTATGCTCTCTTATTTTTCCGCGCACATACAAACGCACACACGCATTTACATGAGTTGTATGCGCTTGCTTTAAAAAACCACAAACATAATAGCTTACCATCTAAATCTTACACACACACACCCAAACGTACAATATGCAAAATAACAGTCATATACACGTACACCAATGCATCCATCGTGCTTTGTTTATACTGCGACAGCATTTATTATTGGCTTAGTATAATGCATGCCACGAGAGTACATTTAAAAAACATGACGTATTTACATTTCAAGACTGCCACTAATATATATACACGCGTAGAAAAAAATATGGTTGAGGTAACCATAATCAAACAGCAACATGCAATGCAACAGCAATATTATTGTCAATAGAAAAACAAACTTTTAATAATATTATTATCTGAGTTAATAATAATATTATCAACAAAAACAATAATTTTTGTTACACCTAATCTTATTATTGTAATTATGACAACACTATTGTTAGATGTGACTAAAATATAATTGAGACTCATCATACCATGTTCCTATATTATAATAATATTGTTAAATTCGACAACAGTATTATTTAATATAATAATAATATTTTGTTTTTCAGTCATATATTTATTGGTAGATCTCTTGTTTAAAACTGATGTGCTTTAAATCCGAAATAAAAATAAATTATTATTGTAGAGATAAAATGTATATATAGAAATGTATACTTAGATATGTTTGTATACTCGAAATAAACATACGTCTGTATAAAGAGATAAACATATGTACGTATGTATATGTTTGTATTTATCTACCCTTTTGTTTGTTTGTACTTCATTTATTTATTTAACATGACGCGTGCAATACCGATAGCTTACAAACGAAACACCGAACTGACAAAAGATGTTTGTGAAAGAGATTTTTTTAAAAACCTAACATAGTATGGTTTTGTATAACATTATATTGTGATTTACATTACATAATTTTTAAATAATAACAATAATTATATTGCACTCATAAATTTTTATAAAACTATATTGTCAAACTCTAACCATATCACACTTTTTTATGAATATAATAATGTAATTATTAAATTCAAATATTACTTTTGCTTACCGTAACAAAATTCATGTTTAATATAACAATAACTTGTTTTCAACGACCACACATTTGTTTCTGAGAACATAATATTGTTTTCTCAACCATTGTACGTGTGCGCATATAATTATATATATAATCAGTTTTTTCTGCATTAAATCATTCTGTAAATAAACATTGATATGGTATTGAAAATCTAGTAAATAAGTGATAATTTTTTTTACAGAAGTTTTAGTGAAATTGTTGAAAAAATAACACTAAAAATGTGTGTGGTATAAAGTTCAATGTAAATAAAAAACAATAGCATTTTGTTGTTGCGGTCTTGTAATGTAGTATCTATAAAAGGACAATTAATTTTACAAGGATACTTTAATACGAAGCGTGAAAACTCTTATTTTATTTAATATATATAAATAAAAAAATTAGTTGAACTTTTTATAAGATTAATTTATTTTTTTCTGAATTATTTATAGTAATTTTTGCAAACCTTTTTTGCAGTGTCAAATAAAACTTCTACTAATTTTTTGTAGAAAAATAGGTAAGAATTTTTTTATGCATGTTTTTTATTTATTGTCCCACTTATGCAAAAACAATTGGTAAATTTAAAGTTGGTTTAACAAACGAATTTTGTATGGCAAAACCGGTTTTAACTCATGCTTTAACTTTAACAATCGTTTTTGCATAAGAGCATGTATCTTTATATATGAACTAACAATAAGTATTCAAATCTTATATCTAAAATATAATTATAAGCCCGACCAATGTCGGACATAACTTAGTGATAATTATTAATAACACATAAGTAGTGATAGGCAAAAAATGTATTTTCAAGCAGCTTCATCTGGAGTGTTTAGTATTAGATCCCTTGTATCTCTCTTTTTTAAGTGGATGTGTCCAGTAAAGTTCAAAGTTCAAAGGATGTGACACGAGTTTTGTGAGATATTTGCATGCGTATTTTACAATTTCTTCAGTCACTAGTGGCATATTAAAATCACGATGTATATTTGAATTTTTGATGAACCATGGAGCCAATGTTATCAAGCGTAAAATTTTGTTTTGCTTTCGTTGGATTTTATCAACATTTGAAGGTGAAGCAGTGCCCCAAAGCTGAATTCCGTAGCACCATATTGGATTTAAAAGCGACTTGTATATTAAAAGTTTGCTGTCTAGGCTGAGTGTTGAATTTCTGCCAATCAGCCAATGTACCTGAGTTAATTTTAGTTTCATTTGAGTTAACTTAGAGTCAATGTGATGTTTCCACGTCGATCAAGGTGTATATCAAGATATTTCACATGTTGAATGTTGAGGAACAAATTGATTATTAATCCGAATGGGGGTAAGGTAAATGTTACTTGAACACACTTTTGTTCATTTACATTAATTCTCCATAAGTTTAATCATAGTTCCATCTGTTTAATGTGTTCCTGGAGTTTGCGGGATGCCTCATCAAGGTTTTCGTGCATACTAAGGCAGGATGTATCGTCGGCAAATGTAGAAGTGTGGATACTACTGCTCACAGGCATATCACAAGTATAAATCAAACATAAAAATGGCCCCAGTATACTCCCCTGTGGCACACCGGATGAGATAGTTTCAGGCATACTCATAAAGTGTCCTCCCACAACTGTAAATTTTAGTCCAAAATATTTAGAATGTTTATTGGCAACTGTAAATTTTCGGGCAAGAATGTAACTTTCCAAAAGATTTAGAATGTTGATTGGCAAGTATGTCTTCAATTTCAAAATCAGGCCTTCATGTCACACTTTATCAAATGCCTGAGAAACATCATCATCATAAGCAGGGCAGAACAATACTTCTTTTCCTCAAATGTTTTTCTTATAAATTAAACCAATCTATGCGTTTGCTCAATGGTGCTCTGCTACCTTCTAAAACCAAATTGATGTTCCGGGATGCACCCCGTAAGAATTGGTACTGATTCAGTTAATTTATTTTCTGATAGTACAAAAAATTTAAGTGAATGTGCTTGTAAATTATGAAAAAAAAAATTGCTGAGTAACACAAAAAAGTGTGTAAAAATGTTTTTCTGTTCCTATTAATACATTTGATTGAAAATATTTTGAATTTCAGTTAACTTTTTTCTCTAATGCCATTATACGAGAGTAAGTTAACTAAAAATAAAAAAATTTTTCCAGTTAAATTTTTACAAAATTGTTATCAGAATCTACTAATTTCTTTGTAGGTCCACATTTAAAAAAAAATATTTACTGGTTTAATCAATTTAGTTACTAAAAGCGAAATTTAGTTTTTTCTATGTGTGCAGCTTTTCTTTATTAATTTTTTTATTGTTTCCTTTTTTTATGGTTAGTTTTTATTTTTGTCTTATTTTATATGCAAATATTGTTGAATTAAAAATATATTTCCATTTACATTTTTAAACGCATACTTTTTTACTTTTCAGTTCATATTTTCAATTTTTTAGTGCATATTGAATACTTTTATGCTTTTTTAAAGCATGTTTCTGGTTTCCCTGCTAATTATCTATGTATGTATGTATGTGCGAATAACTTGAATTATTGGAGATATTTAGAAACCTTAATCGATTACTCAACCAAAATCAAAATTTAAATACGATTAATTTTTTACTCACATTAAGCCAAAGCTCGATTAAATGTCAACTCTAATAGCCGTCAATTTATTTATATATTAATATTAATATGCCTGTGAGCTGCGTACTCTTAAATAAATAATTTATCACACACACACACAAACATTATTTCCAGCAAGTAAAATTGTAAATAAAATATTATTTGGTTGTGCTTGTTCAAAAAAAAAAAACTGTGCGAAAATTTGCATAGAAATTGCAACTGGTACACCCTGAAAATGTGTGTCATTATTAAAAATTTGTCATGAAACTGGAATGAGTCCAAAAAAAAAACTGAAAAAATGTTGATTTTATTACATTTAATTTAAAATTTAACTTTGTTTTCTATCTCTATAAGTTGAATTACTTAATTAAAGCCCAGATACAGATACTACTGAGACAGAGCGATGTGGCAAATAAAATTTTGTGCTGGCTGAGTTATTTTCTCATAAAATCAAATCAAATCATATTGAGAAAGAGAAGGAGAGAGCAGCAGAAGTAAAAAATGAGTGAATGTCATCTTTAATTAAACGAAATGAAATGATCTTATTAAATGCAATCAAATGTTATGTATTTGGCAAACGACTTAAATATAAACTTGTCAAACAGCCAGCAGCAGCAGCAACATTAAATATACAGAAAAGTTTGATTGACAATAATTATGTCAGTTGAAAAATTCAAATTTTTTTTTGTATTTTTTTTTGCACTTGTCTTCAATGCAATTACTACGACTATTAGTTGTTGCATTTGGTTGGTATGACGACTGTACTGACTATGTTTACGAATTACATTTAGGCATGCAGCACATATTTTGGTGTCGGTATTTGTAATGACATTGTATACCATATCAATTTGTACTTTAAACCAAAATCTCACAATCAAACACAAATGTGTGATTGACTAAATGGCTGACTGAATGTCTGACTTACATATAAATATTTAAGCAAGAGGGGGTCTCTGCCAGTATCGCACTTGACTTGCATTTAACTCGAAATTGTATTTTTAGACAGCTAAAACAGACAATGCCAACCAAGCCCATCTATTTGAAGTCAATTACTTAACGTAGTATTTAATACAACATTACATTTGTTCATTGTTCATAAAAAGATTATGAGGGGAGCTATGCGACACCTGCTAAACATGGTGTCTAAAATTATGCCAAGTGTTGCCCATATAGCAGATTATATTTGATATTCTTAATTCTTGGATTTACTGACTTCTTAGTGCTAGGAACACAAGTGGAACGAACTTTCGTTATCAGTAATAAAACACATTTATATACATATATAAAAAGTTAAGCTGTGTACAGACGTTGTCAGATCTTGCAATATTGCCAGTAAAATGTGCTCAAAATTTCTTAAAACTGTGTGAATTGCTGTTCAGAGACCTGCGCCGATTCGGCTAAAACCGGCTAAGCCTAGCCGCCGATGGGTTTTGATAGCCGCCGCCGCCGAAAATTTGGCGACTAAAATCGGCTTAAAACTAGCCGCCGATTTATTTTTATTTTCCCTTTTTTATACAAGAATTTCTAATATTTTTCATTTTGACATTTTCTATGATTTTTTGAAGGTAATTTTAAGGTTGTATACCTGTAACTGGCAACACTGATAGATTCCGTTGTTAGTGATAGAAGAATAGGAGTGATGGTAGTCTATTGATCTTTCCGTCGAATCTAGCGATTTCGATACAATATAGTTTGCAGAGCACATACTATAGATTTTGTTTGACCCTCAAACCGTCATTCCTTTCTTGAATTTGACGCAGTTGATTGATAGAACCGTGTGAACTGACAATCTACCTTGCGTCGAATGAAATTCGTACCGACGAACAACAAAACAAACAATTTTCGCTCTCTTTGCTCAAACATCGTTTTTGTGCTTCACACCAGTACCGCACCCCCTAAAACACAATTTATCGCTATAAAATTTTTTTGTATTTTTTTTTACATAAAACTGAACCGATTTGGGTGGTGAGAATAAAATAAATCAACAAAAAAATTATCTATACAACTAGCGGCCAATCTAATGTATATATTAATAAAAAGTAAATCAAATTTACTTTGGCAACGTCATAAATCAACTTGGCGAAATAGGGCGAATTTACTGAATGACTTCTTATCAACGAATTCGTCTTTCGTCACAGTGGTGTTCTTAGCACAAGCCAATAAATATTTTGGTTATTTGAGCATTTGGCGGACCAGAAGGCAAATTAGGGTTTTCGATATCAAAGGAAATTTAAAAAAAAAATCCACTTTAACTCTGTTGGAATATTATAAAATTTAATTCCAAAACGAATAATTTTATAATTTATAATTTTATCGTGCGATATCTAATGAATGTTGGAGTAACAGAGGATACCAGAGTTGAAGAAAGTGACTAATGAAATTAGCTACATAGAATCATTCGTGAAGCAGATTCTACGAGAAAGGGACAACAGTAGTATATTTTTTTTTAAACAAACTAATCAAAACAAAAAACAGAAAATGTGTATTTTGTGAAATGAATAAGCGAACATATATAGAAAATTAAATGAAAAACATTTTTAGCATTAAAACAGTGATTAAAATTAGTTTTCAAACTATTTCTGATTTAACTTCAATATATTTATTAAAAAATTATAATTTATATCTTTTATAAAAATGAAAATACGCTAAAAATGCTAAAACTTAGGAAACCTTAAAGAAGACGCAGTAACTATATAAGTGAGCGAGAATCAAGCTCCTCGAAAATCATGAGGAAACTCCTGTATATTAGGGATATTTAACTTTCAGTGAAACCAATACTTATTAAGGTGAAGCCAAAATTATTAATGAATATAAATAAAAAACATAATATTGAGAATAAAAATAATTTATCTTATCAGATAACTATCTGTGGACGTCACGCTAATGCAATATGAAAAAAAAATCGAGCGTAGAAAAGCTTTATTTTTTTGCGCTCGACCTGACATCGACAAATCATCGGGTGGTTACTGGTTTGCCGCACAGTATATTAAGAATATGAGTACATTACTGCGGCAAATCAGTAACCACCCGACGAAATAGTTACGGAGTCAGAAGGAATAACTGTTCCAAAAATTAATGTAAATTTTTCTTCTAGCACTTCCTTTCAGTTGACTTATATTTTGTGGCAACACTTTACATATGCTTATAACTTTTTTAATCATACACACACTGCAAACACTTTGCTGTCACAATTAATTGCTTGTCATTTGAATGCAGGTATGCAAGTTAGAAAATGAAGAAGTTAGTTGGTGCACAGGTGTATTTGTATGAATATTGGTGGTGTTCAATGTGTCACAGTATTAATACAAAAAAAAAACGACGACATTGGTTCTACATGAGCTAGTGGCTCAACCTTTGGCAAATAATCAATTGTCGTCCAAATGTCTGTGTTAATGAAGTGTTGTCTATTTGTTTTTTGAATTGTTGTTGCATTTTAAATGCCCTGCCCCATGTGAAGTAGTTTTGGAAAAAAAGTTCATTTTTTTAAATCAATACAAAAGAATAAAACTGTAAAGGCGATTCAAAATAGTTTATATTAATTGTCACACCCCACCAAACAATCAAAACAATAACAATTATTGATGCATATTTACTAGATAACGAAATTAGTAGAGGCGGAGATGATCATATAAAAATTCATTTAATGAATTGACATCGGAAATGGCAGAGCAAGACCATGAGGGACAGTGATGAAGAAACATTTCAGTAAACGAAATATATATTTTTTGTTATATGATATTTTAGATCTTCAATTCGGGAATTTAATACAAAATCTATTTTCAACCTAAATATACAATGAGGGTATTCATTTCAGGTTTTTTCCTCGTTGAAAAATGGAAAAATTTAATTTTTTACAACAAACACAGGGAAAAAAAATTTTAAAAAAATTTTTGAATTTTTGTTTCCTCGTGTTTGTTGTCAAAAATTACATTTTTCCATTTTTCCAACAAGGAAAAAAACTGAAATGAATACCCTCAATAAAAAATTTATTTTTGCATTTTCTTCCCAGACCTGTCAATCATTCTTGCAACATTTAAAAATAATGATTGAATAATTGGTACTGTCATTACCGAATCTGACGAGCGAGCGGGGTATCATTACAATCATCTTTGCGAATTCAGTCGCTATGGAGCGTTTCTAAGGGCTGTGCAGCACGCAGAATATTCTCCAATAATACGAGGTTTGCAACACTCAAATGATGCGATAATCATACCTCTTGTTTGACCATGAAATACAAATTTAATAATTGAACAGCATTTTGCACAAAGACTGAAACCTGAATTTCTTTAAGATTTAATTATCTTGGAAAATTTTTCTCCAGAACAGAATGACATAAATTGCCCTCCACACAATACTGACTTGATCCTTATGGACTTTTGCAGCTGTATCCCGAATAACCTAAAGCTGTGAAAGCAACCTACGTTACATTGTTATGACTTCAAATATAATGTTTTGACAATCACAAAACGGTTATGCTTCATGATTGTTCCACGAACATTAAACGCCCAACGTCTGCCGTTGACATCTTAAACCGATATTTTTATATTTACAGCAACTTACGTACTATTTAATTAATTCAGCATCCAATCGTTTACATGAGTAATAAGTCTCACCATTAAATTTTCATCTTACCTGGAAATATAAAAATAAATATAATTAGTTAATATGAATACTATTTATAAGTCTTAAAAATAGGGCATGTACTCAAATAAATATTGAATTGTTTTAACATTTTCTTCAAATAACAAATTTCTAAGCAATTTATAATAGCGTGTGATAAATTAAAATTTTTTTCTATTTGGTTTTTCATTTCCTTATCTTATGTCCTCTTTAAAGGATTTTACATTTCTTATAGATGCCCTCTAGTCAGCCTAGAACCATGTGTCTTTATGTAAACACTCTTTTTCTAGCGACAATTGTTGAAATGTCGACAACTTTCCTTTTATGCGCGAGTAGATACGTTCGAGATAACAGTTCTAGTGTATTTCTGGTGACATTTTCAACGAACGCGTCAATAGTTTTTTTTTCCTATGTTGTGCAATAATGTTAAAAAATTACATATGCATGCATGTGTTTAAGTTTGTTGTCCCAAAACTTATAAAATTGTCGACGAGGGTCACTAAAATGTATTAGTGAATCTTTGGTTCAAATGTCTCCATATGGTAGTAAAAGAATAGTGCTAAAGTCTACTGGTATATTTTCAATGACAACCCTATGTTATTTGTCAATACGCGATTACACTGGCTGGGTACCACCTAGTCAGAAGTACTATTGACATTGACACTAGTAAAACACTACCATTTTGCTGTTGACATCGAGCGAGGAAAGGTCGATATTGTAGACTAGAGCCCCTAAAATTTACTAGTGAATCTTTGGTGCCAATGTCTCCATGTGGTCCCAAAAGAACAACTTACGCAGCAGTGCTAAAGTCTAGTGGTAGATTTTCAATGACAAGCTAATGTTAAATGTCAATAGATGATTCTATTGGCTGGGGTACACCTGGTCAGTACTACTACTGACAATGTCACTAGTAAATCGCTACAATTTCACTATTCGTATTTCTGCAGGGTGTTTATTTGAATATTTTTTGTTTCAGTTTTATAAAAAATTTTGCTAAGCCATATTGTTATCAAACAAAAGGGTAAGAATAAAAAATTAATAATTAAAAAATATCATTAGATATCCTTGAAGGTTTTCCACAACAAAAAAAAATTTGAAATTATATGTTGTAGTCTTAAGTCAACTCTATAGGACTTTGAAGTTTTATGATTATCTCTCTTAGTTCGAAAGCTTATGGTGATGAAGGTGTAGCATTCTTCCGAAATAATAATAATAATATTCCGTTAAGCTAGTGTTTGTTTAAGAATTAAATAATTGGTGAATTAATCTATTGGTGAATAATTGAAAAACCTTCACATGTTCGCATGGCTTTTGCAAAATACAAAATAAAAGAAATTTTAACTGCAGTATTTGTGCGTGCAATTTGTTTTATAATAGAAAATACAATTTATTATCACTACAAAACTTAGCCCCACAATTATACAACTTTTTTTTATTTTTAGCCATAATAAAGTAACAAATACCTAAACCAACCATACATATGTCACTGTCTTTTATTTTACAACAAATGTACCATAATTACACAAAATTATGACATGGAAAAAACAATTGTTTAAAAATAAACTTGACTTTCCCAGGCATTTATCAACGTAAATATTTATATGTACATATGGATATTTCCCACTTAATTTTCTTTAACCAACCAACGTTGAGTGCTTTACAGGCCAAGTTCAATGTTGCAAATAGAAACTTGGAATTTTTGTTTTTTTACATTTATGTTATTGTTTCTTTGAATTTCAATTTAGGAAATTTGTTAACAAAACTTTACTGTCATGTGCTTATTTTTCATTTCCATTGTTTATTTTTATGAAGTCACACACGTACGACTAACAAATATTTAACAAAAAAAAACTTAATTTGAATTTCTTAAAAAAATTCGTAAGACATATCCACGATCTTGGGAGTAGTTAAACCCAAAACTATACAATTAACAAAACAATTATGTTTTAACAATGTCATTAATTCAACTTAAGAGACGTGTCACTGAAAAAAAAATCTTATAGAATAATCAATCCAATTTCAATTGTAAAGTTTACGTTTAATGCAAATTGTTTTACGAATTCCGATTAATCACATTTGTCTGGTTATTTTAACCAATCTGGATTGATTTCTTGTACTATTTTTTATATTGAAATATATGACAAATTTGATATATTTACTGAATTGATTGAGTAAATTCTTTTTGCATAATAAACTTTTTTTTAAATTACATCAGTCGCCATATCTAAAGCCTGGTACTCAGTTCAAAATTTCACGCGAAATGTTGACATAATCCATAAGAAAGTTTATATGAAATATTCATGAAATAATGTGACAAAAGTTGTACTCTGTTCAACTCGTGAAAAATTTATGAAAACTATCTGGCAACATTTTCTTGCCATCTGGAAATAATGTGACTAGCATTTATTTCGTGCGAAATATTAACAGCTGATGTTCTTGTTTACAAAAGTCGACCAATGTTGCATACTTCTAAGCAACAAAAGTGAACATTTTATCCGAAAAAGTAATATGGTCGTCACTTGTTAAGCACAGTATTACCTGATTTACATTAAGCATTTTTTTCATGAAATTAGTTGCATGAAAAAATTTTATTTATCAATAGGAATCCTGGAAGAGAAATTTATATCAAAAACGTTGCCCAAAATGCATCAGAGACTCATTCTACGTCCTTTTTTATATAAAATTATCTTTTATATCGCTACAATTAGCAAATAGAAAAAGTTGCGTGCAACAAAATTCATGAAATTTCATGAAAAAATGCTTAGTGTAAATCAGGTATATCTGTTCAAATTTGTGAAAAATGTTTATCAACATTGATTTATTCGTACGAAAAATTTGATATGTAAACTGGAGACTTAAACTAGAGATGGGCCCGTGTGGAATTTTTCCAAAACGACACGAACACGAATACCAAGACGCTCAACACGTACACGAAAAAGTTTGTTAACACGATACTGCACAACACGCACGAAATATTATTGGTATGGTGTTGAAGATCAAAAAATTTAATTGATTTTTTTCAAGAGTCGCTTTTCAAAATATGTGCACCGGGTTGGCATTGCCAGCTGATACTATCTGCCACCTATAAAATATAAACTTTGTTCTCTACTGGAAATTCATTCATAGATATTTCACATTTAAAATAGTTTTGTGTTTTTCGTGTCAATTTTGCTCAACACGAAACATACCGAACACTCACTAAATCAGATTTTTTGTCACGAACACTTTGTGTTGAGTCGTGCGTGTTCGTGTCACGTCACGCGCCCATCTCTACTTTGAACTATTTTACAATTTCTTATGTTTGTAGAAACACCCCATGTGTTTGTTGTAAATTCCATGCGAAACAAGTGCCACTCGTATTATTTTGAATATGTTGAAGATACATTTTAATTGTTTTCCCCTGATAAACAGAAAACTATTTCGGAAAATTTTTTCATGAAAAAATCCTGCCAATTTTTGTTATATCTACTTTGAGAGTATTTCGCGTGAATACCAGGCTTTACATGTGAAATTTTTCACCCGAAATAATCAATGTTGCTGAAAATTTTTTACAACTTCGAGCATAGTACTACACCCAGGGAAAAAACAGCATAAAATCAATAAAAACCATATTGAATTAATAAGAAACATTAACGAAAGTCTAGTCATGTTGAAATTTTTTATTTCTATTAGGAAAAATATTAATTTACGGTATTAATTTTAGTTAATTTTTAAGTATATCAACATACATTTTCTGTTATATTGAAAATTATAAATTAATGTGACGCGTTCTTATTTTTGAGTTGCAGCTTTTCCCTGAGTGTAGGCTTAACAAATGAATCAAAATTTAATTATTTTAAGTAAGTCACCTGGCAATATTTTAAATCTTCTTGGAAATAAAATAAACAATAATCTACAATTCGAATGGTTTATTGAATGCAACAAAGCTCTAACTATAATTTATCAATAATATTTATTGATACATATCAGAGAATGACAGTGAACACTCAAAAAAATATACATAAGTAAATAGTCTTAAATTTAGTTACTGCGTACAATCATAATTAAAGCGCAAACAATTCGTACGCTCACATATTTTCTCTCAAGCACCTATGACTATAGCCAAATTCAACAGACAAGAGCATCTCTACTTCGTTTATGCGGAAAACCATAGAGCATTGACTATCTCTCGTACCTATGTATAGCCTGAGTATGTTTATATCCATCCTACAAATATTTAATCGAAACAAAAATATATACGCATGATACTCGGGATATTTATTAATCATTCGCCACCGTATACTACATTTGTGTATATAAACCGGAATATAATATATCTGGGTGTGTGTATGCGTGTGGCTGTTTAAAAACATGCCTTAAGTGCGTGTGAGTAAATAAAATAGCCCTGTGCATAAGCATGTGTAGCCTAATAACACTCAGACTATTTTTATACTCATGCGTATTATTCCACCCCAAGCAGTTTTAGTTATAGTTGTTTGTGAAGCGTAATTTAGAAAATATGTATAAACATAGTTGTTGCATGTTTATAGTTATACGTATTCCGTTTAAAATTAATGCGTGTGTTTGCATATGAGCGTGTTTTTTTTAAATTTTAGCTGCATGTATTCAAAGTTATTTGACGACCAATACCAAAGAGTAATTAAAACGATACTTTTTTAATTCTCTGATGAGAATGAATAGGTATAGCGGCAGGGCAACACACCAAACTCAAGCGTCAAAATCTGCTTTTCTTTAATAGTGTTAAGGCAGAATTAGTTTGTACGTGCTGTTCTGTTCTGAATCAGCTGTTTTGTTTCTGTTTAGTTGAAAATCTGTATGTGTGGTTAGTTTTTCCTTTTTCGTTCTGTTCTGTTGCGGACAGATCTGTAGAAAATAGAATTCAACGTTAAGTGATAGCCAAAGTGTGTATGTATTAGTGTATTCTGATACTTTGTGTACAAGTGTAATCAATTCTATAGGTTGCCAGCTGATTTTTTTCACAGAAAAAGTAATTGCAAAATATTTTATACGGAAAAGAACGGCACAGAACAGCAACAGAAAGTAAAGACTAATGAAGCCTTTAATATAAAAAAACTCATACGTATGGTTTGATGTGAAATTGACAAAAATCAAAACAATTTAGAGTTTCACTACCATCGCTGCACAGTTTGAGCTGCGTGCGCATAAATAACACAAATGTAATTTATGTTTAGTTTTCGCAGCGACATTTTTGTTTTTGGTTGACGCAAATAAAATTAAAATTTCATTTTAGATTTCAGTGAATCTTACCATAAGTTTGTTGCCTGCTTTATAGCAAGTTAAATATAAAAAATGTAGCAACACAGAGAAAACTTTCAACTTAAAATCTGTTTAAACAAGGTTAATCTAATATTTTTCGGCAATGATTTTGCTCCACATGTGTTTCATGTTAATTTAACATGATTTATAGTAATTGTCAAGGAAAATTATTCCTTTTGAAATAACTTTATTTCACGTTGAATTAACATTTACATACTGTTAAAATCAAAATGAAGAATCATGTTGAATAAAAGTTATTTCAAGTTCGATCAACATGAATTTAAGTTCGAAAAGTAATAATTAAAATTAACATAAATTTAATTTATTTTAGTATTTGTACTTTATTAATTATTTAACTTACGTGTGGTTGACATAGACATCAGAAAAATTTTTGTATATAAATTAAATTTGCTTCCATGGCCAAAATTTGAACTCAGAAGTCATCGCGAGGTAGTCAACGTGCTTACCCCTGCAGCCACAACAACTTTAAATATTCTTAAGATATACACTAAATATGTACCACATTGAATTAAATTATAATTTAACATTATTTTGTATCATTTAATATACAATTTATTTGAAAAGTTTTAGTTAAAAAACAAAATGTTTTGACTTAAAAAGTTTAAGTTAAAAAAATACAAAATACTTTGACTTGACTCCAGGATTCGAACCAGCGATCCTCTCTCCCTACCAGCCAACAGCAGTTTGTCGACTGTTTACAAACATAAAAAACAAACCAAAATAACTAAGCACAAAGTGTATTGCAGCTATACACAAAGCAAATAAACACCAACACACTGAAACAACATATTATTTCTTGAAATTTAATGTGATTTGAATGAATTTGAATCAACCTTTTGGCATGGTGTTTTTACATTGGTGTTTTTTCTGTGTGAACAGAACAGAAAAAAAGTTTGCTAAATTTTACATGAAAAATATTAGGAAAAATATGCTAATGCGGAAAGAAAGTTGTCGCAAAAAATAAATACCATACGTTCGGAGCAAAACAAAATTCTGCCAATACATACGCAAATTTGACGAGTCAGTTTGATGCGTGGCCATGCAACAAAACAAGTTTTTTTGTATTCATTTTCTCTCTCTGATACACACTCATCGCCTCAGTTAGCCTGCAAGGCCACACTTTAGTGATTTTTGCACCAGCTTATTAGAATTTGATTGAATTTCCACACTAAAAACTAATTACATTTATAATTTTTTCTTTACTTGATTAGAAGTCTCACAGCATAGCCAAACATTAATTGAATGAAAGAAAAAAAGGAGAAGAGAGAAACTTCACCAACAACAAATAACATAAATTAATTTTGTCCCTGGCAATCATGATGTGGATTCGTTTCTTGCCTACAGCTGATTCAAACCAACTTGCCAATTTACTCCCTCACTAAAATTTTGCGGACTGCTGGCTTACTGCATTGCAAAGCCTTAAATTGACTATGTACAAATATAGATGAGCAAACCGTTTATAATAATAAAGCATACTTCGTGGTGTTTAAACACATAGATGAATAAATAATTCAAGTGTTTGCAGGGACATCGTACAAATTTGAATTGTAAGTAACACTTTAGCGTATTACTTCACTTAATATAAATTACTTTTTAAATTCAATATGCTTTCGCATCAGATAGCCTAAGGCAGTGGCAAAAATTTTGCTAAGCATTCATCTATTCCCTTTAAAAAAAATTTAAAATGACGGCTTTTCTACACAAGAAAACAAATGGCATGCGAAGAAATATGTATATTTTTTTAACTAAGACCTTGAGATTCAGTAACCAAATGATATTAGAACCACAAATTTAGCTCACATGTTTTCCCCAAATTGTATTTTATTAAAAAAAACAAGTAAGAGTGCTATATTCGGCTGCGCCGAGTCTTATATACCCTTTACCAAAGTGCGTTTATGTAGTATAGAGATACATACATAAGCACAGAGATATGTAGGTAAATATTCATTTTGTGAAAAAATTCATACTTTTTTTCTAGTGCAATTTTTAGGGTTTTGGCATTATGTTTAATTTGGTGCTTTTTAAATTTTTGGCGATTTTTTTTCATATAGGCAATTTTTTTTGGTTTTGGCGATTTTTTTCGGTTTTTTGCGTTTTTTTAATTTTGGCGATTTTTTTCGTTCTGGCGATTTTTTTGATTTTGACGTTTTTTTTCATTTAGGCGATTTTTTTATTTTTTATATATTTAATTTTTTCTTTTTTTTCGTTTTGGCGATATTTTTCGGTTTTTTGGCGTTTTTTAATTTTGGCAATTTTTTTTTCTTTTGGCAGATTTTTTGATTTTGCCAATTTTTTTTTCATTTAAGCGATTTTTTTTATTTTTGGCGTTTTTTTTCATATAGGCAATTTTTTTGTTTTGGCGATTTTTTCCGGTTTTTGGCGTTTTATTTTTTAATTTTGGCGATTTATTTTCGTTTTGGCGATTTTTTTTTTTTGATTTTGGCGATTTTTTTTCATTTAGGCAATTTTTTTTAATTTTTGACGATTTTTGTTCATATATATATATATACACAACAATCGCTTCTCATATTCCGTTTCATTGTACATTTAAGTTAAATAGCTGATGTTAATAAGAATCTCTACCCAAGTAGATAGACTAGGGTGCTGATGAAGTGCGTGGCTGCACAGAAAAGTATTGGTATTTCCCCCAGCTTAAAGTCTAAGTTTAATTTTTCTTCTCTTCTTTAGAAACTCACATTAATTAATAAAAGTATTTCATTCAATAAGAATTGAAATTACTGAACTTGAGCCTAGCTATGAATTATTTCTGATTAGTAATAAAAAAAGTTAAAAAGAAAATGGATTTTCATTTTGATAACAACCGTTACTTATTATAAAGGGAGTTTTTTTATAGAGTGACACAAGTTTATATCATAATAAAACAAGCAAATATATTTTGAATATCAATGAAACGGGCTTTATTAAAAAGAAACTGTTATGAAATTAATGTTTAAATATGATAGCTGCCATGTGACCGCCACGGCTAGCGCGTAGAAGGCGCAATCTGGAATACCAATTTTTAACAACTTTCACATAGTGACCATTATCGTTTTTGAAGACATACATATGATCCAATGACTCCGCCAGCCCATAAAGCGCACCAAACAGTAATTTTCTGTGGATGTAATGATGTTTCGACAAAAGCTTGTGAATTCTCCTCACTGCATATGCGACAATTCTGCTTATTGACGTACCCATTGAACCAGATAAGGGCTTCATCGAAAAAGAGAGAAGTGCACGATGCGTTTGACAAATAAAACAATTATTTTTATTAAAAATTTCAACAACTTGCACGCCTTGCTCTGGTGTAAGTCGATTCATAATAAAATTTCAAAGCAAACTAAACAAAAAGCAGCTATCAGCTGTTAAATGGGTGCTCAAATAAATCAGCGATGCCAACTCAAAGTTGAGACACTCTATAAAAAGCACCCAATAGTCCTAAATTAGATTTATAATTAGTGCTAAAGTTGATGTTTAACAGTTTGTCGTTTTAAAGATTATTTAAAATAAAAATAATGCATTCGCATGTGATCAACAGCAATTGTTTCTGTTAAAAACGATGGTTAGTGCACGCAAAGAAAAGATATGGTTGTAGAATGGTTTAGAAAACAATATTATGTTCTCAGCAACAAATGTGTGGTCGTTGAAAACAAGTTATTGTTATTTTAAACATTAGTTTTGTTACGGTAAGCAAAGTTATATTTGAATTTAATAATTACATTATTATATTCATAAAAAAGTGTGATATGGTTAGAGTTTAACAATATAGTTTAGTTGAAAATTTATGACTGCAATATAATTATTGTTATTATTTAAAAATTATGTAATGTAAATAACAATATAATTTTATACAAAACCATACTATGTTAGGTTTTTAAAAAAATCTCTTTCACAAACCTCTTTTGTCAGTTCGGTGTTTCGTTTGTAAGCTATCGGTATTGCACGCGTCGTATTAAATAAATAAATAAAGTACAAACAAACAAAAACGTAGATAAATAAAAACATATACATACGTACATATGTTTATCTCTTTATACAGACGTGTCTGTACTTCGACTATACACACATATGTAAGTATACATTTGTATATATAAATTTTATTTAAACAATATTAATTTATTTTTATTTCGAATTTAATGCACAGCTGTTTTAGCCAATAAATAAATGATTGAAAAACAAAATATTATTTTTATATTAAATAATACTGTTGTCGTATTTAACAATGTTATTGTAACATAAGAACATGGTGTGGTGAGTCTCAATTATATTTAAGTCACATCTAAAAATAGTGTTGTCATATTTACAATAATAAAATTATGTGTAATAAAGTTCATTGTTTTTGTTGATAATATTGTTATTAACTCAGATAACAATATTATTAAAAGTTTGCTTTCCTATTAACAATAATATGATTTAACTACAACCATATAATTCAATCATATTATGTTGCTGTTTGATTATGGTTACCTCAACCATATTTTTTCTTTGCGTGTAGGGTTATAAATTTTAAAATTTGTCTTCACACGCATTAAATATCTTCTATAGCGTAATTTTTTTAGAGGTGAATTATATGTTATTCTACTATTAAGTTGTTAGTAAATGCAAAACTTTAATCCCTTTCAGGAAAAATTTACAGCCCTATGTATAAGCAAAAATTGGCATGAAGTTAGCATAAGTGGTTAAATTGAACATGACCTTAAAGAGTTTTGCGATGAAACTTCACATTAAAAATCATGCCAGGACTTAGAGGTGGGTTAAAATTAGGTAAAGCTACCGTTTTTAATGTCAAATTGTATGGAAGAACTCGAGAACATATAATTCAATTTCGTCACTTATGCTAACTTCATGACAATTTTTGCTTCTAGATAGGGCCGCTACTTTTTTAGGTTTTTTTTTTTGCAGAAATGGTTCTATATGTACATACATATAAGAGGGCTGCGTAAACTGTTTTGAAATGTAAAGACGTCATGTATTCTCGTGGCATGTATTATACTAAACTAATAATAAATCCTGTCGTCTTATAAGCGAAGCCCGATCGATGAATTGGTGTTCGTGTCAATGGGTTGCATTTGTATAATTGTGTGTATAGCCAAAACAAATATACCATGGTATGTACCATATAATTGTAGTGTGAGCGACAGAACTACCCTGAAGGAAATGTCGATGGTGAAAATGTACTGAGTTGCTTTTGACTTTGTCACCACTACTACTCTACAATTATCCCCCATACAATACTTTGTGCTATAGACATTTAGCATGTGCTTGTCATTGAAAATCTACTAGTAACACTAAAACAATTGACTAGGTAGTGAATTCATAGTTTTTATGGGAACATGGAGACATACCAACCAGACATTTACTGGTTCATTTCTATACCTTACGTACATACAAATTTATGTTTGTTGACAAGTTGTTGCAAAATCCACTAGAAATACACCACATCTCTTTTCCTTATTTATTTTATACTGACGAATAGAAGAGAAATTGTAGACAATGTAACTACTACTAGAATTTTAGTGTTGACATAGAGACACTTGACCCCAGTCTGACTGCAGGGTAATATACGAGTTATTGTGTGTGCGTGCTTTTCCAAATTAAAAACAAATAACAAATAACAATTGCTTATTGTATTGCTGCTGAGGAACTCTTTGTATCTGTTTTTGCTCAAAAATACTAGTTGTAACACAAATATATGAAAAAATCACTGTGCAGATGTTCGTGCGCACGTTCGTAGCATAGTGTCCACACCTGATAATTTTATGTCATACCTGACGCCGGCAGAGAAACTGTAATTTTTTCATTAATATCAACTCAAAGGGTTAGTCGTTGATGATTTTGTATCATGATGAATCAAACAAATATCTAAAAATATTTGCCAAAAATATCTAATTTGAGTGGTGTTTAATTTTCTGTTTACAAATAACTGTTGTGCCACTTTTTTTAAACGAAAATTATCTAATAAATAAACGCTAAATGCTCAGTAACACATAAAATGACATTTGATATCAAGATCAATTTATCATGAGCTCTGATGATTACATCATGGCGTTGCCATAATATTAATAAATTCAGTCTATACGTGATGAATTTTCATTCGGATATCAATTTGACATTCATCATGATATAAATTCATCAGGTGTGGACACTATGTAAAGTTTTTTGTGGCGCAGACAAGGCACACCTTCGTATTGTGTGTAATTTTGTTTTTGTATTTGCAGCTCATGTGTTTCGTGTATCATTTACTTACATACTTGAGTATGTATAGTATGTATGTATGCATGTGAAATTTTACTTTTATTCATTCATTCATCAGCCACGTACATTTTTTCTCAACACACCATAATGTACTTATGGTAAAAGCAATTTTATCTAATTATTTGTTTTAGAAAAACAAATACAAACAACTGTGTCGTTCTCATTTGCTCATTGCCCAACCATACAATAATTGCTTAAAAAAATCAACATGAACAACTAGTAACAGAAACGCTAAATAACATATTTGTTCATACCAGAATGTGCAATTTTATAGTTCGTGTATATGAGTGTTAACAAGCGATGTCGCGAGGACTTCTTGTTCATAATAAACAATCAAAAGAACTAGTGTTGATGCGTGTATTCTTATTATTTTGCATATTGTACGTTTGAGTGTGTGTGTGTGTAAGATGTAGATGGTAAACTGTTATGTCTTTAACCTACCTTTTCACAATGTATGGTTAAAAGATAACAGGGACTTTAACGGCAAGTTTTGTATGAAGAAGTGTCAGTTAAAGTTCACGTTAACTCTTAACTATACATTGTGGAAAAATACGTAAGGGAAGTTTTTTTTAAGCAAGCGCAGACAACTAATGTCAATGCATGTATGCGTTTGTATGCGCGCAGAAAAATTAAAAACATACACACAACTTATGTAGGTATGTTTATATCTATGTACATGCATGACGTTTGCATACGCGCCCATGCGTATGAAGAAGCAAGCATCACAAATTCTTGTCACGAAGTATTTTATTATTTACTCCTATAGCTGCAATAACAGAAACAAATGTATTGCCAACAGTGTTGTTTAGGATTTCTTTTAAAAGATATCACTGTAGTAAAAGATTTTAAAAATCCCTCATGTTTTAAAAGTTCTAATAAGTGGTCTTGTGCAGTCCTTTAATACATATATAAACTACGCAGAACTTCATAGCACAACAAGTTGTAAAAAAATGATGTCCTAAAGAATCCTTAAACCCTTGCCATTAACTAAAAGTGGTAAAATTACTTCATATAAATATTTTTGCTTTCGGCGTAAAAATTTTAATAAAGAAAATGTTCATAGAAAAATTAAGAATGTTGTTTGAAGGTTTCATTCTCATAAGCATAAACCTCATTTCCCGCATTCCCCCGAGGAAATAAATACAATCAGGGAGTCTTAGTTAAACGCATTTCTTTAAGTGTGAAGCGTTAAATTAATAATAAAAAAAGCACAAGATAGTGACTGCATACGCGTTAGTATGTGCGAGTACGTGCGTTACTTTTTTCGCGTCAAAATGTCGTCAGTTTCAACTTATAAACACTAACACTACACAACAACGCTCTACGTTGCTACACATCCGCATCTTTAATGTGCTCGTATCATTGATTAAATATTTTAGTCTTGTATGTGTAAATTTTTCTTTTTGACGCCATATATTCTCCACATCCCACTCCACAATGTTAATATACTCGTATGTCATCATCATCATCGGACTGTTGCTCATTTCACCAGTAACAAACTGTTGCTTTTACACCATTCACAGCCAGAGATTTCACCACCATGTCTATATTATATGACAGTTCCCTTTCCCATTTTTAATCACAGTTAGAAATTTTCTATAGTATAGTTTTAGGAGTTTATTATCATTATTGTGCCACCATATGGCTGAAATGTTGTTTGTTGTGGTGTGTTGTCTTTAAATAATATAAATTTTTATAGAGAAAAGCAAAAACAAAACAAACAAGCAGAAACTTATTATTAAAGTTTAAATTATAATGAAGATGACGGCAACTACGACGTCGGCAATAAGATGCTGGGGAGTTGTGATGGTTTCACTTTAACAGTCTATGGGTTTCATTATGTTTTATCTGGGCCGAAGTTGTCATGGACATGCAGAGTGTGTTTGGGTGTTAAGTGATGTGTAAATAAATAAATGTATGTATGAATTACAAGGGTGTTTGCCAGAAAAATTTTGTAAGTGTGTATACATGTTAATGTATGCGAGTCTGACACAAGAGATTAATTGTTAACAATGTAAAAATGATATTAAAAATATTGTGTTGATAAAACATTATTACACTTTTATATGTATGTATGTATATATTCCTTTCCTTTTTACTGTTGCTTTACCATTTTCCCAGCCAGAGTCACAGCTAAATGGCGCCACAGACTATTTTAATTTGATATAAAAAAAATATTTGCCAAAGCACTAGATGAGCAATTTACACATTTTATTTTTCATCGTTCATTTTAATATTGTATGCCATTTAAAAGAAGGCTGTAGAATAATTTGAAAATACTACACATATGCATGTACGAGTATGTATGAGTAATATTTATTTTGGCAGCGCCTAAATGTAGACTATAATTTTGTAAATATTAATAATCCAGCAAATATGCAATTAAATTAGTATAATTTATTTTGAAGTTGTTATTTATATTTATTATTATTTTTTAGTTGTAAAGGGCAACAACAATCTAAAACTAGAAACAGATATTGTTTATTGTGAAACTTAATATCAAAGTGTTGTCATATACCAGTGATAACCAAAATTGAGACACCATAATTTAGCTACTTGTGGTATGGAAAACATTGATGATTGAACCTTATGGCTTGGTCATGTATGACAAAAAACTTCAGTTGCCCTGACAACAGGCAACCCAAATTAAATTTAAATTAGTTGTATGTATGGCAAATTTATCGAAAATATGATTCATATGATATCGACACCTTTTTGCAAATGTATCGTAAACGCCAATTTTTGCGAAATTGACTTTTTGATGCAAAATTGTTGTAACACCTATAACTCATCACCTGGTAAAATATTATAACTGTATTCGCTATAGGTATGTCGGAAACTTAGTTTAAATTTTATCGTATGTGACAGCACATATTTTGGTGACAGCAAATATATCGTATGTGACATACGTACATATAACATTGTAATTTATGAGTGGTGACATTTCAACCAATTTAAAAATAATGTAAGTGGATGAGATCGATGACGTTTCACATTCGATATCTCTTCTTTCTTCTTATTTGTTTTACAGTTATTTCTATTCATTATTCATTTTTGTGCTCATAATTTTCTGTGAAAAGAGTTAGTTTTAGCAAGACATTTAACTAGTGTAGATACGAAAGTTTAAAAAGAAAAAAAATGTCAACGTCTCCAAAAAATGTAAGATCATTATTATTTATTTGTGTTTAGTAATTAATATATTGTGTGAATGTGATGTTATATATATGTATGTGTTAAACAAATAGTTGATTTTATAGTGATAATGTGTTATTTATTATATTTATATATGTATATAGATTGTTAAAGGCCTAGTTCCCTACAGTGATAGCGATGATTGTGAGGAGGAGCGCTGCGTTGGTAAGCGCGGACACAAAAAAAAACGCAAGACCAAGATTAGCACACAAAATATGAGAATGGTACTTGCTAATCCGTGTTTAAAAAATATGTGCAAAAACGATTGCCTAAAAGTAACAGAAATTTAACGTTGTCATATAAATGAACACTACTGCGGAATGCCAGAAGCAAGGCGAAATTTGTGGCTTCTCTCTTGCATCAAACCAGTCCACATACGGAGAAGAAGACCTTGTCAAGACCCCAATAGTGAACATAGACGACATCGTTCCTACAAATATTATTTAATACACAATGGTGAAGCTTTCAAAGTCTGCCAAAAATTTATTTTAAGAACTTTAAATATTTCGCAAATGGTGGTAAGGCATGCATTGTTAAAAGAAAGTGGAGCTAAACAGCGGCGAAAGAGAGTGGCGCATAATAAAACAAATGAAGAACATATAAATTTAGTAAAAAAATACATTGAAAAACTGCCAGCTGTACCGTCGCATTACTGTCGTAGCAAATGCAATAAGGTATATATACCCCAGGAGTTTCGAAACGTGGCCAATCTATACAAATGTTATGAGCAGTATCTCAAAGAGCAGGACTTAGGAAGCAGTATTGTGTCATTAAATATTTTTAGAAAAATTTTCAAAAATGATTTTTCCATTGGATTTCATTTACCCAAGAAGGATAAATGCATCACATGCGAAAATGTGAAAAATCTTAATGCGGAAGATAAAGAAAAGGTTTTAAATTCAGATACACTTAAAATTCACTTAAAAATTAAAGACGAAATTAAAGGAATTTTTCTAAAAGAACAAACGAAGACAAAATCTAACCCACAATTTTTATGCGCTACTTTCGACATGCAAAAAGTATTAAATACGCGATTTTCGAAAAATATCACACTATTCTACTCCCGGAAATATGCCTATTACAACTTAAGCGTGTATGAAAGTGGGACACGAAATAACTTTTGCTTCTTGTGGGGTGAGCGGGATGGTAAACAAGGATGCAACGAAATATGCACAGCACTTTTGAAGTACCTCTTAATTTTGGACAGCAGAAAAACCACCATGGAACTGAGTCTCTATTGCGACAGCTGCGCTGGTCGATTTTGGCTTATTTTTTAAATTCCTCCAAATGTTTGAACCAAATTACAATAACTTACTTGCTTCCTGGTCACACTATGATGCCAGTAGATTCAGTCCATAGCACAATCGAATCCTTTGTAAGAAATCGAACCATATGGGCACCTAGTGAATGGCCCACCGTTATCACAAATGCTAGAACAAATCCATGGGGTTATGAATGCATTAAACTGATCCATAACGATTTTTATAATTGGAAATTGTTTGCCGATTCATTACTTCCCATTAACATTAAGTTAAATATAACCAAACTGCGTATCGCTACCTTAAAGAAAAACCCTGTTTCAATAGAGTTAAAGTATAACTATGTTGAAGATTTTAATAAAAAGAATATACATAATCTTAATTTTAACCATAACCTTAAATTACTATACCCTAACCAATTAAGCATATCAACAAAAAAAAAAAATTGACCTCAAAAATTTATGTGCTAAGAACAGTATTCCCCCTATATATCATAGTGAGTACCTAAATCTTCCCCATTCCAATAAAATTAAAGATACTTTGCAAGAAACGGACAACGAAGATTGAATTCAGTTTACTATAATAATAATTCACTTCATTTAAATAATTTACTTCATAATATAAGTAAATTTCGTTTTATACTTTTATTTGCTCTAAAAAATATTTTATTACTGAATAAATTTAACTAAATTAATTTAAATAACTGCTTTATTGAAATAAAGGTTTTATTTTGCTATTTTCATCGTTATACAATTTTGTTTTGATTTACTTTGATCGGTAATATTTTTGTCAATTTGTTGTATGTTACACATTTTGCGCCCAAGCAGCCAAAACTTGAAGTGCCAAAAGTATCGTATGTGATAAAAATTTAAATATATCGAAAAATACTGCACATTTTACAAATTTTTTTTTTAATTAAAGAAGTCTAGTAAAGGTATGTATTAAAAATTGGCTGCGACATTACCACCCAAACCGCAGGAAATCAAATAAAACCTTTTCCTGTAAAGTTTAGTTTTGTAACATACGATACATTTGCAAAAAGGTGTCGATATGATTGTCAACTGAAAATAATGTAAACAGCGTTTCAATATATAAGAAATATTAGTGCTAAAACTGGCGGTTAAGTTAAAGCTCGGTGGAGATGAAAAAAATTTATTCTGAAGTATTTGCTCTTAATTTAAGTAAATGCATATACTCATAAATGTAGCACAAACAATTGGGACGCTCACATCTTTCTGTTCATTCAACTATGACAGTAGCCAATTTTAACACACCAACCAGTATCTCTATCCACTTATGCGAAACACTTAAATACTCTACAACTATGTAGATCACATGTGTATTTTTCATATTGTATGTAAGCCATATTTATACTCGGAGTATGTTTATACTCAAGCGTATGCATATTTAGTCGGACAAAATAGGTATAACCATGATACTCAGAGTATTTATTAATCATACGCCACCGTAAACATTTGTGTGTATGAAATATAATGGAACATGCTTTGCCAGCTAGAGAACATAAATAAGATAATTAGTAAGATTTAAAACAAATACATAATTTAAGTCCTAATTTACACTATGCAAGTCTTATTGCTAAGCTGATTAGTTTGTTAGGAGAGAAAACGGTTCTGTTCCCCTCGTCCATTTTTCTCACAAACTAACTAATCAGCTTAGCAATAAGACTTGCATAACGTAAATAACAAAAATTAAAAATTTTAAAAACCCCCGGATATATCTAGAGAAGATGCGATATCTTTTAAACGGCTCGACCGATTTTCTTAAAACATGGCTAAGAACCCTCTCGATCAAGTCACATTTCAAACAGAAAAAACTAAATCAAAATCGGTCCTGCCGTTTGGTCTGTAGGTGGACTCGTATAGACACACACTACAAAATTATAACACCCCTTTTTTAGTCGGGGGTTAATTAGGACTAAGCAACTGATATTATTTTTGAAATTCCTTTTCACAAAACCTCCAAAAAAAATCTTTAATAAAGTGATATTTTTTTGTAATTTATGAAATTAAAAATGTATTTCTAGTAATTATTTATTCTTAAAAACTTTTTAGCACAGTGTCAAAAATTATTTAGTTGCATTTCCTATTTCTGTGATGCAATCAATTTAACACCGTTTTCATATCAACGTTTTACCAATTAACTTTTATAGCAGCACTAATGCTTGAAGGGTATGCAAATTAAATACTCCTGCATATAATCATGTGTAGCCGAATAAATACTCAGACTTTTTCAATACTCATCTGTATAATTGTAGCTGATACAAGTGTATAAATTTTTTTATTGTCATTTGTGTGGTGCCATTTAAGGAATGATTATGAAAATGGTCTTTGGTTGTTTATATTTTTACGAATTTAGTTAAATCTTACTGAGCTTAAAATGATGTTTTTGGCATTCTTCCATAATCGAGCCATTAATGAAAAATATAAAAATAACTAAATTTTTAACCGTATATAGAAATAATGCTTGCTTTTGTATTTAAGCAAAAAGGGAATCTTTTATTTACACACCTAATTAAATTTCACTATTCGACTAGGATCGTATTCGACAAGCTGTAAAAAAATTATCGACAATCAATAAATAGTTTACATAAACTATAGTCATTTGAAAATGTTTCCTGCATCGAAGTGTGTCCCATTTAAAGGTAAAGTTTAATGGAGAAAAATTAATAAAGATAGAATAAATTAATATTAACAAGATCTGATTTAAATTTCCAAAAAGGTATTATTAAGAAAAATTTTTAAGCAAGAATTTTATAACTCTACGAAACTAATAAAAACCTTTCGTAAACGTAAAATATTCAGTTGAAATTTTTAAGTTTCGTGTGCTGAGGAAATCAAGTGAACGTGTGACAAACAGCTTTATCATCAGCGTTCTTGCGTTTGGTGTACTGCACAGTGGGGTTTTTTTTACTAAAAACCCTATTTTCTGGCCATTAAATTTCAAAAACCGAATAATGTAGTTTGGCAGAAAAATATTTAAATATGAAATATGCTTTTATGAATTTGTTAGAAGTTTTATTTTCTATTAGAAAAACTGAAGCAAGCTCCAGTCAAGATATGACTTATATTCCCACTAAATTCCGTGTTTATGCGCGTTTTGAAATCACTTAATTTCCAGGAAAGACTTTTTTAAAAAGGTGACTTAATTGGTTTTAGATGTTTAAAATATTTTATACGAATGCAATTTGGAATGTAATATATCGTCCGATCAGCAGATGGTTTTCCGATTTTTTTTTTAACGCAAGATTTCAAAATGCGTGATTTACAGAACACTGCTTATAATATTCTGGATAATATGTTTTAACTTTAATATATGTATTTGAAAAATAATGCATTTCTTCATAAACTAAAAAATATATATGGGCATATCACAAACCGTTAAGAGCCAAACCGTTATAGCCAAATCTATAAGCTTCTAAATAATTATTTTATATTTTCTGTAAAAAGAAAAAAATTATGTAGCCTCACTTTACAGCAAATTGTCGCTTCAATATAATTAAAGCTGGGAATCTCTTCGATTTACAAATAATAATTTTTGAATATTTCCAGAAGTATAAGCTAATGTTTTCTAGGAAATGTAATAGAATTTCGATAAAAAAAACATAACCAACCGAGCGATAAGTCAACAAATAGCGGGACGCTTTTTCAAACGAAGGTTAGGTTAGGTAGGGGTGGCAGTCAGAAACCCGAACTCACTTAGACCGTTTTGGTCCATTGTGATACCACGTAGACTCTGCTTATGCGGAGTCCCCACTGTCGAACCATCCAGAGCTCAGTACAAAGCTGCTAATACGTTGAAGTTCAACACCAGCAACGTCAGAAAGTTCCCTGAATTCAAGAGCGCCCATTGTGGCCATTTTCTTTCCTGCAAGTCCAGGACAGTGACAAAGAAAATGTTCTATGCTTTCCTCTTCATCAATAATCTTGGCAGCTACGGCAAAAGTCGTTGTGTTCACCCCTTAGCCTTTGTGCATGCCTACCTATGAGACAGTGTCCGGTTAACACGAACACTAGAATCGAGATTTGCTTCCTATTCTTTGAAATTAGGTAATCCGTACCTTCTCTATTTAGGTGATCACGCAATCATTTCTTGTGACCCACCTTCTATTTGTTTCGTCCTCTGTCTTGCGTTTTAAGGTACGGTCACACGTGCCAAACATTTGCTCAAAAAAGCGTAACCACTCAATGTTTGTGAAAAACCATTTTATTCAGACACGTGTTTCTTAAGTTAAACAGTTTCATAATCAACTAATAGACAACGTCATTGATTCCAACATTATTGGAAACTATTTAACTTAACAAACACGTATCTGAATTGAAAGCTTTTTTCATTATTATTTTGTGGTTACGTTTTTTGGGCAAATATTTGCCCAAGTGTGACCAGCACCTAAGTCTGAGTTTGCAAGAGAGTAGTTCAAACGAAATTGCTTGACTAATTTTCATTACACATACTGCTACCGACCTCTATTTTGGTCAGCAGGGCACATTTCTGTTTCCCTTACATAGAAATTTAGGATGGCCTGACTGACGCTAAACCGTGTAATAACAGCAAATAAAAAAAAACAGAAACTCACCAGCGTTACCATTAAGTTTAAACCACAAAAAGGGTCGTTCATTAAAAAGTTTGACCTGTCCCACCATGACACCAGCAAACGTTCGATCGACAACTTGTATGACAAACAACAAAAAATTTTGTAATGTTATTGCTGTTTGCAATACAAGTTGTCGATCGAACGTTTCCTGGTGACAAACTATTCTAGAAGTAAAAATAGAGTACTAAATTATTCTAGAAGGTAGTTATATTGTAGCTCGTATTAAAAATTTACATAACAGTGGTTATTGTGTGGACAATGTTTTATGCCGAGTACACATTATGACATTTTGCGACACATTATGACCATTATGCAATGGTATGTACTAGTGGCAACGTTTGCTATTTCCTATGTTATTCTTTGTGTGGCATTGCGTTACAAACAGTAAACATATTGTGAACGGCGTTGCATACATTTTTAAAGACACAAGATATGCCAATTAGAATCAGTGTAATCTCACCAAACTCTCAAAGTAGTTCAAAATAATTTATGTAATCATTGATTTTTATATGATTTGAAAAATTTTACACTTTAATAAAACAAGCGTTGATTGCAGCTGGACTGATTGAGGGCAAGAAGGAAAGTTATATATGCTTTTCAAAAACGTACAGTATATGAAGCCTGGCGAACATGGACACGAATGGAACTGGATATGATAAATGAAAATCCCTCATGCAAGAATGATAGTTAATTTTGTAATGAATTTGACAATAAAACTGTTGCTTGATTTTTATTAGGGTTCCGTACACCAAAGGTGAACGGTAAAACTAAAAAATCGGAAAATTATAAAATCGCCAAACAGAAAAAAATCGCCAAAACCTGAAAAAATCGCAACAAATTTAAAAAAAATCGCCAAATCGAAAAAAATCTAAAAAAAATTTTAAAAAAATTCTAGCACTAAAATAAATCGCCAAATTCGAAAAAATCGTTTAAATGAAAAAAACGCCAAAAACCGAAAAAAATCGCCAAAACGCAAAAAATGCGCCAAAACCAAAATAATTGTTTATGTAAAAAAAATCGCCAAAATTAAAAAAAAAATCGCAAAAAATTTTAAATAAACGCCAAAAACCGAAAAAAATCCTCAAAACGAAAAAAAGTGCCAAAACTAAAAAAAAACACCAAAACCAAAAAAAAATCACCTATATGAAAAAACGCCAAAATTAAAAAAAAATCGCCAAAACAAAAAAAAAACGCCAAAATAATAAAAAAAAATAATAAAAAAAAATCAAAACCCAAAAAAAAATCGCCAAAACGTGAAAAAAGTGACAAAACTCAGAAAGCGCCAATAAATTCAAAAAACCCCAAAATAAAAACAACGATTAAAACCGAAGAAACCCCAAAACGAAAAAAATGCCAAAACTATAGTTTATATTGTTCGTATTGAATTACATATCTCGTGCCCGTACGGAACCCATCGTGCGCGGGTCAAAGTCGCACTTCACTGAATTTTTATTTTATTTTTTTTAACTTAAAGGTCAATTGCTAAAAGCATTTAAGATATTATTCATGTACTGAAATGAACTAAAGTATATTTGTTTGTATGTATGTATTAAGAACCAGTACGAATGTGTGTGCTAATTAAAAAAAAAAAATTATAAAGAAGAGCTAAATATAATTTTTACATAACAACAGATGCAAAAACACAAATTATGCCTGTTAAAAAGCAATTTGTATGAATGCAATTACAAAAAAATTGTGTCTGCTATTTTCTAAAACATTGTTGCTTTTATTTCCTGCTCATCAGCGTTAGGAAAATTATATGCAACATTGTTTTTCATTGTGCAACTTTCTTAACAATTAAAAAGGAATTTTCTTTCACAAAAAAAATTATTCCAATTCAAAAATTTATATTTCTCTGCAGAATTTTTTGTCCAGTCAAATCCAGTTTATCTACTGGAATTAGATTTTCTATCAAGTTGTTAGTTTTTTTCTACATTATTTTTTTTTTCTCAAATCAACTCATCCTTCCTACCAGACCAATTCGATAATAGCTTAAGAGTTGCAGGCAGTTTCTTTTCTTTTTTTTATTACTGCTTTTTCCTGAAATCAAAAAAAAAAATGAAGCTCAATTGAAATTGCAGCATCATTTTCTTTGACTTTCATGTATTCTCGGTCAATGACCAAGTTTTTCTAGTTTGACTTGCCAGTGGCAACAAACACTTTTTTTTAGAACAACAGTGAATACTTTCTTACTTCTTTCCAGATTGTTTTGCCTTTAGTTCTTTCAATTTTAAAACACATGAGTTTTATGTTTGAATGTTTTAAAAATTCTGCTTTCTAAATACTTCATAATAATAAAATAGTAATTGCTTAAAACTAATTTTTTATGAAGAAACAATTAGCTTCTTATTATAATGGAAAGAATTGCTTTAATCACAGCAAAACTTACTTCGTTCTACAGAGCTGCATAAAACTTAGCTTAAACACGGTACACATAATAAAATTTGACGGCAAACAAGACTAGAGAATTACTTGGTTTCATAAAACGATGGGCTAAAGAGTTTAATGATCCATACATTACGAAAAATCTGTATACTTCGCTCGTAAGGGCTGTACTGGAGTATGGATCGGTAATATGGGACCCTATCTATAATAAACATTCTGACACTATTGAATCAGTGCAAAAACAGTTTCTGATTTACTGTCTTCGTGGACTAAACTTTAATCCTAGAAATATGCCATCTTATTCTGCAAGGCTTGCTCTAATCAAGCTACCAAACCTTAAAAGCCGCCGAATTGTGCTAAACATCTCGTTTCTTCTCAATATAATTAATGGCAACGTATGCTCTGGTTTTTTAATTACCAACCTTAATTTTAATGTTCCACAACGCCCTTCACGTCATCTAATCCCTTTATCGGTTATATTTATTAGAGCTAACTATGCTAATGCTGATCCACTGAGAAGGATGTGTAACGACTTCAACAAATATTATAAATTCATTGATTATTCTGCATGTTCTACTGCTATCAAAAATAGTCTATTAATACATTTAAACTCGTAACTCATTGTAACTTATATTTTTGTAAATTATTTTAATTTTTGTTCAATATTATGTAATATAGGTATTTCTTAATTTAAAATGTCTATAAGGATTACTATTCCATAGACAAATAAATAAATAACAAAAATAAATAAAAACAGTAAAACATACAGGTACACAATCGGTCATCAATATATCTGCGGCAATAAGTCCTAGTTTACACTATGCAAGTCTTATTGCTAAGCTGATTACTTTGATGAGGAGAGGGACGAGGGGAACAAAAACGTTTCTTTTCCCCTCGTCCCTCTCATCAGACAAACTAATCAGCTTAGCAATAAGATTTGCATAGTGTAAGCTAGGGCTAAGGAAAAAGTGGTTAAGTCATATTTGACTGCTTTGCAGGAGAGCACTTTTAAGGGTTCCAGGTGGATTTACAGAAATGTATTTCTTTTACAGTTAAATTGGCAAATTCTATGATAAGCTTTATTTTTTTTAACAAACACCGATCTACACAATGTAAATTTTTTTTTTTTTTTTTTTTAATGCATGTTTTTTTATTTATTGTATCTTTATATATGAACTAACAATAAGTATTCAAATCTTAAATCTAACATATAATTAATAGGCCCGACCAATGCCAGACATAACTAAGTGATAGTTGTAAATAATACATAAGTGGTGATAAGCAAAAAAAAAAATTTTTTTCAAGCAACTTTATTCGGAGTGTTTAGTATTAGAGCCCTTGTATCTCTCTTTTTTAAGCGGATGTGTCCAGTAAAGTTCAAGATGTTACGAGCAAGCGGATTAGGATGTGACACGAGTTTAGTTAGATATTTGCCTGCGTATTTTGCAATTTCTTCAGTCACTAGTGGCATATTTAAATCACGATGTATATTTGAATTCTTAATGTACCATGGAGCAGATGTTATTAACCTTAAAATTTTGTTTTGTCTTCGTTGAATTCTCTCTACATTGGAAGCAGAAGCAGTGCCCCATAACTGGATACCGTAACACCATATTGGCTTTAAAAGCGACTTGTATATTAAAAGTTTGCAGTCTAGGCTGAGTGTTGAATTTCTGCCAATCAGCCAAAGTACCTGAGTTAATTTTAGTTTCATTTGAGTTAACTTATAGTCAATGTGATGTTTCCATGTAAGCCGTCGATCGAGGTGTATACCAAGATATTTCACATGTGAATGTTGAGGAACAACTTGATTATTAATCCGAATGGGGGAACAAGTATCTCTTCGTAAGGTAAATGTTATATGGACACACTTTTGTTCATTTACCTTAATTCTCCATAAGTTTAACCATAGTTCCATCTGGCTAATGTGTTCCTGGAGTTTTCGGGATGCCTCATCAGGGTTTTCGTGCATACTAAGGCAGGCGGTATCGTCGGCAAATGTAGAAGTGTGGATACTACTGCTCACAGGCATATCACAAGTATAAATCAAATATAAAAATGGCCCCAGTATACTCCCCTGTGGCACACCGGATGAGATAGTTTCAGGCATACTCATAAAGTGTCCTTCCACAACTGTAAATTTTCGTGCAAGAATGTAACTTTCCAAAAGATTTATAATGTTTATTGGTAAGTATGTCTTCAATTTTAAAATCAGGCCTTCATGTCACACTTTATCAAATGCCTGAGAAACATCAATAAACACGGCAGAACAATACTTCTTTTCCTCAGATGTTTTTCTGATAAATTGAACCAATCTATGCGTTTGCTCAATGGTGCTATGCTGGCTTCTAAAACCAAATTGATGGTCCGGGATGCACCCATTAACAGTTAAAATTGAAGACAATTTTGTCATGAGTAGCTTTTCAAAAAGCTTTGACTTAGTTGACAGTAAATTTATTGGCCTATATGACTCAGCCTTGGTAAGATCTTTACCTGGCTTTGGAATCATTTTAACCTTGGCAAGCTTCCAGCAGTCTGGATAATACTCCAGTCGTAAAATGGCATTAAAAATGAATAACAGGATTCTAATTGTAGTACGGGGTAACTTAATCAGCATCTGGTTACTAATTCCATCCATACCGGGAGCTTTTTTCGGGTTGAGTTCGGCAATTAGTTTTTGTACATCACACATCGTAAATTTTAAGGGTCGAGGGGGTAGAGCAACTACACTCGGCAAATCAGCAACACCGGTACATGTATTTGGTGTAAATACGGATTTTAAATGCTCAGCAAATATGTTACCTTTTTCAGTATCGCTTTTTGTCCAACCTCCGGTAGATGTGCGCAGAGGTGGCTTAAACTCAACGGGTGTTTTAAGCTTTTTAGCAGCGCGCCACAAAGAGTAATTAGATGCTGGTGTGACATCAAGGCCTTCCAGATAATTTTTGAAAGATGCAGTTTTTTCAGATGCAAGCAACTCTTGGAGTCGTTTAGTACACTCTTTAAATCTGATTTTGTGTTGAGGTGATCTGTGCTGTTGCCATTCCCTTCTAGCTCTTCTTTTTTCACGTACGAGATGATCAACGTCTGTAGAATAAATTTTATTGAACCCAGTATGCGGATGGGAGGTAGTGGCATGTTCAGAAGCTTGTTTAATATTCTCGTTAAGATTTGCAATGTTCGATTCAATATCATTGGGTGATCTTAGCGTAATATTTTCTGTGCAATGACTACTAAGATATTTTTTGAATCCCAGCCAATTAACACGATTTATCATCTTGACATATGGGTGAGGTAAAGCGCTTCTCAGTGGACTACAGATTGTAACGATCGTGGGAGAGTGATCAGACGAGAGATCTAGGGAAGCTTCAACGTGAATTAATTCCCTAGAAATACTTTTTATGACGCCGAAATCTATAACATCCGGAATTTTTCGTACGTCAGTAGGCCAGTAAGTAGGCTCCCCACTTGAAATAACATCCAAACCCATTTTTGAAATTGTGTTGAACAACGCCCTACCTCTAGGCGTAATAAGACGCGAACCCCAGAACGTATGCTTAGCATTGTAGTCGCCAGCTGCAACGAAACAAGGTCCAAGAGATTTGTAGAACTTCTCGTATTGGTCCTCAGTGATTGAAAATCTGGGAGGAGAGTAAATTGAAGATATCACGAAATTTGTACAAAAATTTTCAATGCAGATATTTGTTGCTTGTAGATGTTCTTCACAAATGTTGTCAAGAATATAGTGCTTGAGTCTTGACTTTATTAGAATTGCTGATCCACAATGTAAATAATACATTTTAGCTGACATATACCAAAGTATAACATAAATTAAGCTGTTATTCCGAATTAGATTAGAAGTCTAAAATAGACAATTAGCAAGTCATAGTGCTTTAACTTCTTGACAAATAACACAAATTAATTGAGATTTTGTCCAGGGGTACTTCAAAATATGCAGATTACGGAGGTACCATTAACTCAAAATCAGCTTATCTCAACTTAAGCACTTTTTCCTTTTTGCAAAAGGCATGTAAATCAAACAAGTGCGTTTCATGGTACAATTGTGTTGATAACATTCACACGGGTTATTGTGTTTTCATTTTTTGGTGCCATTTTCAAAAAGTGCCTTTAACATTATGTTTTTTATATGGAAAGCATTGACGCACAACGAAAAATGTCGGAAATGACAAACATTGCCACGTTGCGATGTCACAAACTTCCATAGTGTGTACTCAGTGTTGCCAGAATTTCTAAGGCTAAAATTTGCAAAATCTAAAAAATGTTCAAGAAAATCTTCAAAATCTGCATTTTATTTTTAAAATCTTTAAAAAATCTTCAAATCAATTTTTAAAATAACTTTTTTATATTTTATTCCAAAAATTTACATGGATAGAGATGTACATGTGTAACATAAATATTTTTTCATTAACCCACATTCATAACATTTAATCTCGGGTTAAAACGTATTTTATTTAAATTTTTTAGAAACAATTTTCTTAAAATAACTTTTAATCATATTTTATTTTTTTATGAATATAAGCCTTTAATGTTGGCAGAAAGTGCATTTCGTTTCTGCTTAAGAAACTCATCAGCAGCCTTCACCCAGAAATTTTTTTATGGAACGACTATCAATATGTTATTAAGATATACGTACACAAACATAAAATTTTTTTCGAGTTCCAAAATGATTAACAAACAAATTTTCATACAAAGTTTGTTTTGTAAACATTTTGTAAAAGAATAAAGCGAAAATCTTTACAGGCTAACATTTTCGATTTTGAATCCACTATTATTTTCTCATTAGCTTTTTTATAATGAGATGCCAAATTGGTTGAAGTCTGCTGATGAGTTTAGCGGCTTTTTTTCCACACGCAAAATTTTTTTTGCAAAGTCTTGAGTTTGTTGAAGAAAAAATAATATAGGATAAGCTCTACTTCTTCTCTCCTACAAACTCAAACCTTTGCAAAGTAAACTTTGCGTGTGGCAAACTCGTCTTTCTTTAGGAGAAACGAAATGGATATAACCAACAAACAAATAAAAATTATTTATACATAGTTATGTGCAAAAAATATAAAATGAATGAGAAAAGAAATCGGACGTATACAAAATTATACAAAAATTCATTTTATTTGTTGCAAAATATCCAAAGGACTTCGAAGTTTTGTTTTATTCAAGTTCACTTTATTGAAAATTCTTTCCACATTTGACAATGAATGTGGTACAGACATTACATTCTGAATAAACTTAGGACTGCAAAATCGTAATCTGAATGTTGTTTTATATCAGATATTCTATTCCAGAAGCTTGCCAAAGTTACTTCTTCTTTTTCTTTAATGATGTCTTCTAAGTTCAAAAATTGTAACTCTCTAAATTATGATTTGTTCACACAAACAACAAACAAAAAGTAGTAGCAGTATTAGGAAAAATTTAAAAAAATTCACTATAATTGGAGTTGAAAGAAAAATCTGCGTTTTTAAGCCAAAAATCTTCAAATCGACATTACTCTCTTTTGTTTATTCGTCGAAGAGACCGAGATGAATGCAAATGAGGTGGCTGCTTACATATTTTTATGTTTATACAGCAAACAAACGTGTTTCATTTTAAATTGAATATATGACAAAAACCTTTTGTTATAGGTTTCTGGTTTTCATTTATATTTGGGAATTTCCCCCGAATGGTCTACCAGAATGGAAAAATAAAATGTTGATAATCATTGTGTTTTCTTGTTTATAATTATAAAAAAGTCTATGTTTATATAATAGAATGGTTTAATAGGATATCTCAGCTGTTTTACTTGAGGAAATTGGGCTGGAAGCTGGAAAATTTTATATTTTCTTTTTAAGCTACTTCTAAAGACGTTTTTACATATAACTATTTTACATGCAAAAAATATGCTATGGTTTGCACTCTTTCTTCAAAACCTCTATATAATACAATCAAGTAAGAAGAAAGAAAGTGTAAGAGGAACAAAAAATTCGAAAATTAAAACAGGAATGGTAATAATAATAAAAAGAAACATGTGTAAAAATTGTACGTTCGCGACCCGTACGTTCGCTACCGTTAACTAAGCCAATTAAACAAAAACCAAGAGATATTTTATTGTATAAATACTGGATAGAGAGGCCATGATACACTATCCTACAAAGTCGTGCGATCTACGAAGAACTACAACCCCGGTGTGATGAATTATTATTGTCTTTTGAAAATTTTCATAAAAACCATCATACCAGCGATGCACTTTTTCGTAGATCGCACGACTTTGTAGGATAGTGTATCACGGGCTTTAACACAATTTTAAAACAAATTAATCACTTTTCATTATTCTCTGTTCCATTTCGCAGATTTTTACATTTCAAAAAATGCTTGCAAGTTTTGTTGTCTATATGTTTTGAACATATGCTCTTATTAATGAAAACCACAGAAATAATGCATTTGGCAACATACAATGCCTTTTATATTTTATTATTATCATTTCCGTTACGAAGTATTTTTCTTGCAGTGTAGTGTATCAGTGGACCATACCAAAGTAGAAAAACATATATATATATAAAAAAAAATATATATATATAAACATATATTTTCAAGATACCAAAATGGAAAAAATTTCTTCAAGCCACTTGTGTATAAATAAATAATGCAGCATCATATTTCAAACTCTTGGCCTTGTGTTTGCTGGGTATCTCTTAACCTCAGTACATTCACAGCGCCCAGCACTGATCTAAACCTATTAGAGCTATTGTAATGCATATCATTTCAAATCAAGCAAATCCTGTCTAGTTTCTTAACTGGCTTGAATTATATTGTTTTGCCGCCTTACGCCCGTAATTTCTCTATATAATTTACCGAAGGGTTTTACCTACGAATTTGCCTTATAAAGTTTAACTTACACAATAGATATCTGTATAGTAATAGATATTTATGGGTAGAAATAACGGGCATTATTAACCCTCTAGTGCCTACATTTTTTTTCCGGGTAAAAAAATTATTTTTGCTTTTGACTTTTCTTAAAAGTAAAGAATATATTAAAAAAAAAATTTTTTTTTGGTCAGATCGGTTGTTATAACGCCGAAAACATAGACCGCCTCTAGGCGGCTTTGGGATAATAAGCCAAAAAATCTCAATGAAATTTTATTTCTTCATGTAAAATAAAATGCTTTATTGAAACAGTTTATAACTAATAGATATGTGTAGTTCGTGAGAAAGTAGTTTATTCAATTTATTTGTGGTGAAAATCGTAGAAGCAGTCCTTGTGGTTAGAAAGACATAAGTTTAAATTGCACTTTCGGCATACAACTTGAGTTTCGGAACTGCAACCAGGAAGCTTACAATTTTTTTTACCAGCACGTGATAAAAACTGCGGAAAATGTCCGACTCCATCGTAACGAGTGTCTGCAGGTCGTACAAAAGATTTTTTACCACTACACTTTTTTTTAAGATCTTGTCGTGGGCGCCCTGGCAACGAAGGGCTCTGCATGCAGAGCACGTATGCGATCTCTGCTCAACTTTTCAATATTGAAACAAACTTGTTATTTTAATATTTTATTTTAAAGAAATTTATTATTTACCACAAATTTTGAACAGAAATACATATAAATTTATTTATACGAAAAAGTTTACGTCATATAAATACATTTTTATAAATTTTGTCCGCACATAGAAAAAAAATTTTTGTCCAATTTATACAATAGATAATTTAAAAAAAGCCAAAAATCAAATGTAAAATTTAACTTTGTTACTTTAAACTTTTTAAACATAAACAATTTCAACAAACGTTTAATTAATTGAATTAAATTTTTGCTAAGACTTTTAGAGAATGTACGAATTGATCACCCTTATCGGGAATAAAAGTTCACTTGAAATGTGTTCCCTTTCCCTAAACTTTTTATCGCCAATGTTTCTAGTTTTGTTCACAATTTTTTGCTCACGGGAAATATTTCACGTGAATTTTTCATTTATTCATACTTTATAAATAACTCGTAGTTATAAAATATATGAATACGTAGGTCACTCTTCGGATATTGATTGGTTTAGTTCCCTGCCCGTTCAACGCAGACATGCAAGTATTATCTATATGATTTGTTTTTGACACGTACATATATGGTTTCGGTGTCCTTTACCAGAATAGTAAACTACTTTCCCCGCATCAACATGCATATCAAACGGGAAAGTCAACAGAATCGGCTCTACATGAGCTGGTTTGCACGATAGAGAAATCTCTTTCTGTAGGTGAATATAGCTTTGTAGCCTTCGTGGATATTGAGGGAGCTTTTAATAATATATCTCCAGATGCGATAATTGAGGCATTGTCGAATCTGGGGGTTGGCGCGGGATTGTGTAAGTGGTTTCAAAATCTACTAACTCACCGTAGGATAACTGCGGCTCTAGGAGCTTCTAGGCAGACCCGCTTTGTAAATAGGGGTACACCACAGGGAGGAGTTCTTTCGCCACTATTGTGGAATTTAGCTCTGAATCCTGTGCTGCTATCTCTAGAATCGCGGGGGTGCAGAATCGTGGCTTATGCTGATGATGTGGCAATAGCTGTAAGAGGAAAATTCCTCACAACATTAAGGGACATCCTACAGGATGGTCTTTCATATTTAGCAAAATGGGCGGAGAAACGTGGGCTCGCCGTTAATCCTAATAAAACGGAACTAGTCCTTTTCTCCAGGAAGTATAAGATACCTGATTTCCGGCCTATAACACTTAATAATACGCAGATAAAAGTGTCCAACACTGCAAAATATCTGGGTGTTATTCTTGATTCAAAGCTGAGTTTCAAAGCGAATATTCTAGAAAGAGTGAAAAAAGCAACAATTTCACTATATCTATGCAAAAAATCCATTGGGAAGAATTGGGGTCTTACCCCAAAGATTGTTCATTGGATCTATACTGCAATAGTACGTCCAATTCTCACGTATGGCATCATCGTGTGGTGGCCATCCCTGGAGAAAAAGACGTATCTACACACCTTACACAAGGTGCAAAGACTTGCATCCTTGTATGTAACCAGTGCTATTCGCACCACTCCTACGGATGCACTGGGGATGCTTCTTCATCTACTACCATTAGATCTAGTAGGGAAGGAGATGGCAACGTCCTCGGCAATCCGTCTTAGATGTGTTTCTCTGTGGAACGGAAATGGAACCGGCCACTGCAGAATACTCGATGGTGAAGTTAGGGGATGGAGGATTGACCAAACCTCCCATTCTCTATTACACGAACGTCTTTATAAAACCTGGATAGCATCTACAGAAATGTGGATGAATGGAACTCCAGGTAGAAGAAAAAGTGTTGATTTTTATACGGACGGCTCCAAAACACATGAGGGTGTGGGCTATGGGGACTTTTCGAGGGCTTTAGGTCTTCGTATTGCAAGGCGACTTCCAGATCACTACAGTGTCTTTCAGGCAGAGATCCTTGCTATAAGAGAAGTTGCGAACTGGTTAAAAGTGAATGTCACTTCAACGACTTTAATTAACATTTACACCGATAGTCGAGCAGCTATTATGGCCCTTGAATCCTCGCTTCTAAGAACAACAACAGACCTCGACTGCCGATCATCTCTAAATGAGATGATCGGCAGAGCAGTTTGATATTAGGATCATCTGCATCCCGGGGAATAGAGGCTTACAGGAGAACTCTAGGGCTGACGAGCTTGCTAGAATTGAAACAACCTTACAGGTTCCACCGGATTTGGAATGTGTAGGTCCACCCCTACTCTCTTGCAAACTCAGATTTAGGCGCAAGACAGAAGATGAAACAAATAGAAGGTGGGTCACAAGAAATGATTGCGTGATCACAAGGCAGTTATGGAGTCACCTAAATAGGGAAAGTACGGATTACCTAATTTCAAAGAATAGGAAACAAATCTCGATTCAAGTGTCCGTGTTAACCGGACACTGTCTCATAGGTAGGCATGCACAAAGGCTAAGGGTTGAACACAACGACTTTTGCCGTAGCTGCCAAGATATTGATGAAGAGGAAAGCATACAACATTTTCTTTGTCACTGTCCTGGACTTGCACGAAAGAGAATGGCCACAATGGGCGCCCTTGAATTCAGGGAACTTTCTGACGTTGCTGGTGTTAAACTTCAACGTATTAGCAGCTTTATACTGAGCTCTGGATGGTTCGACGGTGGGGACTTCGCATAAGCAGAGTCTCCGTGGTATCACAATGGACCAAAACGGTCTAAGTGAGTCCGGGTTTCTGACTGCCACCCCTACCTAACCTAACCTAACCTACCAGAATTAGTCTTGTTATTTTGAAAAGAGTCTAATTTTGTTGTACACTGTAATCATAGAATAATAGAAATGGGTTATTTAAATACTGGCTTCTTGAGGACTTTTTATTCACCATCCCTTTTAGCCACTCCTACAACATTCGCTTGATTTTTACCATTACACAATATTGCAATAAATCTTTTTTTAACTACTATTGCTACTATTGAGTTTATTACGCCCAACTTTTTGGCTAATTTCAGTACATATTTCACTTTGATCATATTAACAAAGGCTTCTAATTAAAACATTATTATATTTCGTCAAAAATTTTCATTTCAAATACATAATTCATTGACATTAAAAAAATTTCCACAACACAGACAGCTTTTGACAAAATATAAATTTAAAAGAATGAAAATTTCTTTTCAAATTAACTAAACCACAAAAGACAAGGCCGCCGCCAGTTTATGAAAAACAAATTCATTCCCCCAAAAATATGTTAACAAATTACATTCAATTGTTCATGCTTAAGAGAATATTTACATGAAGATAACGTTTTTAACTTTAAGGCTCATTGAAAAAAATGAAAAAATTTAAATATGAAAAATAAAAGATTTTAGTGATTAAATTCAAAGCGACTAACAGCAGCAAAGGACAAGAAAATGTTCAAGCATACGAGAAAAAAAATGATGATGTGAATTACATTGTTTTAAATGGCGACGCACAGTGTGCTTTTCCCATAGGCAAAATTAAAAATAAAAATTTAATAAAGTACTTAAAATATTTATGCAATATAAATGTTTGTACCTTAAAAAGATATCGCTCCTTCATTGCAAGTTATATCTCAAAAAATCGGATTTTTGGAGTTAATGAAGAAAAAAAAAATCATTCTCTCATATTAAATCTTGTGTAAAATTTTCATATCAAAATCTTGCACACTTATCTATTGAGAAAATAACATATTTTTATATCTTCAGTGAGTTGTAATTAATTGAAAACTTTACACTTATTTTTTGCAAAACTAGTCTTCGTCAGTTATGCGCGTAATCTGGGCGACGTTTTAAGAAAAATTTCGTAATTACCCTCCATGAAAATCGATCGTAAAATACACAAAATGTAAGAAAATAGCTTAAAAAAACCATTTATAAAACGTTGTTAAGCCAATATTATATAAAAAATTCTTTTTATTATCTAACAAAACTTTGTACGGTATCCATGTCCTGGTACAAATTTCATTCTGATTTTAAATAACATTTAGATTCTGAAAAAATGATATATGGGAAAGTGTCGTTATCCTTGCATAAGAATGAAACAAAATTTACAGCAAAGTTAAAACACACAATTTGAGAAATATTTATTATCTTTTAGAGCATTCTAACCATAAATTCAGCTGAAGTTTAGTTTTTGTTAAAAAGGATATATGATAACTTTTCGTGTCCTTGCACCGAATAAATTTGAGTGATATATAATTTTTAGTGAATTCTTAACATAAATGCAGATAAAATTTAATTTTTTGTATAAAGGATATATGGGAGCTAGTCATGTCCTTCCACCGAATGAAACAAAAGATAAGAAACATAATTTCAGAAATATTTATAATTTTTTAGTACATTCTATTGATAAATGCAGCTTAAATTTTGTTATTAAGAAAAAGGATTCATGGAGTAATGTCCTTGTACCTTGTACTTGAGGTAAGACATCCCAATGTGAAGATACATATTTGCAAATTTTTAGTACGTAATATATTTTAAAAATTTTGGTTTTGTGAAAAAGGGGATACATGGATGGTAGCCATGTTCGTCCACCCAATGCAACAAAATTTTTACCATACCTAAAACGCACAATTTAAGAAATATTATTTGATTTTTAGTGAATTCTAATCATAAATGCAGCTAAAATTTAATTTTTATGAAAAAGGATATATGGGAGGTAGCCATGTCCTTGCATCAAATGAATCCAAATTTAAAACAGACCTCAGACACGTATTTTGACAAGTATTTGTTAATTTTAAGCGCATTCTAATCATAAATGCAGCTTGAATGCAGTTATTGTGAAAAATTATATAAGGGAAAGAGTCATATCCTTTCTCAGAATGAAACAAACTTAACAACACAAGTAAAGCACATAATTTTAGAAAGATATATTAGTTTTTGGTCTGTTACAATCATATTTGCAGCTAAAACTAAATTTTTGTGAAAAAGGATACATCGGAGGTTTTAATGTCCTTGCACCAAATGAAATAAAATTTACAACAGAGCTAAAGCACATAATTTTAGAAATATTTATTAATTTTTAGTGCATTTTAAATCATAAATGCATCCAAAAATTTGTTTTTGTGAAAAAGGATATATCGTGCCATAATCGCCAAAAAGCTTAAGCGACGTAATTTTAGAACTTTATTTTTTTAGCAAAATATATTCTTTGCTTTCGTAAATAATCGATTTTCGTAAAAAAAAGAGGTCCAACAAGCGTCGGTTAAGCTTTTTTTGTGGTTATGGCTCGATATGAGAGTAAGTCATGGTTTTGCTCAGCTTTAAAAAAAATTAACAACAGTGCCTATAATATTAAACATTAGTGATAATTACCAATTTTCGTTACATTATAATACTAATTGTAGTTACAAGTTAAAATTTTAAAATCGAGAATGTATGTATGGGAGGTGTTCATGTCCTTGCACCGATTTTTCGCAAATTTAAAAATTTGTTAGTTTACAAAATTAAATTTTAAAAGTTAAGGTTCTGTAAAATAAATATTTAACACTGTAACTACTTTTTTTAATAAAAATTTATTTAAGCTTGAGTACATTAATTTCCTGTCGCTTATGACAACTAAAGAAATGCATTAAAATTCCTGTGTTGTCCAAACAATATACCTGCATATGAATTATTATGTCATTAAAAGCAAATTCTAAGATTTGTAGATATGGACTCAAATTTTATTTCCTGACACATTACAAAATAATGCTGTAATATATATTTGATAGATTTGATGCATTATATAGAGAAAACGTTATTTTGTATTCAATTACTAAATTAAAAATATCAAATAATATTCTGAATTTAATTATTTTATTAGAATAAAAATCATATTTTTTCTGTGCAGATATAATTCTATATGCTAAGTTTTAAGGTCAAGCAAAATAATGTCACCGTGATCTAAAAAGTAATGTAATCACTGGCGATTAAGGGCCAAATTTACAGTCATTAGTTAATTATTAGTAAACTAATATGATAACTATTGTTTAACTAATACTAGGAACACAATTGGGACGAAGCATTTGTGCATATGAAAATGAACACAACACCGCCGTCGAACGAAATTCGTCCTGCGTGACGAGCTCTGAGATAGATTTATTTCTATTTTGTACGCCGACGAACGACGAAAAAACAATTTTCTATCTGTTTCTCTGTGTTTGTACACTCAATAACCAAGTTTATCAAATATGAGAGAGGAATTCGGTAAGTAAATTCGTCGTTATTGTGCTTCACACGCAATACTACCAACTTTTTTCAAGAAATATCGCTAAAGTAGACAAGAAAATAACTAAATTTCAAAATGACTTGAAAATTTAGCGATAGATAGCTAAAAAATACATTTATTTTTAGGTTGTTTCAAAAATTTTATGGTAACTTGTTTGTTAACTTCTTTCGTACTTCACAAATTTTCCTACAAATTGTATAAAATACCAAATAAAAGTAATGTAATAGGTTAATAAAAGGATTATTTTTATTAATTATTTGTTTGTGTCGTTTCTGGTATGTACAGAAACATATGTAATTTACCATTTCAGTTACTTCGGGACTTCCCCAGTTAAAAATCTCTTCAAATTATAGAGTAAAAGTAGTGCTGACAAACCTGCTGGTTTTTGTATTGTGAGTTCCTGTTTTGGAGTGCTAAATTTTTTAAGTCTAATAAGACATGCAAACATAACAGTTATCTAAAGCTCTATTCAAAGGATTAATAATATAAACGAACGTATTTACTTATGTACAAAAGCACTTATCAAGACGGATGTTAGGCTGGCCATTACATTAGCTCACCTTTAAACCTGCACAATTGTGGCGCTATTCAATCATCTTTTTTTGTATAGTTTGCTTCATATACGTTTACCGCTTCTAACCAAGCTCACATTTTAAAGCGAATTATGATCGACAAAAAATCGCTAGAATTCCCGCTAATAGCTAAATCTTAATTTTTCCCACAAAATGTATTTAAAAATCGCTAGATTTGACGAGAAAATAGATGAATTGGCAACAGTGTTCACACGACGAATTTACGCAGCGAATGCTTATCGACGAATTCGTCGACGTGGACGAAATTCGTCGTTCGTCCCAATTGTGTTCCCAGCATTATACTTCATATTCACAGTGCATTGTTTAAAGTTCTTAATATAAGCAAAGAATGGTAACCCTATCAAACAATTAAGTTCCATTATCGGCAGCTCTGCTATAGCATATGGTGTTTGTTTACATATGCTATATTATTTTAAAAATGGAAAACACAGTGCGCACTCATCAACCTTTACCGTGCAAGATATTGAATTAGTGCTGAAATTGGTTGGGAAAAACCAAACTACATATAATATACTACGTTTATACGCACGGCTTATTTGCAAATAAAACTGTAAATTGTTGCCACATTATTGTTTTTATTGCGACTTACTAATTCAGAAAACTATTCACGTTTAACGCACTATTTACAAATAAAATGCTTGAGGTTGCCACACTTTAAAATTTTTGCTAATAAAAAACAATAAATTGATAAAATAATGCACAAAAAACATTGATAGAAGAAAAAATTACCATAAAAACAAATTATTATTTTTTATTTTATACATTTACACAATTTTTTTTTGCAAACATAAGTAACATTTCCATTTAAGTGCTACCAAGTATTTATACAATTAAAAATGCCGTATAAACAGTAAGTTAATTTATTTGCAAATATTTTTATTTGCAAATAGTGCGCGCATAAACGTAGTAATAGAAAATAAAATAAAAAGAATATGTTACAGCTAAATACAAAGAAGATGCTTATGTGTGAAATGTGTATACAAATTTTCACAATACAAGGATAAAGTTTACAACGAATCATCTGTTGTCTAACTATTTGTTAACCAATGACTTTCAGCTACTTAACTAATGTTAAACAAAGAGCTGTGAATCAAATATTATTGGTTAAACTATTGCTATTAGTTAACTAATGACTGTAAATTTGGGTCCAAGAAAATCGTAATTTTATAACAAAAATCGTCAAATCGCACTTTGTCATTATTTTGTATAAAAATTTTGCAAACACGCCGATAAAATATGGCAACAGTAACACTGTTTACTATAATGAGAAAATCAATCAGCAACCGAAACAGTTAAATTTTATTGTCATTCTTCTCACGCTGCATGTGTTTAAAATAAAATAAAATTTGTACCCATGGGAAAAAACAATACAAAATTGAAGGTTCAATTAAACGTGCAATAAGAACAACAATACAAAACAGCTGTTCCAAGCAAACTTATGGGCAACACTGTACAGTCGACACCGCTTTACTGGAAATAACCAAAACCCATTTTTGCAGTTATCCTATTTTTTATCTAAAACATAGTTCGGATTACTAAAATTTGTTACAGTTAAGCGTTCTGCTTAAAATAGGTACAATATATAAGAAAAATGCAATAAAGTACGTAAGAGCGACAATTTTTTTTTACGGACAAAACATGCACAAGTTTTTCAGCCTTAAGTTATGCAATCGATTTCTAATAAATAAATTTGTCATTGTTTATTTTTTCACTAGAGCGAAGTAAGTTTCATACAAAATGTATTAGTTTTTGGTTTTCAGTTATACGATATTTTCAGTAAAGCGATGTTTCGCTAATGCGATGTTAATAAGACTAGCTGCGTTTAAAATCAATGCGGGGATTTGTGTCGCTTTCAGTAATACGATTTTTTTTCAGTAAAGCGTGTTGCGCTAAAGCGTATTCGGCTGTATTTGATTATAGGTGACTCAACTTAACGCCATAGAAACCAATCGAATTTTTATTTTTGGCCGTAACCATAAGCAGGTGTTTGCTGGTAAGACATTTTTGTTGTTGCCCTTTAGAAATTAAAACACAAACAGCTGTTTATGGCTATGGCAGCACTAATAGGTGAAGCAAACATATTTATGGTTATGGGGTGAGTTATCGCTATGGCATTATTTGGTTTACGTGGCTGCCTTCTACATGCAGGCATTCAAGTATTATCTAGGAGATTCCTTTTTGAGAAACAATCTATGACATTATAGTATGGAACGTCTGCTTTAACTTTAAACAGCGCAATCGTTCTCATTCTTATGATTTGGTTTTGTTTTACTCACTGCAACAAAACAAAACCAAACGTTTACTTTTGTTTACGTTAGACTCAAAAGTAAGAAATCAAATGAAATGATTGAAAGTAACAATGAAATTCAAAGATGCAATTGAATAAAAAAAGGCTACATTAGATATAAGAAAATATTTTTTTGCACTGCATCAAATACGAATGTAATTGAAAGTAAGAAAAATATGAAATAGAGCACGTATAAAATATACTATCCCACTTGACCTGAGCTTGGATATAAACGAATGCTCACTAAAGAGAAATATTTTCGAAACAAAATTGTTCAATATTTGTTCGCGAATATAAAAAAAATTAAAAAAAATTCTCTCGATAGTTTCTCGAGTGTGTGACAATAGCCTAGTGGAAGTGTGAATGGAAATACCGTGTTCCAATATATAAAATAAATTAAAAAATTTAATACTCTTTTACTTTTTTTGTTGCCTTTTTTGTTACATCGAAATTAGTTCGATATTGGCTCACTTATGATATTGCTAACGAAACTTTGAAAATCTAATGTTTTTTGGAACAAAATTGACCGACAGGTAAACTTTTTTCAAATAATTTTTTGGTGTCATTCTCGATAGTTTTACAAGATTAATTTTCGAGATATGTATATTAGAAATCGAATATATCTCTAATTAACGAAAGTCTTGGTTAACTGGGTTAAGACAACCAAGCCATACACAAATAACTTAATTAAATTCTTTTTAATTACTTGTAAAATACCGTAAAACACTCCTTGACAATTTAATATCACACGCACAATCTATTATTTTTTTTAAATTACTAACAACAATTCCTTAATTAGAGCAAATTATGAATTGTTTTTGTTCACGCTTAAATTATTTCAAAACTTTGCTTGGAAATAGTTATTATTTCAAGGGTTTACAATTAGTAAAACAAAAACAACCTTGTTTTTACAATAGATAACATATTAAAAGTTTGGTAAAGCAAATTCCCATAGCAAGTTCCATGTAAACATTTTGGTTTTTTTTTATTCAAATCGATGTCAATAGCGAAAGTCTCTGTCCAATAGCATGCATCGGACAATAATATTTAATAATTTAATTTTTGAATAATTATTTAATACTAAATGTGAAAGCAGGTGCCTCAGGTTGTCCTAAGGTAAATTTTTAATTAATTTACTTTTCATTTGAAAAATCATTACTGCTAAAGCATGATACAATAGACCCACATTCTAATATTCAGTTCAAGAGAAATCCTTTGTGTGCGTGAGTATGGGTTTGTGAGTACTCTCTATTAAATTAAAATAAATATTTGCATTTATGATGTGTGGTAGTGTCTGCTAAAAAAAAGACAAAGGAATTACATGCAGTATACACAAAACAGATTTGTTTACGCTGAAGCACAAGGAAAAGAGCAGTACACGATGGGAAAAAATATTGTTGCGAGTTTCATTAACTGCACGAAGAAATAAAATTTTATATATGTACATATGTAAATATTTTTTTTGCTATAAAAATTTAAACTACTGAATTAATTAAAATTCATTAAATTAGTACCGATTAAAAAATTACGACGGATTAATATTCATTAATTTTATTGACAGTTAAATGGTTAATAGTGCGTTGTTAAATGCAAAATAGACTATGCTAAAATTTGTGGTTTTTGTCTTTGCTACTTAACTTCATACACACTCTCAAATCGAAGGCCAAACAAAACAGGTGTGCGATTTAATCCTTTCACACGGAGTTATTTTTACGAAATCTGGTAGATTTTGTTAAATTTTGACAGGAAACTTATTTATAAGGAGCAAATGTAAGACGTTGGACATACATGATAAAATGAAGATCATTTTCCTTATCCTGGGATATATAATCCCAATATGTTTTTACGGTTGGACATGGTGTCCCAATAAAGCTGAAATCAGTAAAAATGGCTTTGCCGAATTAAAATTTTCTCTTATTAATATTTTGATTTTGTGAGACATTTGCAGATTTTTAATTGAACTTTAGTGATTTTTAATCAGAAATAATTTTTAGTTAGGCTTAAGTTCAGCAATTTCAATTCTTATTGAATGAAATATTTTTATTAATTAATGTGAGTTTCTAAAGAGAAGAAAAATTAAACGTAGACTTTAAGCTGGGGGAAATACCGATACTTTTCTGTGCTACTTGAGAGAGATTCTTATTAACATCAGCTATTTAACTTAAATTTACAATGAAACGGAATATGAGAAACGATTGTTGTGTATACAATTGGTAAACACATTTATAAGTATCACTATTAATTTTCTGTTTTCCCATTTGTTCATTTTTCTATTTAAATTAAATTACTCTACCTAAGTATGTTTTAACTATTCTTGCTTATCTTTTACGATCATCACATTAATTATTTTTACTTATTCGATGTACCATCGGTACATGCATGTAAGTATTATTGTAGTGGTCTTATGTTACTTTGTTGTTGCATTCTACAGTTTTTATTTTGGATATTCCAGCATGCTGAAACTGTGATATCCAAGTGAACAGTGATTGCCAAGTGAACATATTTTTGTCAAGCAAATAATGACTTTACAAATTCAAGGTGTAAATGTAAAATATGGTTTTATTGGTTCCCTCCACTATCACGTTTTCAGCTAATGGAACAACGAACTTTGTAACTTGGTACGTTTACAAAACAAAACATAAGTATTTTGAAAAACTTACTGGGCATTCTTTTTAAAAAAAAACAGCTGTTTTTTTTACCTTTAGGTTAGACGATCATCCAATTTTAGTCACTTATAACAAAAGGACAGTTAATTTGCTCTTTGCATTTGGCCATGCAAAGTACTTCCTTACCCTCATGCCTAAATAAGAGCGGCAAGCGTTGCGTTAGCAGCAGGGTACGTATTTTCAGTACAATGAAAATGCGTACCCTGCTGCTGACGCAATTTAGGTATGAAGGCAGTGTTGCCAAAATGTTACAGGCATTTCCCCCCATATAACCCCTGAAAACCCGCTAAAAACCGCCAGCTGAATAAAAATAAACGCTAATATAACCGCTGAATTTTTTATAACCAACATATGTCTTATGGTTTATTGGTAAAAAAAAAAGAATAAGATAAATTTTACAAAATATGTATACATATGCATAGACAGCGTTGTCAACTCGGTGCTTTTAGCACCGTTTTTTAGTGCTTTTTGAAATTTTCGACGCGAAAAATTTTGAAGTTAGTGCTCAGTGCTTTTTTAAATTCATTTCGGTGCTCTTTGTTTCGAGTCGAGGAAATGTACATATATATAAAAAAATAAGCTCTGAACTTAAATGGAGCATTTAAAAAAATTCTACCAAGTTTGTACAAGGCTTGGTGGAAGAAATAAGCGCCATCTTTCCCTTAAACTTTAACATTTAAATCATAATTAATATAAAAAATGTTTTGCCACGCAACAAAGAAGACATAATAGAAGTATTTACCCAAGTATAGTTTAATATCGAACTTTTGTCTAGTCTAGGGAAAATATAACTAGTCCACTATCGAGTTTTCAGTTTAGAATTATCGGATATTTATAATTTGATTGAATTCGAAAAATACGTTTGTTTCCTGACGAAAAATGACTAAACATAAAATTTTTTTATAATTACAAAAAGCTTCCGCAAACTGATTTGAGAATTCGCTGATTCTTATACAATTAAAATGTGTATCGGGTGCCTCAAATTTAAAGTTTTAAAAATATATTGCAAAGTCAACCGATTATTATATTGTTTATATGCATATTTGTGTATAACAAATTTTTTTAATATATGATAATAATTAAAAGTTTAGTGCTTTTTTTACTTAAATTACGCGCTTTTTTAGTGGTTTCAGTGCTTTTTGAAATTTAAAAGTTGACAACGCGGTGCATAGAAGTATCTATGTTATTCCCCAATATTTGTAAGCAAAACTCAGCCAACTCTTTAAGTAGGTATTTTATTTCCTGCAGAGTTTCCATACACAAATATCCAGCCAGATAAAAGTAGAATCCAGACTATTCCATCTGATAATATTAAAGCTTAAGCTGATTCAGTATATTTTCAATATTTTCTGCGATAGACCCTAATTATTCTACACGTGTGGAATAATATCTTGCCGTTTTGCTTGAAGTATTTGTAAAATATTGTTTAAATTTCCTCACTTTTTTTTGACTATCTGAAATTGAAAAAATAGTGTTGAAAAAATAAACTCCATGGCTCAATTCACATTGGCTTGAAAAAATATTTAATCAACAACAAATTATTCAGAAAAAGTTATTGGTTTGAGAAATTTTGGTTGATATTATGTTTTCCTCATACTCAGTGGTCCAATCAACAAGTTTTCGGTTTGTTTTCTGTTTGTTTGAAGATTTGTTTACTATTTTTTAATACGAAAAGAATGATTAAATTGGTTTGTAATATAATTATAATCGAATTAAATTTTATTCACTAATTGTGAGATTTATTAACTTTTATACTCGTATGTATATATTTCCATATGTATGTTATTATTTTTAACCTCTTAAATTTTCACATTATAATACACGACCGCAATATGCCAATTTTTTATTTGCAAAAAAGTGACGTTAGTTTCTTTTCGCTGTACGTGTTTATATCGAGAAAAAAAACTCAACATAAATACCAGGGTACGTGTCGCACAGCTGCGTTAAATTTAATTTATTTTGATTCAATACTTTTCTTTATAAGTTTCAGAAAAACGCTGAAAATCCGTCAACTAAGAAATTCTTCCGCTAAAATTCCCGCTGGTGGTTTTTTAAATAGACTTGCCGCTAATGATAACAAAATACAGTCACATATGGCGGGAAAACCGCCGTTTTGGCAACACTGTATGAAGGTTAGAATCCACCATCAGCACTTACTTGAAATTGAATTTGCCAACAATCCAATTGTCCTTTAAAAACTAGTATTTCTCTGCGTTATATAAATACAACTTGCAAATAGCGCAGATGCATAAAGAGTAACCTAATTGATGTCAGCAACAACAGTAACAACACATTCACCAGATTCATGATATGGGTCGGTTATATTATATTTTTCCTTGTCACCTTGTCATCTAATAAAATTGGATCCGAAGTCACTGAAGTTAGTACCATAATTTTTGCTTTAATCATCCCCTGACATTAGCTCGATCAATTGCTAATTCGACAATATTTGGCTTTCCATCTACATGAGCAAAAAAACAAAACTTGCGTTTCTGACCCATATTGGGATAATAAATCCCACTCGAAAACATTATTGGGACAATATGTTTCATAAAATAAAAAAGTTTTCCAACATTATAAAGTTGAAAATTTCCTTGCTGCGAAATGTTAAAAACAATATTTCATTGCTTATTTTTTCTTATTGTATAAAATTGTTTATAAGAACGCAAAATCTTGAGCTGTATTTATAAAATGATGTCAAGGCCATGGAAAAGAACTGTACACAATCGAACTACCGGTATGATATAACACATGTTTATTTAATTACACTATAGATAATACTTAAAACTTTATTGGGACACATTAGATATTTGAATATAAAGCACAAAAAAAGTTATTATGTAAGGAACATTGTTGGGACATATAATACCAGTAGGGTTAAAAAAGGGTTAAAACCCAGGCTTTATGTGGATCGTTATTTTTGTCGGTGTCCGAAAGGGAATGAAAAGATACACGGTAAGTATATTTTTCAATGATAAATTACTGCTTTTTCAATATTAAGTTTTCTTTTTAAATTATTTATACATAGATGTAATATAAATCATCAGTAAATTCACTCAAGTTCAGTTGCTCGCTTTTTTTTAACAAAGTGTGAAGTCATCGCTTTATAATCAAATTCTCTCATTTCTAAACATACGAGGACAAGCCCAGGATATTTACCCACATGTATGTACAAGTGATTATAAAAACATTTGTAAACATGAGTGTTTCAGAGTGTATGTGTGTGAAACACAACTTCTGTAAATTAATAAAAGTTACCCTGCAGTTCTGGAGATTTATTGAATGGAAATTTTGTTAGCTTTTCTCTGTTAAAATCAAGGTATGAGAGGCGAAGGACTGTTTTTATACAATGTGATCTAAATATGGTATCGGTTGAGGGATAAATGAAAAATTTGTAATTTTATCATTGCTTCATGGCATCTTAAGTAAAAATAATTACATCTAATTACAAAAAAAAAACACACACACACACAGGAAAGCTATATAGAAGGGAATATAAGTGTTGTTTCGTGCGAAACTTCCCCACAAAGACTATTGTTGCGGTAAAGCAAATCGTATGTAAGCGAGAGTTGAATGGTATACTACCTCAAAACAAGCTTACATGAAACCTGAGTTTTATTCCCAATATCCTATTATAATAGAAAGTTATTTTTTCGTAGTCGACTCCGCTTTATTGGAAATAGCCGAAAACCAATTTTTTCAGTTATCCGATTTTTTCTCTAAAACGTACTTCGGATTACTGAAATTTATTAGAAATACGCGTACTGCTTAATACCAGTACAATATAATAGAAACATACAATAAAGTACGTTAGAGTGAAAAGGACGAATACATTTTGCAATTTAATTTTTTGCAAAATTTTTTCAGCCTTAAGTTTTGCAATCGATTTCTAATAAATAAATTTGTCATTAATTATTTTTTCACTAGAGCGAAGTAAGTTTCATATAAAACGTACTCAGAAAAAATTATTCCCAAAAAATTTTCAAACAAAAGTTTGTTTGAAATAAAATTTAGATTCATTAAATATTTTTTACTATTCCAGTAAATAGTTTGATCCAATTTTGTTTTAAGCAAAACAAAACACAATATGGAGTGAAAAATTCTACTTGATACAATTAATATAAAGTAATACCTGTAACAAAATAGTTGAGAGAACATTTCTGATCCAATATAGAAATTGCATACTGAACACAATAGTTATTTATTTTATTAACTTTTTATTTTCAATAAAAAATTTTGTTGAATCAGACAATCTGTTGATTTAAAAAATTGGGGTTTTTTCCAAACAAATTATTACAAAATTTTGCATTTGAATTTACAAATTTCTTTGTAGGACTTAAATTGAAAAAAAAAGTATTTGATTCAGAGAATTTTGTGTTTGAAAGGGAAAATTAGTTTTTTCTGTGTAGTTGTGCTTGGGCTTGCTTTTGGTTTTCTGTAATACGATATTTTCAGCAAAGCGATGTTTCGGTAAAGCAAAGTGAACAAGACTAGCTGCGTTTAAAATCAGTGCGAGGATTTGTATTGCTTTCAGTAATCCGATTTTTTTTCAATAAAGCGTGTTGCGCTAGAACGGATTCGATCCAGTTACAGAAGAATGTTGTGTTTATTTTACTAATTCGTACAGTGGGGACGAAGGCCCTTTTTCGCGGAACAATTTATAGCTTCACAACTACAATAGTAAGGGTCACTTAATTTCATATGTGTAGCTCTTAGAAAAAACTGCATGTTCACACAAAATCTTGGTGGCATTGGAGAGGGGAGCAGGATACTCCAAATATGAAGTAATTATTATTTTTCCTATATCTATTCAATAGAAAACAATAGTGAGACACACAACATTAAGTGTGAATAGATCTTAAAACAAACTGCATGTGTCACCAAAGTCTTGGCGGTATAGCAAAGGGAACGAAAGCCCCACATACCATATAATTATTACTTAATTAATAAACATGACTTTTTATAAGAAATACCGAAGCGGGAACAAAATACATATAACTGGTGCTTACCAAAAAAAAAAAAAAAATTATAATTTTTTTATGCCACGCTTTTGATGAATTGATTGACTTCGGATACGAACCAGAAAGTGACAATGAAAAATACTCAAAGAAAATATACATAAGCAAATAGTCTTAATTTTAGCAACTGCGTATTATCATAATTTAAGCGCAAATAATTCATACGCTCGCATATTTTTTCTCAAGCAACAATGACTACAACCGATTCCAACATACAAGAGCATCTCTACTTTGTGTATGCGAAAAACTAAAATTTGCTGCAGCTAAAAATAAAAAGGCACATGCGTATACAGCGCATTGACTTTCTCTATATCTCTCTCTCGCTTATACTTATAGCCTGTTTGTAGAACGCGACAAGGACGACTCACGACGAGTCATTTCATGGACGACTACGTAATGAAAAGCGTTTGTATAACGCGACTCGACTTTGTCGTGCAGCTTACGTTAACTCGCCCTTATGTCAAATATGTTCTAAATCGTACGGTTGCCAAAATGTTAAAATAAATTTTTAGTTTATATTTTTTCATATAAAATTGTGTTTTTAGCTAAAAAAAACGGCAACCCTCAATAAATGAAACACAACTGACATGTTAAATAGTAAATAAATAAAAACAAATTGTGTGTGAAAATTAGCTTTAATAGAAATATTTGATAATTAAAGAAAACTTCATAAGTGGAATAATAAATTTCTTTAATACTTCATAAGCCTTTCACTCTTTTGCTGATGAAAAAGATGCTAGTGTTATAGCATTTACGCCTTTCTGTTTGTTAATTGGCTGTTCTTTATCTATGTGACTACTTCCGTGTGCTTGTTATCAAAACGAATGTGGCTTAAATCCTAAACTCTTGCCATTATTAGCTGGTATTTTAACAATAGGATTTGTGATACTGCAGAAAGTATATACATATGTATAATTGGATGAAAATTTGGTCATTCTAAATGGAGAAGTATGAATATTCAATATATTCTTATATTTAATTTTTGATTTTAAAGAAATCTAGTGTATTATTTTATATTTTCAGACCGTCCAAGGACGTTTGAAGGCTCTATTGTCTATATTGTGTCTGTGCTGATAGCAGTTGTTATACTATGTCATATTAACTCCCGAGTGTGTAAATAATTAAGAAAATAATATATTGGAATACATTATATTTCGGTTACAAAAGACTTTATTTTTAATTTGAATTTTATATTACGTTTTGTTACACTTTTTAATAAAATATAATTTTTAACTATATTTCTGATTTCTATATTTATGATTTGAACGGGCCAAAGTTCGTAACGCTTATATAATTATATAATTTTTAACTCCGACCAAAAAAATAAGTGTTATAAATTTGTAGTGTGTGTCTGTGTACCTGTACGATTCCACGTACAGACCAAACTGCTGGACCGATTTTGATTTAGTTTTTTTTCTGCTTGAACGGTGACTTGATCGAGTGTTCTTAGTTATGTTTGAAGAACATCAGTCCAGTCGCTTTTAAGATATCACATCTTTTCTAAATATATTTTGTTGAATCTCTGAGTATTTGACACCATAGCTTCCAAACGGCTAGGACGATTTTAATTTGGTTTCTTTTGTTTGAAAGCTAAATTTATCATATGTCTTATTGTATATACTTGAACAAAATCGGCACCAGATCCACGAACTATGAAAACTAAAAAAACTGCATCGGGAGTTTTTAAAGTTAACGATAGTTTCCAAGCGGCTGGATCGAGTTTCTAATTACATATATATTAGAAAATATGAAATCAGGTGACTTGACGATAAAAACCAAATTAAAATCGGTCTAGCCTTTTGAGAACTACATATCACAGATTCAACGGAATATATCTAAATAAGATGTGATATCTTAAAAGCGGCTGGACCGATTTTCTTCAAACAAACTTATAACACCACTTACTGCTACCAAACTGTGGAGTTCCCGTGGCCAAGTGTGAAAATTGCTCCATACATGTCCAATAGGTTAAACTGCAGCATTGATGTCGTTTTAATATTTTGATGCTAAGAACTTAAACAATCAAAACAAGAACAATCATAATATGAAAGTTTGGTTACCTTTTTCTTTTTAAAAATTCCAATTTTTCCTTTTTTTTAGCTTTTATTATTTTTTATTTTAAATTTGTTCGTGTTTTGTTAATTTATTGATCTTTTTTTGTTAAAGACGACTAAAATTTTTTAATCGTCCTCCTTGACGTTTGTTGTGAGTCAAATCGTGTTGTACAAACCAAAATAAACTGACATATGTTACGTTTTTTAATAAAAATCGTCAACACTCGTGTTCTAAAACCCCAAAAAATAAATAATGCTAACATGTTAGCGTTTTTCATTGGCGAGTCGTGTTCTACAAACAGGCTATTATATTCAAAGTATTCTTATACTCACGCTATGGACATTTAATTATTCCACAGCGTATACATTTGTGTATATATAAAATGGAATGGAAATATCAGGGTATGTATTTATGTGGCTGTTTGAAAACATATTTTATGTGTGTGTGTTTGTAATTTAAACAGCCCACTGTATACGCATGTGGAGCCGATTAATAGTCAGAGTATTTTTATACTTATGTGTGTATGATTGTATATAAATTTTAGGTATACTTGTTTATGCTGAGTAATTTAAAGAACGCGTTTAAAAATAGCTGTTGGATGTAGTTTAAAATTAATACGTGTGTTTGCATATGAGCGTGTTATTTTCTGATTAAAGAATACTCAAAGAGTACTGATAAGGAAACCAGGTATTAAGGGAGTCTACTGCGTAATTCGAAACGACAGAAAATACTTTAGTACCTTTATACTTATAACATTTAAATTCGAATGCAACTTTTTTCGTTTCGAATTACAGAGTAGACCCCTGAACTTAATAGTTTCATGGTTATATTTATTATGTGTTAAAGTGATTAGGATTTAATTTTTTCTGCTCTTGCAAATTTAAATTTTAACATCTCGTTAGAAAAGCACCATTACCTATTTGACATTTATTTTTGGGCTAGTGATGTAGAGTTTTATGCACTTTAAGGAAGTAGTGTCAGTTTTCACGGTACTTGAAATTTTAGTTTTATTAATCCATGAAATGGCCGGCTTGAGACCCTAGAGGTGTCGTCAATGGCTGGCGAATATATAAAAATAATAATTGATAAGGGAGGAAGTTATTGCGTAACAGGCCCTTGAAGCAGAGTAATAATGTTGATCCATTTACGAACTACAGGTTATGGTTTCACTGGTGATACGAGTGAGCATAGTAATGTAGGAATTCTAAAGGACGTGCTTGAGAACGTTCTTTCTTGTAGTATTTTCTTCATGATTGCCTTTTTGCAAAATGGCTGTTTGTACACACACACACACACAAACAAATTCACATGCAAACATGTAAATGTTGCTACAGTTTATTTCACAAAAGTTTATACAAGTTGAAATTTTATTTACTTTTAATTTTTTATTTTTTTTTATAAACTGTCAGTGTTTTCAGAATTATTTTTTATTTAGTTTTGCCTGTTGAAGCAAGGCCAACCAACCACCGGAGATGGGGCGTAGCAACACGTGGAAAATAGTCGGTAGTTTAAGTTTATGATATCACAACTTGTTTTGTGTATTCGTTGTTAATAGGAAATTTTGCTTAAACATCATAAAATACTTAGCAAAAAAAAGCCCTCAAGAATTTTTGTATATATACCTAAAGAAAAGGCTTGCTTGATATGATCATTATCTAAAAATAATTAATTTAATTACAGTAGTTTACTGTTAATTGGTTCACTCGCTTAATTGAAAAAGTATGTAATTGCGTTACTAAATCAATTAGTTAAATATCGCTTAAATAATTTACACGATTAATGACAACTAAAATCAAGAGTTTTAGAAAAATCAAATACAGGAATTTCCTTTTTTTTAAGAGAAGTGACAGTCTGACTATGAATGCCTACCAGATGGCTGCGTACACAGTCTTTAAATGTATTCTCGTGGCATGTATTATACTAAACCAATAATAGATGTTGTCGTATTATAAACGAAGCACAATGGATGCATTAGTGTTCGTGTATATGAGTGTTAACAAGCGATGCCGCGAAGACTTCTCATTCATAACAAACAATCAAAAGAAGTAGTGTTGATGCGTGTATGCTTGTTATTTTGCATATTGTACGTTTGGGTGTGTGTGTAAGATTTAGATGGTAAGCTATTGCGTTTAATGGATTTATTTTATTATATATTTATTGTATGTGCGCATACACACACTAATGTATGTCTGTATGTACATACATGACGTTGGTATACGCGCTCATGCGTATGAAGAAGCAAGTATCACAAATTCCGTCAAGAAATATTTTCTTCTTTACTCCTTTACCTGCAGTAACTGAAACAAATGTCTTGCAAACAGTGTTGTTTAGCGTTTCTTTTAGAAGCTTTCGCTGAAGTAAAGCATTTCAAAAATCCCTCATGTTTTTATAAGTGGTCTTCTGCAGGACTTTAATGCCTATTACTACGTGTTACCGTCTTTAGGAAAGGAATAGTGATAGAAAATACAGGTGGTGAAGGAAGAATAGAGGAAAGTTTTATTCTGTTACAACTCTGCTTTTTACATGTTTTTAATAATGCAGTGTTGATGAGCCTCTGGTGTCAATGAGGCGTATTAAATTGTTAAACCTGTATTTAGTTGCATTAATTTGAAATTTATTTGCTGGTTCAGCTTTAATGCCTTTCATTGTTGCTGCAACAAATCATTAGTAGACTTCAACCACAGATTTTGAGTAGTCACAAACCTCTTATCTTATTCACAGACTTTCAAGAACTACTTGAGAATTCACAAATAATAATATTTTTGAAAATCACAAAATAAAAATAAGTGTAGTAGGCTTAGAAACTTATACAAAACCCAGCAAATAATTGTTATTCGATATGAATCTATTTTATTTTTTTTGCATAACAACAAAAGTAATTATAATGCAAAATTAAAAATAAAATCTTGATTTAACATTTAAGAAATTTATTATGACAATATGTCGAATATTATGACAATATGGCGTTCTAATGTTACATTAGAATTAGTATCCCCTAGGGCCGGTGTAGTTCAGTGACCAGTGTATATGCCTTCATTACTTTTTTTTTTTTTTTTTATAATACATATATTTATTTATTGTATCTTCAAATATGAACTAACAATAAGTGATCAAATCTTAAAGCTAAAATATAATTGTTTAGCCCGACCAGTGTCGGCCAAAACTTAGTGATAATTTAAATAATACAAAGTAGTGATAATCAAAAAGGAAAATTAAATGTATTTTCAAGCATTCCCATCTAGAGTGTTGAGTATAAGAGCCCTTGCGTCCCTCTTTTTTAGGCGGATGTGACCATTAAAATTCAAAATATTACGAGCAAGCGGATTAGGATGTGACTCGAGTTTTGTTAAGTATTTGCCTGCGTATCTTGCAATTTCTTCAGTCACTAGTGGCATTCTTAAATCACGATGCAAATTTGAATTCTTAATATACCATGGAGCAGATGTTATTAACCTTAAAATTTTGTTTTGCCTTCGTTGAATTCTCTCTACATTGGAGGCTGAAGCAGTGCCCCATAACTGGATACCGTAACACCATATTGGCTTCAAAAGCGACTTGTATAATAAAAGTTTACAGTCCAGGCTAAGTATTGAATTTCTGCTAATCAACCAGTGTATTTGAGATAACTTAAGTTTCATCTGAGTTAGCTTAAAGTCAATATGATGTTTCCATGTAAGTCTTCGATCAAGGTGTATACCAAGGTATTTCACTTGGGAGTGTTGAGGAATATTTTGATTATTGATTCGAATTGGGGAACAAGTATCTCTTCTTAGGGTAAACGTTATATGGACACACTTTTGTTCATTTACCTTAATTCTCCATAAGTTCAACCACATTTCCAATTGTGTAATATGTTCTTGTAAATATCGGGAAGCCTCGTGAGGGTTTTCATGCATGCTAAGGCAGGCTGTATCATCGGCAAACGTAGATGTATGGATATTGCTGCTCAAAGGCATATCACAAGTATAGATCAAATACAAAACTGGCCCCAGTATGCTCCCCTGTGGCACACCGGATGATATAGATTCGGGCACACTCATGAATTCTCCTTCCACAACCGTGAACTTCCGGGTAGTGATGTAACTTTCTAATAAATTCACTAAATTTATTGGTAGATATGATTTTAATTTTAGAATTAGACCTTCATGCCACACTTTATCAAAGGCCTGAGAAACGTCAATAAACAGGGCAGAACAATACATTTTTTCTTCAAAAGTTCTTCTTATAAATTGCACCAATCTATGAGTTTGTTCAATGGTGCTATGCTGACTTCTAAAACCAAATTGATGGTCTGGGATGCACCCACTATCAGTTAAAATTGGGGACAATTTTGTCATGAGCAGCTTTTCGAAGAGTTTTGACATTGTTGATAGCAGACTTATTGGCCTGTATGACTCAGCCTTGGTAAGGTCTTTGCCCGGCTTTGGAATCATTTTGACCTTCGCAAGCTTCCAGCTTTGTGGATAATACTCCAGTCGTAAAATGGAGTTAAAAATAAATAACAGGATTCTAATTGCAATATGGGGCAAGTTTATCAGTATATTGTTACTTATTCCATCAATACCTGGAGCTTTCTTCGGGTTGAGTTCAGCAATTAGTTTCTGAACATCACGCGTCTTAAATTTTATGGGTCGAGGGGGTAGCGCAACTACACTCGGTAAATCAACAACACCAGTACATGTGTTTGGGGTAAATACGGATTTTAAATGCTCAACAAATATGTTACCTTTTTCAGCATCGCTTCTGGCCCAACAACCTCCGGTAGAAGTGCGCAGAGGTGGTCTATATTCAACGGGTGTTTTAAGCTTTCTAGCAGCTCGCCACAGGGAGTAATTAGATGCAGGTGTGGCATCAAGATTTTCCAGATAATTTTTAAGACATACAGTTTTTTCATATGCAAGCAGCTCTTGGTGTCGTCTAGTGCACTCTTTAAATCTAATTTTATTTTGGGGTGATCTGTGCTGTTGCCATTCCCTTCTAGTTGTCCTTTTTTCACGTAAAAGTCGTTCAATGTCTGTAGAATAAATTCTATTAAACCCAGTCTGCGGATGGGAAGTAGTGGCATGTTCAGCAGCCTGTTTAATATTTTCGTTAAGATTTTCAATGTTAGATTCAATATCACCTGGTGTTCTTAGGTTAATATTTTCCGTACAATGGCTACTGAGGTATTTTTTGAACCCCAGCCAATTAACACGGTTGATCATCTTTACATATGGGACAGGGAAGTCACTTCTTAGTGGGCTACAAATTGTAACAATCGTGGGAGAGTGATCGGATGAGAGATCTACAGAAGCTTCAACATGAATTAATTCCCTACCGATATTTTTCATGACTCCAAAATCTATAACATCCGGAATTTTTTGTATGTCCGTAGGCCAGTAAGTGGGCTCCCCACTTGAAATGACGTCCAAGCCTTCATTACTTGAACTTTCCTACAGCAACTTATAACAAGAACAGGAATTCACAACAGAAAAATGCGTGGTGTTGTTACTTAATGGCTGTGGGAGACTGGGCTTGAACCCAGAACCTTCGGTGCTAATTATTTTAGCCAACGCCACCTCAAGTTTCCGTTTAATTAATCGCCATTTAACTGACTTACCCGCTTAATTAAGTCAAAAAGCATGCAATTGACTTGCATTAAAAATCCTGCATGTTTGAAAACTCCATTAAGGGGAAATTACTGTATATGAAAGGAATAAAGTGGATAATTGTTCAATGATGTGCACATATACATATGCATACTACGTCAATTAAATAATATCAGATAATGTAATAAATTTTGTTTAGGGTCTTCAAGTATTAATATTTCAGTGATACCCGTTGTACACACACTCATCAGTAAATATTTTCCCAGAAAAACAGTTTTCTATCATGGCTATCATGGGTTCATGAGCTTCAAATCAGCGGTTATTTGAACGTGGTCAAGCGAGAATTACGCAACAATAATTTGACCAAATTGAAGCTCTCAAAAGAGAGCCGCCATGATCTTCCTAGACTTCTTGCTTCGCGTACACCCACTGCTTCTCCAAAGTGCAAGACGATCTCTGATTTCCCCGCAATTTGACTTGTGGATTCACAAAGTTTTGTTAATTTATCTTTTAAACTTACTTTTGTCTTTAGACAGAGAAAGTTAAATTTAACTAGAAACTAATTAACGAGTACAAGCAAATCTTTAATATCTCTCTTAATTCATATCTTCTTTCTCTCTCTCTCCTCTATATGTTAGGTTAGGTTAGATTAGATTGAAAATATGGGCAGCAATATTGACCCAATCCTTTCCAGATTATACTTATGCTTTTATAGCTTGTAGTGCACTCTCAATGAGAGATATTCCCAAGAAAAACCATAAAAACATATCAAACTGAGTCAGGGAATCTAGGCTCCTCAATATACTTTCTAAGCTTTTTCCAGCCTGAATCCCGAAGATATTCCATATCTGATATATTTGCCAGATCAAAGATTTGTCTTTTTATTTTACTGAATACTAGAAAGTCACACAAGTAGTATTCGAAAAATGCTTTCGAATTTACATGTTATAAACATACAAATTCGAAAACATTTTCTTTCGTTTCGAATTACACAGTAGACCCCCTGAGTTGTAATATCAATATTTGGTTTTACCCCACTCTCTTCTACAGGGTGGCCCAGAAAGACCGAAGTGGTGTAAATTCCTTATAACTTTTTATTTAAGACATATTTTTTTAATTTTTTGTTTTTTAAATACAGTAAATTTATAGGGAATATTTTTAGATTAGTTGTTAAAAATGATATCCCGCAAGTGGAGGCCATTTTCTGCTTCGCACAAATGATCTCTTTTCAACACATTTTCCATGACCTTTCGCAAAACTTCCGGTGTTATGTTGTTAATTTCGTCTGGAATATTGGTTTTTAATTCCTCAATAGTCCTAGGCTTATTAACATAAACTTTCCCTTTTAAATAACTCCAAAGGAAACAGTCTGGAGCGGTTAAATCCGGGGAACGCGGAGGCCAATTAAAATTGCTTCTACGCGAATTTATTCTTTCCCCAAAGATGTCGCGTAAAATAGCCATTGTGGCCCTTGGAGTGTGCGCTGTGGCTCCATCCTGTTGGAACCATATTTGCGGATGGTATTCCACGGCTGGCCTTACAAAATTTTCCAACATGGCCCGATATCGATCACCATTGATGGAAATGGCGACATCTCTTTCATTTTCCAAAAAATATGGACCAATGATCCTTTCTGAAGAAACACCGCACCAAACAGTACACTTAACTGGGTGTAATTGTCGTTGATGAAGTACTCTCGGGTTTTCCTTAGCCCATATCCTAAAGTTTTGCTTGTTAACAAACCCATTTAATTGGAAATGGGCTTCGTCACTCATAAATAAGTTATGAATAATGGAAATGGAAAGAGCACATTTGTGCGAAGCAGAAAATGGCCACCACTTGCGGGATACAATTTTTAATAACTAATCTAAAAATATTCCCTATAAATTTACTGTATTTAAAAAACAAAAAATTAAAAAAATATGTCTTAAATAAAAAGTTATAAGGAATTCACACCACTTCGGTCTTTCTGGGCCACCCTGTATAACTTCAAAAACACCTTCTCTGTATATAGCCAGTCTTAAGAAAAGTTGTAAAACTCCTTCATATTGACGCTGAACTTCGAGAAACACTTTGGCATCGGCCACACTAAGCGGCTTGTTTTTCACATTCAACTACAGTTACGCAAAATATGATTTTTCCACTTAAGTAGGATGGCTACAGCCTCATTCTCGTCTTATATCTTTTAAACGCCACCACAACGGAGTAAACTGAATGGGAGAGTATCTTTAAAGGATTTAAGATTATTTTCCTTAAGATAGGTTAATGGTTGTCGACGCAAGATAATATATTAATTGTACATGAAATTTCCACTTAATTAATAGTTAACAATGTTGACTACTTTTATTGACTTCTGTCAAAATTTGCACAAGCGCTGCATCATTTAGTTTTTGTTTGACTGCCGTTGATACTAGTCTGCCGCTTATTGTTTGCCTGATAAATACTATGGGGATATTTCACCATTAATTTCAATTATAAAAAAATTGGTACACTGAATTTCTTTGTATTTGTACAAGCAACGAAGATGCCAAAATTCTCGTTTAAAACAACTGAAAAAATTAACGATATGGTGTTGTCTGATCGAAGATTGAAAGGGAACGGAATTGTGGAAGTCATTGGCATCTCTCATGACTCCGTAGTTTCAGCTTTGAACGATCAATTGGTTATGAGAAAACTTTCCTTAATCGTAATCGACCAAAAACACAATCGTATGATCAACTTCGCAGGAGTCTTTAAGGTTGTTCAACTGCAAGACGGACGAGTTTTTGAGTAATATCGTAGACACCAACGAGGAAATAGTAGTTAAAAGTGCGTTTTTCGTTAGGGATAGGTTTCTGTTTTTGATGCAGGTGGATTGACTGACTGCCTTCAAGAGGCTAAAACAATCAATATCAAATATTACGCTAACTTATTGAGTCGGGGATTAAAAAAAATGACCACCTTTGGAGAAGAAAAAAAGTTATTCTCAACCAGTGCGCACGTTCTGTAACTTTGGTGAGAAGTCCTCGCGTCGAAAAGATGTGAAACAAAAAAAACAAGAGAAAAAAGTATGTGTAACTCATGTCGAAAACTATCGAAAGTGATACCATCGTTACTTTAGAAATGTCGCAATATACAACTCGAAGTCGATTTGAAATCGCAGACGTTGTCAACGCTTATCGCAAACGTCATTGACGGCAATCAAAATTTACTAAAAATGGAAAATTTTCAACGACGGCAAGATACAACCGTCGGTTATACAAAATTGTTGAAAAGATTTTGCAAACAAATAAATGAAATTTAATGTAAAATACCTTGGTATACACCTTGATCGACGACTTACATAGAAATACCATATTGACTCAAAGCTAATACAAATGAAACTTAAACTAACTCAGATATATTGGCTGATTGGTAGATTCAACAATTCAACACTCAGCCTTGACTGCAAACTTTTACAATACAAGTCGCTTTTGAAGCCAATATGGTGCTATGGAATTCAATTATGGAGCACTGCTGCAGCTTCTAATGTCGAGAGAATCCAACGAAGGCAAAACAAAATTTTAATTTTACGTTTGATAACATCGGCTCCATGGTATATCAAAACCCAAATATACATCGTGATTTGAATATGCCATGCCATATGATTGAAGAAATTGCAAAATACGCAGGCAAATATTTATCAAAACTCGAGTCACGTCCTAATCCGCTTGCTCGTAACATCTTGAATTTTACTGGTCACATCCGCCTAAAAAAGAGGGACACAAGGGCTCTTATACTCAACACTCCAGATGGGGATTGCTTGAAAGTATTTTTTTTTTTTTTTTTTGATTATGTATTATTTATAACAATCACTAAGTTTATGTCCGACAGTGGTGGGGCCTAATACTTATATTTTAGATTTAAGATTAGAATACTTATTGTTAGTTCATATTTGAAGATACAATAAATAAATAAATGTATTAAAAAAATAAAAATAAAAATTAATTTAAAATAATTTTTTTTTTGTAAAATTTTATCTCGCTGCGTTTTTATTTGTGAGTATATTCGACAGTACAATGCGGGAACTTTTCTCATGAAAACTTCAAAGACACACTTTTTCTGTAAATTGTCGAGTAATTTCCTTGTGACAGCTATTTTACGCCAAAAAAAAAAGTTACAGACACAATTTATGGAATTTTTGTTTCATTTCACACATTTCAATCGAAAAAGAGCGCCCATATTTGCAGTTTCCACGATAAAAATCTACGAACTGCTTAATCATCCGGCGTATTTTCCACAAACTTAAGAAATGGCCGGGCGCATATAGATTTGACTCCAACAATGAAATCATAACACATAGTAGATATAAAAATTATTGAAAAACCATTGGACAAAGTGTATGGAGCTTAAAGGAGAGTAAGCTAAAAAAACATCATGATAGTTTTTTATCCAAAACCCTGGGATTCTACTTTGTATTTGAAAACGAAAGAGAATGTTTTCGAATTTGTATTTTATCTAGGCGGACGGCAGTGCGCCAGGCCAAGTTCCGGCGCCAATGCACGCAGTGTGTATATTTACAGGAAGCCATTCGAGCCCTCATAACTTTATTCCCCGCAATCGTAAAATTATAAAATTTAAACCATAATTAGAATAAATTCATGTAACCTTATATGCAAAGTTTGAAAGTTTTACAATGAAAGGTTCCGGAGATATGGAGGTGGAAAAAGTGCATGTTTTAAGACACTCACTGACCATTGACCACTGACTCATCAAATTGATGAAGCACTTCCGCTATAGCTAGAAAGCTGAAATTTTGTTACATGAGTAGATCTGGGTGATCAATGAACTAGAAAATTCTGAAAACCTGAAAATTTTAACCAGGGGACGGGGTTACGCCCATAAAAATTAAAATTTGCGCTAGTGAGCTGAAATTTGGTACACAAGTAGAACTAAGTGAGTACTCATCTAAAAATATCTAAAAACCCGAAAATTTTAAACAAGGGTGCGGGGCTACGCTCATAATGTGAAGAACTAAAAAAACATTTCTAAGGCGTTTAACTCAAGCGATTTTATTAAAATTTGGCACACATGTTGCACTAATACCAGGCTCTAAATTTTTATCAAAAAAATTGGGCGATTACACGCCCATACAATTTAAGCCTCCTATTTCATGTACTTCGGGTCAGCATATTTGAATATACTACACATTTATATATTTATTACCATCCGTTTTCAACGAAACATGAAAGATAACTAACGGCTACAGCAGGTATTGATATTGAAAAAGTGGGCGTTATCACGCCCATAAGAACAAAATAAATAAATAATACGCTAGTTAGCTGAAATTTAATAAACAAGTAGGTCTAGATTGGCAACTAACTAGAAAAATCTGAAAACCCGGAGATTTTAACCAAGGGGGCGGAGTTATTCCAATAAAGCACACAATTAAAAGAGCGAATTTAAAATAATTATCTCAAGCGATTTTATTGAAATTTGGCACAAATGTTGGAATAATACAAAGTTATAAAATTTCGTTGAAAAAAGTGGAAGTTAACACGCCCATACAATTTAAACCTCCTATTTCATGTATTTCGGATCAGCAGATTTAAATATACTATTTATTTAAGTATTAATATCCGTTTCTAATGAAACTTGACACGTACGATTGGCACTGGCAAAAACTTTATTTAAAAAAGTGGGCGGGAATACGCCCATAAGAATTAAATAATTAAATTTTCGCTAGAGAGCTGAAGTTTGATACGCAAGTAGGTCAAGATGAGAAACCAAATAGAAAAATCTAAGAACCGAAATATTTTAACCAGGAGTGGCAGAGGTCACGATAATTTTTTACTGAAGGTTTTAATTGAAGCTTTAACTAAAAGCTATCATCTTAAAAAGGGTACCATGATAATTGAGCGCTGATCATAAAAAAATCTTGAGTTTAAAAAAGTGACGGAGACTGGGGGTAACGGCCATAACATTTCAAGCTAGAATTTGCACTAGAGAGCTTAAATTCAATACACAAATAAATCTAAATTAGAGATCACCCAGAGAGATTTTAAATCCTGGAAGTTTCAGTTGGGGGCATGGACACGCATATTAAGCTCAAAATTAAGAATTTCTGTTAAAGGATTTACGAACAGGAAAAATCTGAAAGCACCGATTGTTAAATTAGGGAAGTAGGGCCACGTTTATCACATTTTTATTGAAATATTATACGGAAGAGAACTGAAATTTTGCAAGAAGAAAATAGGCATATTTATGTAAGTTACCAACTAGATGAATTTAAAACACTAGCTACTGTATTGAAACCTTGCATGCACATTTCACTCATGCTAGCATTTAATTTTGCGTTTTCTAAAGGACTTCGTCTGAGCAGACTTTACTACACTAAAATTTACACTATATTTTACACATTTCTACTCAGATGAATGTTAAAAAATTAATCAAATTATTTGGTCTTCATTATGACACAATGGTTCACATATCACCCTATAACCCAATATTTTATGTAACTCTTACGATTACAAATTTAGATAATGCATATCTATTGCAGTGATAGGTATTGTACCAAACACGAACTTGGTAAATATTTGTATATCACTACTTTTGATGGCCGAAATTTTGGAAAGGAGCTTGGCCTTTTTCCACATTTATGTTTTTGTTAGGATTAACATTACAATTCGAAAGCATTTGCTGTCGATTAGATTTTAGCGACTATAAAATAGTTAGAAAATCTTGTATAGCAATTATTTCGCCATCCTCAATTTCTTAAATGACGCGTATATAGCAAAAACTAAAATTTCTCTTCACTTTCTTACTCCCTTAAGACATGAATTCTTTTTTACTCCATTAGTTTAAACAATATTTTTTTATAGAAGTGTGACTGTAAACTTAGCTTATGGCCTTTACAAACAAATACTCACAAATCAGCCAATCCAAGCGTATGTGTGTCATAATTCAATAACCAACAAACACCTACACAGAGTAGAAAGTTTTCAAGTTCTTGAATATATTTGTATGGCCTGCAAACATAAGTATGTATGTGTGTATATATGTTTGTATGGGAATGTGTATGAAAGTATAGTTCCTTGTGTATAACAGTCATTAAATATTAGCTTTTTAAAATATACACACATGTGCATTTCCTTTCAATATTATTCGAAATTAAATTGACCGAGAATCTTTAAAAACTTGTTAGTTGCTTTTTATTACTATTTCATCTTGCAAGATTGAAGGATATTTAAAATAACTATAGTGCAGTTGATATTTAGAAAAGCTGGACTAAACAATTTCATATACAGACTTTATTTACAGCGTGTATGTACGAGCCATTACTATTAGGTTTTGAGGAAAGTCTGTGAAAGGCAAATAAAAATAAAAACAATTTTTGACAACAACAGTGTAGCATCAAGTAAATATCATTATAAAGTATTTAGTACAAGTTTGCATGATGAGAGTTTTATCACACTTTAACAGAAATAGTGTGCGCAATAACTGACCACGAACATAAATAGTAGCGGGCCTATGCATAATGAAAAACTAGCATGAAATTAGCATAAATGGTAAAATTAAACATGGTCATAACAACTCGTAATTTTAAAATATTTCCATATTAACTCTATTGAAATATTATTAAATTACGAGTCGTGTCGGATACCGCCTGAATTTAATAGTGTGTTAAAACTTCATTATGCGTTGATTTTTAAAGCCAAATTGTATGCCAAAACTCGTAAAGACCATGATCATGATATTGCCAATTATGCTAACTTCATGCTAGTTTTTCATTATGCATAAGGGCGTATATTTACTACGAGTATCTTGAAGCAAAAACTTGATATGTATTTTTTTTATAAAGTCTTACGTGTAGTTTCCACAATGCAAGCAAGTGACTTGTCTAGAAAAAATATATGAAAACCTTTAAAATTTTTTGGTAATTACTACAGTAATTAAAAAACTGCAGTCGAAATAGCTTTTATGCTTTTTCTTCGACTTTTTTATTTTTTGACGTTTTTTCACAACCTGTTGCTTGTACTTCTGCTACTGAAATTCAAAGAGTGGTAGTCGAAGTTTACACAATAAACGAATAGATATACAAGCCGAAGACTTCCAGCTTGCTACATGTTTGTGCACTTTTTGGTTTGACTGAATACGAAGCTAATGAAGCAGAAATGTGTATGTATGAGTTTCAATGTGTGTTTTTTTTGTGTATGAGTGCTTTTTTCCTGTATGTACAAATCAGTGATCTGCAATGAATCGTTTTTTTTTATACATAGATATCGTTTGAACTCAACTACTCTGATTTACGCACACTAACAATAAGATTGATTTATAAGTATAGCTTGAAATAAATATGAATGCGACGTCGACATCTCATAGTCATACCACACACTCTCACTCATAAATCACCTCAGCTTGATTTCTAATTTCAGGAAAATACTTATACTACTCACATTGATTCAGCTCACTTAATTCATGCATGTATGTTTACTTAAAGGTTTAGTCGTTAAACAGTTTGCAAGTAGTATACAATAGCAGTAAATAGGGTTGTTTTTCAATTCCTGCAAAAAAAACCAACAGAGAAACCCATAACCTCACAATGAAAACTTTAATGATCATATCCGGAGTTCGCATTGTGAATCATACATATTTTGCATCGTCCATAAGCACTGAGTTAAGGAGAGTCGAAATCAACAACGTCATAAATGTTGCTAAGTATGAGTTCAATTTTTAATTCAAACTTTCGAGTGAATCTGATTCATAGACAACAATAAGTATGATGTATCAACTTTAATATAATAGTAAAACAAACAACAACATTTCTTCCAGCAACCGATTATATACGGAATTGAAACTGCAAAATAAAAAAAAAATGTCAGTCAAACAGAAAACTTTTCGAACATGTCGACAGCTGAAGCTTTTTATTTTGTATAGCTATTCGTTTATTATGTTAACTTCTACTGCGACTCTTGAATTCTCAGAAGCAGAAGTATGAGAAGAAGCAAAAGAAAATACACAAACGAGAAGTTTTTAAACCCTTGATTCGTTTACAAAGACAAGTCGCTTGCTTTCATTGTGGAAACTACACATTTATTACCTTTACTTACCTCTAATATTTTCGCACATGTCCTAAAAATATCATATGCTAGAAAACATGTTGTTCTTTAAAATCTTATTAAATATGTAGTTTGTATTTCTTGAAGTTTTTCCTGCTTGAAGGTTTTTTAGTCTGTTTCTTTTGTAATTAAAAAAAAGTTTAGTTGTGTAGTTTTTCTAATAAAATTGTTAAAGTAAAGAGAGAAAATTTTTTAAAGAAACAAAAGATTCAACAGTATGTGAACATAAATCTCCATCATTAACGAAAATTAAACGTGGAATTTCTTCCTTTCCCATTGCTCCTGTTATGAATAAAATGAATAATTTTTCGTTGAGATAAGAGAATCATGAATGAAGAAAAGAGGAAAGAACATAACAAATTATCAGCGTTGTTAACTTTGAAATTTCAAAACGCACCAAAATGGAGGAAAAAGCGCGTCATTTACAAAAAACGCACCAAGCTTAGAATTTTTTTTTATTTTAAAATGTTTATTGAATAATTTTGCATAATAAGTAAAATATTATTTTTTTTTGTAAATCAGAAATTTTTTTAGATTAATTGAGCTGTAGTGAATTTTAATCAGAAATAATTTCTTATTCCGGCTTAAGTTCAGAAATTTAAATTCCGATATTTTTCTGTGCAGCCACGCACTTCATCAGCACCCTAGTCTATCTACTTGGGTAAAGCTTGTTATTAACATCAGCTATTTAACGTAAATTTTTAATTAAACGGAATATGAGAAATGATTGTTTGTGTATACAATTATTGACTAGGTGCTGATGTAGTGCGTGGCTAAAACTGGTCTGAGTCGTACGCACTTTTGATTCGAAATAGCAAATACATTTAAAAAAAATAAATTTATGTTAATCGAAGCTAGTACAACTCTAAATTAAACTGTCGGATAATAAAAAAAATATTTTTGAATTTGTTCATTTATAACCTACTAAATATATCGAGCAAAGAAATATATGACTTATACAAGTTTCATAATTAAGGGCACACACATTAATTTGTAAAAATAATATACATTTATGTACATTAATTTAAAAAGAGATCAAAAATTAATTATTCCAAATTAATAAAGCTAATATTTTCATCACTATTGTTATCATAGGGTCATAAAAAAGATTTAATTTCAAATTGTGAGGTTTTGTAAACATCATTACTATTAATATGGTAATTAACACTATTAGAAAGTTGGCAATAGTTTCACAACAAGAATTTTTCCCGTTTTAACCCACTGTCTGTCGTGTTTAATTTGCGTTGGTGCCACCAAAAATTTAGAAACGCACCAAAATTTAAAAAAAAGCGCACCACGCACTAACAAAATAATTTTTCGCTCAAAAAACTTCAAAAAGCATCCAAAATGGTGCGAAACGCACTAAGTTGACAACGCTGCAAATTATCCTCGAGCAGTGTTAAAGAGAGTTTGTAGAAATATATGCATACATACATATTTATGTATTCCAGAGCTGGCCACCGATAGAAACACAGAGAAATGTATTCGAGTATCAGCGATGCCAACTTGGTGCTTTTGGGTCTATTTTTAGTGCTTTTTTAACGTTAGTGCCAAACTAAGAAAAAGCACTAAGTAGTGCTTTTAAAAAATTTGTGTATTTCTTAAAATTACTTTAATAAATACTTGGCGTATTTATTTTTTCAGTGTAAAGTATAACCTTTTTGTCTGATATATTTCATTGAAGATGATACTATTGCCGAAATAGAGAAAAGATTAGAAAATATTAAACATTATTAAACTTCACTCGTTTGAATCTTCACTTGTTTTTCACGTTAGTTCTATTTACGCTTTTTTATGCTTTTTTTAAATTTTTATTTGCTTTTAGAGTAAGAAAAGTTGGCATCACTGTCGAGTATGTTTATTTCTTTGCATAAGAACCTGATTGATGTTCGGCACTCTGGTGCTACTTTGGGCAGCTAAGATGTATTCTTCTTAAAATGGAGTTAAAGGTATCCGATACTACCAGGAATTAAGTGAATTTTTGCTTCGGAGCTTTTGGTACAGTTTAAAAATCACTTATGTATGTATGTACAGGGTGGCCCAGAAAGACCGAAGTGGTGTAAATTCCTTATAACTTTTTATTTAAGACATATTTTTTTAATTTTTTGTTTTTTAAATACAGTAAATTTATAGGGAATATTTTTAGATTAGTTGTTAAAAATGATATCCCGCAAGTGGAGGCCATTTTCTGCTTCGCACAAATGATCTCTTTTCAACACATTTTCCATGACCTTTCGCAAAACTTCCGGTGTTATGTTGTTAATTTCGTCTGGAATATTGGTTTTTAATTCCTCAATAGTCCTAGGCTTATTAACATAAACTTTCCCTTTTAAATAACTCCAAAGGAAACAGTCTGGAGCGGTTAAATCCGGGGAACGCGGAGGCCAATTAAAATTGCTTCTACGCGAATTTATTCTTTCCCCAAGGATGTCGCGTAAAATAGCCATTGTGGCCCTCGGAGTGTGCGCTGTGGCTCCATCCTGTTGGAACCATATTTGCGGATGGTATTCCACGGCTGGCCTTACAAAATTTTCCAACATGGCCCGATATCGATCACCATTGATGGAAATGGCGACATCTCTTTCATTTTCCAAAAAATATGGGCCAATAATCCTTTCTGAAGAAACACCGCACCAAACAGTACACTTAACTGGGTGTAATTGTAGTTGATGAAGTACTCTCGGGTTTTCCTTAGCCCATATCCTAAAGTTTTGCTTGTTAACAAACCCATTTAATTGGAAATGGGCTTCGTCACTCATAAATAAGTTATGAATAATGGAAATGGAAAGAGCACATTTGTGCGAAGCAGAAAATGGCCACCACTTGCGGGATACAATTTTTAATAACTAATCTAAAAATATTCCCTATAAATTTACTGTATTTAAAAAACAAAAAATTAAAAAAATATGTCTTAAATAAAAAGTTATAAGGAATTCACACCACTTCGGTCTTTCTGGGCCACCCTGTATGTGTGAGTGTGTATTATACTGAAAGCAGGCCAACAGTTGCTTTTGCAAAACCATTTGGAAAATAATACTATTCAATTTAATTAAAATTTTTCCTGAAAAACTATTGTATGAATTTTAATTTAATTTAATCACGCAAACAAAATTAATTAATTTTTATTTTTGACAATTTCTCCTTCTTATTATTCTCCTTGTTTTTTATTTTCACGGAACTTATAATTCTGGGAACTTATTGACGAGGACATATTTTTGCGAGATATAATACATTTCGACAGAATATTCTTGATGGGGATGAGTAAATAATATAATTGAAATTAATATTTCTCCTGAAGTTGGGCATAGCTAGACTGGTTTTATACAGTTGATTTGCCGTAGGTATTTCGAAATAAAATTTTTAAGCAGCTCTGGGTCGGGGAACATCTCTCGCGTCATCGTAATTATTTCTTAAGTGCGGTCAGGCTTGTGTGTGTTGTTTGGCCTTCGAGAGTTTTTCGTCTCGCTCGCACTGGTTGACTGATCTGCCACGGATAACCGTATAATCTTGCGGTTTTTGTGGAATTTCTTTAACAACCCCGTTGCCTACTTCCTATGTGAAGGCATAGGTCGTGTACAGTCAGTCACAAAATCTTATAAAATACTGTTAATACCATCTTGGGCATATGGTCTACGTTACTCCGCCCATATTTGTGCATCACCATATTATGCAAATTTACTTTGCATTAATATGTTTAATAAATAAATAAATAATAAATAAATATATAAATAAATAACAAAAGTTGCGGTATACCGCAATAAAGGGTTATACCATTGCAATGGCATATTGGCCATATGGCCATTATTTAGAACAAAAAGTTTAAATATGCACCGGAAAGTTATTTTTCTCTCTTGTTTTAGGCACTTTTATCCAAGCCCTGCGCACATCAACTTCAAAAACATGCAGTACTTCTGCCTTTAGAAAAAATACTTAACACTGTAAATTGCACGCCTCCATTAAGTTCACATGGCAGACCAAAACCGATAAGAAAAACTATAAAATTTAATATTTATTTTGTACATACAGTCCAGCGATGCCAACTCTACCACTTTTGTGGTATATCTACCTCTTTTGGGTATTTCACTCAACTCTACAACTTTCCGAGAAGTATCTACCACTTTTTTAGTTTTTCAATAATAATGCTAAAGTAAATTTAGCGGAGTTTTTTATCTAATCAAACCTAGAAATTAAACTGAAATATATTTTGACCAATGCATGTAAATAACTCATCGTTGGTCAGACTATTTAAAACCTGCTACACGCCCAAATATTTCCTTTACTGTGCCAGTTTGTGAGAAAATCGTTCTTCTAAATACATAGTTCGAATGTTCAAAAGTGTTTACCGATACTCTGCAAGGAGTGCTACACACAAAGCCATGTATCAGCGCTAACGCTTGTAAATTTGCACCTACATGAAAATATGTCTTCCTTTGAATATGAGAACATTTCTTCTGCACACTCAAAATATTTAAAATTAATTAAGTAACGATGGCATAATTGAATTCTTATTTTTTTTTAGTTGTTTTTTGTATTAAAATTTTGAGTATTAACGATCGGCAGCTAAGATTTGTCATAATATTCCTTATAAAATATTTTTTATCGCAACGAAAGGTTATTTAACGGTAAAAAAATACCATAAGGCTAAAAGTGGTAGATCTACTTCTTTTCTAAGTAAGATTTGTTGCAAACTACATCTTTCTCAAACCGAATCTACATCTAAGAAAGATTTTGATTTGGCATCACTGATACAGTCGTTGGAATTATAATCCATTCCCAGCTGCACCTGAGCAGTTTTTGCTCCACTTTCTCAGCCATAAAGTGGAATAAATAAATGTAGAATTGTTGTATATGGTTGCGCTAATTATTTTATTTTTTATTTAAACAAACAAATTTAAGCAAACAAGATGTTTATATTAACACATTAATGAAAACACAAAATTTTTATTAAATTTCTATTGCTGAACTCTTGCTTTTTATTGCAGAATAAAGTGTAAACATTAAACAGCTGATCCAGATTTTATTCCCTACCGTATTTGCTTATTCCCCGGCTATTTAGAGCAGGAAGATTATTATTATTATTATTCCCCGTGAAAAAAATTATATGGAAGAGAAAAAACTCCCCGCGAATAATTATAATTGGGCTGTATATGTCACATGACGATCTTGCATTATCAGTTACCAGCAAAAAAAAGCACTGGATTACCAACTTAATGACTTTAACAAGGCGTGAAACTGAAATAATCAATTCTTGAGAAGTACATACTTTTTTTGTTTGGCAACTTTTTCACATAAGCTATTTAATAAAAAAAAATAATTCTCCTCATTTAGCAACTGGTACATTTTTTTTTAATTTTAGGTAATTTGATTTGAAATCAGAAAAGTGAGATTTTGTAATCAGAAAAGTGAGTCATTATATGGCAAGTAGTTCTGATGGTAATATGTAATTTTTTGCTGGGTTCACGCACTGCATCAATGTTTTGGTGCACAACAACTTTCACGGAATTCACTATGCCAGCGATATACTGTGGTTTTTGATTGTGTTTTATCGCGATACAAAGAACTGAGTTCATCTACATTTTCTTAGCTATTCATGCCGAAATGTTGTGAAAAATAATCCAACGAAAACCTTCTCTTGAAATTTCCATTTTTTTGTCAAATTGATTTGCTGAACTCACTGTAGACAAAACAAATAGCACTTGTACATCAAAACGTAGTGAGTACGTTTATGTTACAAAATGTCAAACTTTATTATGGTGTTGCCAGATTTTAGCTTTTGACATTAGTGTTGCCAGTTCTCGAAGTATAAATAGTAGCCCTCGTATGTGAAAGTATCTTATTTGCTTGTTAGTACGACTACAGAACTGATTTGAATTGCATAAATAGTATAAAAAGTACTGATACAAATATTTTTTTGCCATTCATATGGTCTCATCCTTAAATATAGCGCTTAAAAGACAGAGTAAATTATGCCACTTTAACAACAAACTTTTAAAATATCTGCCCGTGTATTAAGTTTTGCTGGAATTTTATTATTCTTTATTATTATTTTTATTGCACTTTCTGATAACTTAGGATTACTAAGATTTGTTTTCGTAAGTGTACTCGTATTTAAAGAACATTATTTGACATGGTAATCAAATCGCTACTTTAACTAATTCCAAGCCGTATAATACCTCAACGAAAGGTCTTTGCTTCCAAAAGCAATAAATCTATATTAATTTATAACTCACGCCCCTTAAAAAAACAGACATGTTGCGAAAACGTGCAGACACTAGACAATGTTTGTAGCGCTAATAAGTTCAAAGCCAATATTAAATTTGGCAACATACTCGTACTTACATTTCGTACATTGCCGCGTGTGTTGACAAGAAACAAGTGACTAGAAAAAAGTTAAATAAAATCGACATCGAAATCTCTTTTCTACCCATTACAGCCTTCTTTGTAGCCACAAGATAAAAAGGCAATAAAATACATTTTGCCAAAAAAAAGCCAAACAAAAGAACATATGTATCAAAATTTCCAATCTTAACAGGAAAACGAATGTAACAAAACTCTAAGATGAAGAAGAAGAAATAAAATCTACCTAGTTTGTGGGACAGAGACAGCGGGAGAGAGAGAGAGAGAGCGATGAAACATTCCGCAAGAAGCAACATCAACTTTGTAATTTTGATCCCTTCCTGGTTTGTTTGGTTAGTGTTGCAAGCTTCTAACCATGTTGAACAGCTACATGCTACAAAGAAGCAAAAACAAGCTGTTGACAGGCTTTAAAAGCAACACACACACACACACATACACAAGCTGGTTGGAAGCATCTTCTTTAACGTCTCTAGTCATGATTGTTAAAATGCTCATGAAAATAACTACACGTGCGTATTTATGTTTGCTGTAGCAGCATCCATCTATCTATTTGCTTCTTTCGCCATTATTTTGCCCGCAAATACAGATAAACTACGAGCACAACCATACTCCTCTTTTCTAATCTAACGATACAATATCGCTGCAAGGAATAAGCAACAAGATGTGAGAACAACGCTATAATGCTGTTAGTAACAAAATGAAAAAAAAAATTAAAATAAAAAAGTTATAAAGAAATATTGTTCGAGTTGGCTTAAGAAGAAAATATTGTGGCAAGAACATATACGTACGTTGCTTGTATTTCTAATAATCTTTCAGCGTCACGTAATAATGTGAGGTTTGTATCTTCATTATCTCCTTGTGGCATTTTAAAGTTCTTGAAAAAAATGAAAACTAAAGTTTAACGGCAAAAACTACTTAAAGTACAAGGGGAGTTATTTGTTTTTTAAGTCCATTAAGGAAACGCTAGGACAATTTGTATAAATTTTTTCAAACGTACTTATCTCTCGAATTGCAAAAATGGGAGAGGCACAAAAACTAAACAATCACGATCGGTTGAAAGGACACAACATTTTAATGCATTGAAAAATTTCAAATAATATTTAAATAACAAAACGGCAATCACGTTTGCCTTTTAACTCAGTAAAAATAGACACTTTCAAGAAATCATGATAACATAGATTATGCGATCCGGAAATAGTGAAAACTTGGATCATCTTTAAGGCCATGACTCGATTCACTATCCAACACAACGCACTATCTATGAAAAAATAAAACCCTGATCTGATGAATTGTTATTGTCTTTTGAAAATGGTTATATATTCCATCATACCAGGGGGGTTACTCTGTATTGCGATGCGAAAGCAAATACGATGCGAAAGCTAAATGCGATGAGGTGCCAATTTGGTACTCTCTATTACTTTCGCAAGTCCTTTCGCAAAATTCTTTGATAAAGTGGCAACATTGACTTTGCAAAAGAAAATATGGCAAAGATTGACAGTAATGAAGTGTCAAAATATGTAAAAAAAACGTCTTTTCAAAAAAGGAAAGTTAAGAAAAAGTGAAAATTTTTTAATTGAAAGTAAAATAGTGAGTAGTCTGTAGCGTTCCGTTTGAAAAAGGAAGCATTTCTTTATGTCCTAAAAGCTATTCAACACTAGCTAAGAGATCCACAGCAATTCCAACTACTATAAAACTAGCCGCCGCATTAAAATTACTTTGCCAAGGCATGTACCAACATCAAATTGGCCAGGACCATATCTTAGGAATTTCGCAGCAATCAATGTCACATTGCATACAAGAGATATGCGTGGCATTGAGAGAATATTATGTTCCAAGCATATCAAATTAGATTTAGTTGCAGAAAGGGCACAATAAGTCAAAAAAGCTTTTACAACATGGTAGTCACATACAAACGGTTAGATAAGCCTAAAACAAGCACTTGTTGAAAATTACAGCACAGTATGAACGCTATGGTTTGGTTCATTATATTTCACCTTTATTTTACGTTTTTAGGTACATATGTATGTATGTGATTACAAAATTTAATGTAATTTTTATTTGCTTTTACTCAAAAAATAATTATAATATCCAATATAAATATTTTTTCAACGTACTCACATGTTTTTCTCTCTTTGCGTTTGCTATTTAGCTATCGCAAGATATTTGCGATTATCGAACGATTTTGGCAGCCGCTTTCGCATTACAGAGTGCGGTGATACCAGGCTTGCGAACGAAAAAAAACAGATGCGAAAAGCAAATGCGCAAACGCATTAGAGAGTACCAATCGTTCGATTTCGTAGCATTTTTCTTTCGCATCGCAATAGAGAGTAACCCCCCAGGGTTGTTTTTCTCAAAAATCGCACGACTGTGTATGATAGTGTATCACGGTCTTTAATTGCAAGCAGTTCTCTCTTACGATTTATAATCACCGAATTGGAAGCGATGTTAAGAAAAATTGTATTTGTAGCGTACTATAGTAATGTTTTCCTTTCGAAAAAGGGTTAAAAAATTCGCATTTTCGCAACTTATTTATTTAAATGCGAATTTAACCGCAAAGCATTCACCTCCATTGATGCCAACTTAACAGCATATCAAAGTTGGAAAAAAGCACTTAACCCTTCTGCATTCCTTGTACATGTGCCCTTGCTATGATCCTTTGGGTCAATATGACCCAACAATAAAATGTAAGCAACATTTCATATTAAATATAGAAAATTTGTCTGTTTTGTTGTTTTTTTATTTAGTATTATAATAAATACAAAAATGAAACATTTAAAAAACCCGCGATATATCCAGAAAAGATGTGATGATATCTTCTAAGCGGCTGGACCGATTTTCAGACATATCTAAGAACACTCTCGATTCAGTCACCTTTCAAACTGAAAAAACTAAATCAAGATCGGTCTCGCCGTTTGGTCTGTACGAGTATTTGTACAGACACAGATACATAGATACACAGACATACATTACAAACTAAGAACACCCCTTCTTTTAAATTAAAACTAACATAATGATGATGGAATATATTGCCTGAAACTGCACCGACCTTGAAATGGAACTAATTGTTCAGCATTTTCATATGGATTATAAACTTTGAGCTGATTACTTCACTTGTCCCAAACGTTTCTTATTGGTGCTAGTTTGTCACGAAGTCTTCTTTCTTTTCTATCTTCAGAGCTGTCAAGTCGTAGGTACTTTGTAATGCTCGGAAATCACTTGAGACTCGAAAAATAATCTCCATGAAGTTTATAAACTTCTGCAATTACTTCTAATCCAAAGTGTGCATCAAGCTCTATCATATCAATGTTTTGCCAATAATTTCCACACAATTCGACACTTTTTTGATTTGTCAGTTGAATAACAATTATTTTTATACTCGTAATTGGTGATATAAAAATCGAATGAAGACTATATCTGTAATCATAGATGTTGCTCTTTTGATAGGCACAGGCTTATTCAATAACATTTGAGTTTTTGTCAACATGCCTTTTGGAAGTTGTGTCTATCTACTCTTTCCAAACTACACTTTTGTCCTTAGATAAATATGTAGCTAAAATTCTGTGATCTATTTGATCTGCATCTTCCACCTCCTATTTGATGATGAATATGATTAGACATTCATTCACTATTTGTTGCAAGTGAAGATCAGTGAAAATCCAAAGCAATTTCATTATGGAACAATATTACATTAAAAATTTTATTTTACAATACAATTTTTTTTTGAATTACAAAAAAAATAATATGTATGCACGCTGATCACTAAAAATTAATCAAAACTCATTGAAAGAAAATACTCAAATGACACAAAAGTTCTAGCATCCTTAGTTTTTTTCACATACAAACCGGGGAATCACCGAATTGCAATTCGAATGAAACTCTTTATTTACAAGTGTCAATGCGTTACCATATCATTATAAAATAAATTTCAAGGTATACCTTTATGGGATTCTCCAAATCCTACTCACAGTTTGAGAATAATGCAATTGTGGATAAAAAATATTACATGAAAGCGATTTTAGTGATTATTTTACTAAAAAAAATTATTGAGCGATGATTCTAAATGAATATGAAACCAGTTCAATTATATTCAATAGGGAACAAATGGTAGAGTAGAATTATACTCGCAATATCGCTTGTTGGGTCATATTGACCCAAAGGATATTAAATGTTTGTAAATCGTGTTTTGAAATGTGGAGGGGGAAGGAAAAATGTAAATTTTATTATTTTCTTTTAAAAGCACAATTTTTGTCCCTATAATGGATAAATTCAAGTTTCACATTCATATCTTATAATAATAGGGAAAATTTTGCGTCTGAAACCCAAAGTTGGGTCAAATTGACCCAAGGAGTGCAGAAGGGTTAAAAGCGTCATTTTGAGATCTAGAAAGCGTAAAAAAACTAACGTGAATAACTATTGAAGATTCAAACGAGTGAAATTTAATAATGTTTAATATTTTCTAAGCTATTCTCTATTTCGGGAATAGTATCATATTTAATGAAATATATCAGACGAAAAAGGTATGCTTTACACTGAATAAATAAAGTAATTTTAAGAAATACACAAATTTCTTAAAAGCACTACTTCCTCATGTTTTAGACTCGGCAATTTTTCTAGCAGCAAGTCTGAGTTTAATGAAGAGAGGGAAAAGAAGAAAGAACAAGACTTGCTTGTACAGAAAAGTTACTTCAATTCTCTTTTGTTATTTCATTCGTCGTATTAAAACAATAGGAAAATTTAACAAGAAACCGTTCGTGTGTAAACAATCGATCAGTTTTAAAACCGAATTGAAGAGAACTGCTTCAAAAAAATAAAAACTGCCAAATCTAAAACATGACTTATTACTTTTTCTTAGTTTGGCACTAACGCTCAGACCTTGGCGTTTTTAGTCTTCAAAAAGCACTAAAAATAGTGCCAAAAACACCAAGTTGACATCACTGTTCACCTCTACCGTGATCATTTGTTCCCTCGAAATATTTCCCTTTGCCGCTCATTGCTATCGTGAATAGTTTTCCTCTAAACATGTTTTCCCGTTTGTTTTCGCTACGATATCAGTCCGTCTGTCTGCCACAACCTGTTTTCTCCAGAACCGTAAGATCTGAGGAACTGAAATTTTCAAATGATATTTAATACTTTGGCAGCTACAACAACAAATGCAAAAAAAAATCACCAAAAGTAAAACGTCCGCAAAAAATGACAAAAAGCACCAAAACTAAAAACCATCGATAAACTAAATATATGTATTATAAAAAAAGCAAAAAAGGCAGAAACAAAAAAACTCTAAAAATAAAAAACCGTCTATACTAATAAAATCGCCAAAAACCGAAAAAAATCGTCAAAAAAGTAAAAATTCCCACAACTAAATATTAATCTCTGCAACTAAAAATATCGCCAATAAACTAAAAAAAACCTCAAAATCAAAAGGAACAAAACAAGTGTCAAAACTTAAAAAAACCCTGAAACTAAAATAAATCAGGAAATATATACAGTGAATACGCGATAATGTGAAGCAATAAAAACCAAGGTAGTTTACATTAGTGCCACTATCGAAAGTTTTCGATAGTTTTAAAAGCTTTATCGATTCAAGACTATCGAAAGTTATTAAAAATAACGATATATCGACAATACTATAGTGATAGTATCGAAGTTGTATGGTGCTCGTATAATGCACATATGTATTTACACTAAGAACTCAAAACAAAATATTTTTAAACAAAACAAAGCAAAATTAAATAAAATCATATATTTCAGTTAAATAAATATCAAAATTGTATGAAAAATAAGTGAGATCATCGGAAGAAAATTTCCCGTCATTCAGTTATTTTTTTTTTGAAAAGCAAAATATTTATATTTTTGGTTTTAGCGATAGTGACTAAAAAATATTGATTGTTTTTAAGTATCACTATCGATAGCGCCATCGATAATTTTCCACGCCTAGTTCACATTATCGAATTTGTTCGCATTTTCGTTTGTAAAAATTTGTGGTGTCATGTGGTGTTTTTTTGCCTAAAAAAGGATACAAAATATTGAAACTCTTGGTATTTTTTACATAAAATATAGTTTATTGCAAACTTAACGATATTTTTAATTAAGTTTAGCATTAATTAACGCACTAATAATGCCAAATTATTATTTTACTTATTCAGTAAAATATTTTTTTATTAAAAATACATTGAAATTGATTATTGAGGGGTTTAGCAGGATCATATGCTCTAATTGTAAAAGTATTTAAAGAAAATACATTTAAATAACAACCTGGTGCCGTCAAGATAATAATTAGTGTTTTTTATTGGGAATTGTTACAATTTAAGTTTAGCATTTATTAACGCACTAATAATGCCAAATTATTATTTTACTTATTCAGTAAAATATCTTTTTATTAAAAATACATTGAAATTGATTATTGAGGGGTTTAGCTGGATCCTGGATCCTATGCGCATTTCACTGTTGCTAATGCAGATCATCAGGGAAGGGAACCTTTACCCAAAGTTTCTTAGAACAACTAGAGTTATTATGTTATAAACTTTCATTTAAACAAATGAGAAGTTCAAACATAGGATCCAGCTAAACCCCTCAATATTAAATTTCAATGTATTTTGAATAAAAAAAAATATTTTACTGAATAAGCTGAAAAAAGTCAGCCAATGTAGTAGTGTAGAAAAATAAAAAACATGTTGATTATTGAGTTCTTGTTTCAACTTTGTTATTAGTTGAGGTGCTCACATTAATGGAAAGTTCATTATATTGGAAGTTCACATTACCGAGCGGTCACTGTAATCGCAATTTATCGCTCATTTACTCAAACAACGTCATAACAAACAAAATATTTGTATGAAATTCTCACACAATATGAAGAACGATGTGATGTTTAATTCTCCATCATTAATTAAATAATTAAATTTTTGAGTTACGATGTTTTTTAAGTAAATGAACGATATGACAGACAGTTTTGCATTGAAAAAAGTAAATTTTTAAAAACTCTTTTTAAATCACTTTGAAGCGTTGCTAGAACAAAAAAAAATTCTACAATTTCTAAATAGATGAATAACATTTATTGTGGTTTTTTAAAGAGTTTCCTGGTCTGCCAAGTTGTAGTTTTATAATTCTCAATAATATATTGGGAATTTCTCTATAAGCTTTGGGGTTTTGCAAGCGTTTTTAAATCGAGGTTGCAGTCTATTGATAAGTTACTCAGGCAGACACGAAATGCATCAAAACTTGATTAAGCAAGATATTTGTATGAAATTTTTACACAATATGAAGAACGATATTAGGATTAATTCTGCATCACTAACTCAAACATTCCATTTTTTGAGTAATGATGTTCTTTGAGTAAATAAACGATATGTATTTATATACGATTATATAGGCTAAAGTTCGTATATAGTATTACATATGAGGAGTCGCAAAACAAAACGCGACTTTTACATTATTTTATACATTTATATAACAATAATCTGTTTTCCAACATTTTGAAATAATGTAAAAGTCACGTTTTGTTCTGTGACTCCACATATTATGTAGTGTCTGTAAGGAACCCTTTTACTAGAACTGATAGAGGGAACAAAAATTTTCGGGAAGTAAAGATCTTGAGAATAAAAAATTCCATTGATTATTGACGATAGCGGTGATTATGTTCATGCAAATTTCATATAACATTTGCAAAAAAAAAATATACGAAAATTACTTCATTGGCAACACTCGTTAAGACCATTTGCAATTTTGCAACTTATGCCAACAGCGTGAAGTTTTTTCTTATAAATAAGGCGGATTTGTTATTATTATATAATGACACTACGCAGCATATTGTCGATAACAGAATCACACTGACAGTCATGTCTTACGGTTCCTTATGAAGGATCTGAAATTAGACACTTCTATTATCTGAACTAAACAACTCATAATATAGATCGGTAATCAGCATTGAACTATTAACTCCATCAAATATCTTATACCAATATTAAAGAAATGTTAACTTCGTTCGTTCATTGAGATTAAGAGCAATCAATACTGCGAATATTTTCTACATACTCACGTACAAATTTTCGAAATTAATTTATTAAATGGCTCTTGCCAGTGCCTAATAACTGTCTTAGTTTGCATTAAACCAACAAGCCACTTGACTTTTAAATTAAATAAAAGTAAATGCTGACAATGGCTTTTAAGGCCAAATAGTTTGGTGGAAGCGTGCCTCAGAAAAATTTTAGTGTGAAGTGAAGGAATTAATAAATATTAAAAAAATTAATCAATTAACAAAATAACAATTAAAAAACACAAATGAAACTAATATCGCCTCTTTATGATTAATTATTATTATTTTTTTTGTCTTGCGATTTATGTTCTTTTTAAGAGCCGATGTTGTTGTTAAACATGATCAAGTTAATAATTGTTACTGAGTGTTAGAATTGTCGGATTCTTTCTTTCTTGTATTAATGTTGCCATTAGATCACACCATTTTGCGGTTTTAAATTAATAATTATAATGGTTCTTCACTTGTTTGAAGTGTGTGTAACTATGTTGTCTAGTATGTTATTAATTTTTTAGTGTTTTTTTGGCTTGTAGCCAGTCATGTGATTTATCATTTACAACAGAACAAATGGCTGCCACCACTAATTTATTAATATCTTTGGTAATTTAATATGAATTCTTAGGTAAAAAGTAAATACGTTTTACTTGTTTTGGTTAAGAATTCTTTAAAAAATCGTGCAAAAAAAGTTATTTCATATCGAAGATAAAGCGCCGTATTCTAAACAAATTTGTGTTAAATAATAGTTGTATATTAAATTTATTCTTTAATAAAATAAATAATAAATTTTTTTGTTTAAAGAAATGAGAAATATAGTAAATTAAGTAAAGTGCGACTTTGACCCGCGCACGAATTCAATACGAACTTTAGTAGCCTATATAAAATATAGTTTTGGATTTTTTTGCGTTTTGAAGTTTTTGTAATTTAGGGATTTTTTTATTTTGGGAATTTTTTTAATTTTGACGATTTTTTTTGTTTTGGCGATTTTTTCGGTTTTTGGATTTTTTTCCATTTTGGCAATTTTTCAGCTTTGAATTTTTTCTCGTTTTCGCGATTTTTTTTTTTCGGGTTTTGACTTTTTTTTATTTTTTGGCGATTTTTTCGTTTTGACGATTTTTTTTTTAATTTTGGTGATTTTCGGTTTTTTGCGTTTCTTCATTTTGGCGACTTCATTTATTTAGGCGCTTTTTTGTAGTTTTGACACGTTTTTTCTTATTTTGGCGATTTTTTTAAAATTTTGGCGATATTTCAATTTGGCGATTTTTTTTAGTTTTGGAGATTTTTTTCATTTGGCAATTTTTTTTTCATATTAACAATTATTTTGTTACTGGAGCCTTTTCACGTTTGACAATTTTTTCGGTTTTTGGCGCTGTTTTCATTTTGGCGATTTTTTTCATTTGGACTTCGAATTTTGCGACTTATTTTAATGTTATAATTTTTTTTTTTAATTTTGGCGATTTTTTTTGGTTTTGGCGATTTTTTTTAATTTTTTGAGATTTTTTTTGGTTTTGGCGATTTTTTTTAATTTTTTGCGATTTTTTTTGTATGGCGATTTTATAATTTTCAGAATTTTTAGTTTTACCGTTTTTGAAAATATCAAGAGTTTACCTCTTACGGTTTCCAAGTTGTGAAAATTACATAGTCCAAATTGCATTAACTAATGGACCACCCCTTAATTAAAATTTCTTAAAATTTTAGTAGTGATTATTGTAGTCTATACAAAACTACACTAATTTTACATATTTCAAGTGTCAATATACGTATGTACATAGAATTATATGTATATTACAAGGGATTTGAACATTTTTCGTTGCTCGTTTTGGAACACCCTTTAATTTTTATTTCTCACGTATTTGTTGTTGTAGCGGTCAAGGTTCTTCATACTCTGTCCAAATTTCAAGTCCGTAGCTCTTACGGTTCTTGAGGAAATACCGTGTGACGGACAGCGTAGCGAAAACAATCGGGTTCCTTTTTTCACCTTTGGTGTACGGAACCCTAAAAATGGCAAATTTACATTGGACTGGTAATGCGGTATAATAATAACACGGTGCCTATTATTATACAATAATGTTTGGGCATGTATTTACAGCCGTATTCATAAAAAATATTTAAGGATTATTAAGCGCTTATTTGACGTATTTCTATGGGAAATTTGTCAAAAAAAAGCTTTCGTAAACCTAAAATATTTTTTATGAATACAGCTTTTAGTATTTATTTACAATTCTGAAATTATTATAATTATATATAATTTATTTTTCTTTATTACATATTTATAAAATTTTAAATATGTACATACATATGTACATGTAATGGGAAAGTGTTTAAAATTCTTTATCTTTCACACACACACGGATTTCTTCTACACCGGAGTATTTCATAATATTATAGCGTAGAGTAGACGACAGCGTTAATTTGCATTAAAATCTCGCTAATGTGAGTTAAACATTTACCATGACATACGACAGTATTTGCATTAAATATACAAAATCTGTGCATCCCTTTCGTACCACACACTTCGATTATTTTCCTTGGAAATCTTAAAAAAAATCTTTAAAAACAATTAAAATAACTTATATATCCTGACTATGAATCCATTTATATTTTGAAAACGAAAACAATTTGCCAACATTTGATTGATTGCGACGGTGTTACCATATGAAGGCGGTGTTATCATAAATCTAAATTCGGTATTAATTAGGATATTCATTTAATCGGGTTTTTGCTTTAATCGGTTAATCGCTCGATTAATTAATCGAGGTTCTTGCTTAATCGGCTAATATTCGGTTAATTTTGGTATTAACCGTTTAAACGATTAATAAAGTTTTTCTATAAATCAAGTGTTTTCAACAAATAAAAGTGCATAAATTTTTTATTAATTTGAGTTTATTAGTAAAACCCAAAGCACACATAATAATTCTTAAACTAATTCGGTAATTTTTTTTAAACATTTCTTGTAATAATATCGATAGTTACTTCTGTTGGTAGATCATCATCTGACTCATGACAGAGCTCAGCGACGAATATTATGCAAAAAAGTTAATTTCTGAATTTCTTGGCTTTCGTTTTTGTACTTAATTAAATAGTTGGAAACAGTACTATTGGCTTTTATTAAATTATAAAAAAAAACTTAATAATTCCCTCTAGTTACGGTACCAAAGTCATGTCCAAAGATTTTGAATTATTACTTATTAGTTAGGATCACTGAACATACTTTTTTTTGTATGAAAAATAATTTCTAAACATTCACCTTTTTTAAATGAGACGAAACAAATAATAACAAATAAAATAAGTTGTAATACTAAAAAATATGAACAAATTTGATACGTCGGTTAATCGACTGAAATTAACCGGTTTAACCGTTAACCGAAAAAAGCCAATTTTAAATTAACCGAGCAGTTAATCGGGTAGAAATTAACCGGTTAACCGATTAACGATTAACTGATTGAATACCCTAGTATTAATTCACTCTCATTAGTGCATTTACGGTAAATCTAATGCGCATTGTGATGGGAATAATTCACAACTTAATTTGAATTGCGAATGCTAATGCAAATTAACGCTGTCTTCTGTCTACGCTATTATACAAGGTGAGTTTATATAAAACTAGTTTTTTACGCAAAAGAAAAATTGGCCTAATACAAAAAAAAATTAGCTTAAAAAAAAGATGATTTTCAAATAACTACATATGTATATAATAATAATACGAATATATTTAAATAATAAAGAAAAAATTAGTTTTAATGCCAAAAGGCAAATCTTGAATCCCGAAATCCCATTTATAAATTAAAATTTTCGTTGATTTTATGGTATTTTTTAATAATATTTGAAAGTCCCATACAATACGTGCAGTTTTAAAAATTTAATGACTATTCGTGACATATTTCTCATAAATTAAGAGCAAGAGCAAAATAAATTGACTACTTTCTCACGGTTATTTTCATCAAAGGTGCTACAATAAACAACTAAGAATTATTTTCAAAACAAAAAGAATCATATGATCTTCGGAAGGGATATAAGATTTGACAAATGCATAAGTTTGAGAAGTTTATTCCGTTTTATTCTATATCTAATTATGAATAAAATTCCAGAAGAAATTTTTCACGGGAAATAATTTTAAACAGCAGCAAATAATTGGGGAAAACAAAAAAAATTAATTGGAGAAGGGAGAAATTTTTTGCGGAAATTTATTCATAATTGCAGTGAATTATCTGTATGTTGAGTCCTCAACGCTATAAAAAAAATTAGCACTTATCTACTTTTCAATTGAGTACACTGAAAGAATTTTCGGCAGAAATTCTATGAATTTCGACATTAATTTCATGAAAAATTCATTAAAATTCGACCAACTTCTTCTTCGTTGGATTAATGAAACCAGTTTCGTTAAAATTATTTTATTGAAAACTTCATCAAATTTATTTGACAGTGTTATTAATGCAGTGCTATAACTTCATCTAAACAAAAAAATAATTTCATGACAGGAATGAAATAACTTAAATATAAAGGGGTTTCTTAATAATTAGAAAATATTGTTGTCATAAATCCAATAAAATATTCTAACGAAACCAGTATATCAAGGAAGCAATTCCAATGAAATTGTTTCACAATATTCATGAAATTTTCATTGGATTTGTGAAATTATCATTAGATTTGTTAAAAATTTTTAATGAAATTATTTCATTGGATTTATGAAACAAAATTCGTTCGGTGTACAATTGAGTACTATTTACAGGTCCTTACAATTGAAGTAGAATACAATACAAGGCAAGTGCAAACTTTTTGTTGTCAGGTTGACATGTAAATGTAAGAAATATTTACCGAATAATGCGGAGGATTTTGTTGATTAGTTTTTTATTTTCGTTTCGTTTTTGAAAAGTCCATAGCTTTGTACACGTATGTTCGTTTTGGTTAAGATTATAGAAAAAATTTACATATATTGAAAACAAAAACAATTTTTCATATTTAGTTATGGTTTTCAGTATAAATTCTACAGCACCAAATGTGATTAATCAACTTAAAAACAGATGAGAAAAATTATTTTGATTTTTTTTTCATACTCGTATTAGAAAACTTTAAAGTCAATTGTGTAATGATATATTATCAATATAAAATCTTTTAAAATGTATAAAATTTGTTATTAAAGTAATATTTATTTAAAAAAAATAATTTTTTTTACTAAAAAAATTTAAATCCGAAATCTCGAAAATACCGGGATCCCGAAAAATTACCGGGATCCCAAAAATCCCGGGATTTCGATTCTGATTGGCATCCCTAATACTGTATGAGTGAGTCACAAATGTAATATTTTAAAATAATTTTACATAAAAAAAATCCATTTTCCAGTTTAATTTAAAAGTTGAAATTAATAGAAAGAAGTTTATATAAACTTCAAAGTTTATTTCAAATGTTATTGGTTCAATACTTGGAAATTTTTTCTACATTTATATAAATAAACGATTTATTATGACAAACAAGACATACACAAATATCTTAATTAAATTCTTTTTAATTACTTGTAAAATACCATGAAACAATCCTTGAACGTTCAATGTCACACGCACAATCTACAATATTTTTCTTTTTAATTACTAACAATTCCTTTATTCGAGCAAATTATGAATTGTTTTTGTTCAAGAACATGGTTACGCTCAAATTATTTCAAAACTTTGCTTGAAAATAGTTATTATTATTTCAAAGGTTTACAATTAGTAAAAAAAAAACAACCTTATTCATTTATACAATAGATAACATATAAGAAGCTTGTTCCATGTAAACATTTTGGATTTTTTATATATATTTTTTTTAATAAGAGCAACAAAGGTCTCTATTGAATAAGCATTACAAAATGCTATTGAAAAAAGAATAAGTTATATATAATAACGCACTTTTAAAGCACACAAAAACATTCTTTGAAAAAGGTATTTAACTACGAAATTGTTTTTAACAAGTAAACAAAAATGTATTACTTTTCTATTAAAGAGAAAATATTATTTATTTTAAAGGTTCTATTGACAAGACTATTATAATATGGCTTGTCTATAGGAAAAGGTAGATTTTGACGTTTCATAATGTTATTGTTGTTCATCACGGTAGTTCTGTAGTATTTTGTCTAGTCAGCAATGAAATAAAAACATATCCACAAAAATGAATTTTCACGGCATGCCAAACAAACATTAAAACTGTGTATTTACGACTTACGATGAAGTAAACCTAAATGCTTCCAAAAGCCCATATTTTACAGTACACTCTAGCTGTAATGTATGTTAGAATTCATATTTTAGGCCCTTATTATGAGGTGCATTACATTTTCCATCATCGCTGGTTATCGAACATCGAGTATCGAATGCCAAATTCAAAAAAAAAAAGAAATATTTGATTGCTTCGGCTACATATGACACATTTGGATTGTGGGAGAAAAATACTTTAAAAATATTACGGCATGTAGCTTCTACTACTTATGTATACCGCCCCTACACGTTACGACTTGTTGGACAATGTGATTACGTTGTACAGCCAATTGTTACATTAGAGGCCTGGTAGACCAAAGGTTAATCATCGGTTGAATTAAAATTTTAAAAAATGTTGATTTTTTTTTTAACTGGCTGACGAACAACTTAGCAATCAAATTGTTTCGATATTTATTTTCATGTTTTTTTTTTTTTTTTTTTTTGTAAGCAACATCGTGCGAAGTAAACTGTGTGTGTGAAAGAGATGAAGAAGTACCAATGCAATATTTTATTTTAAAGAAAAAGAACTTTATCGGAAAATACAATCACATGCTTTTATTTTTTTCCTGCTCTTATTATTCCTCTATCAAAACTTATAAACGGAAAAGTGATTAAACTTTTAAGCCCCATGGTTATTTTCGGCCCATCGTGTATTTAAGGCTAATTCAACTAATTAATGGCAGCACCAGCTCAGAAGATTATTTTTACCATTTCCATTATTAACACTGTGCAGCAGTGACTTGCGCCGAGCAGTTTTGTCGGCGGCGGCTGAAAATCGGCTAAAATTCGGCTGAGTCGGCTGGGTCGGCTTCACATTTGTGGAATTGTGTCAAAGTAAATTCACAACATTTTTAAAAAATTATATATGCTAATATATATCAGCTTTATTTGTTCCATTCTAACATACGTGTTAAGCTGGAACAGATAATGTAAATATCATCTAATACAAAAATAATCGGCAGCATTTTACACCTCATTTGCAAATAGTGCGTTATTGTACACAATTACAATTAAATGTTGCATATTTTGGCAAATACACTGCGACCTACCTACAGTGCAACCTAAAAACATCAAAACATGTAAATATTTTCTAAACTTCGAACCCAACGATACTCACTACGCGACCGACTATTTGCCTGGGGCCTAATTCCCGCATTCGATTGCGAGCGAGTTATTGCTCGAATGTGCAAGTTTTCTAACTTTTTGAATTTTCGCATTCGGTTTCGAGTAACACATATCGGAATTTCTAATGACAGCATTCGGTAACGTGCATACATTCGAATGCAACCGTTCGTGTTTTTACTCGCAAGCAAAATGGCATTCGAAATCATGTTTAACATAAAAAAAATGATGAAAAACAAAATTTACGTTCAGTATTAGACTTATTTATTTATAAATGATTGAATGCACAAATGTACTTATAAAAAAATACAAATTAAAGAATTTCTTGTTGACTTTAAATATAACAAAACACACTGACTTGGCAAATAATGTTTTGTCTAAGAGTTGTCGGGGAAAATAAAAAAATCAATCAACTCTGGGAGCATCTCAATAGCAAATTAACTGCTTCTAGTCAACCAATAAGAGAATTGAAAATGTGGCTAGTGCTCTATTCTCTAGCTTTACACTTATTTATTATTAATAAGTTATTAATTAAATTAAAATAAAAATAAAATTTATGTATATTCGTTTCTTTTTTCTGCATATACGTTTGTATTTACGTACATACATATGTTTTTGCACACATACACATATACAACAATATGCTTTTGCTTAAAATTTATTCAGTGTTGTGAAATGAATTTATATATAAATATATTTGCCTTTTTCCAACACTACAACAAAAACTCGATTCGCTTGGTAGCGAGTGACATCATCGGAAAATTTCTTACCATCGAAATTAATTTCTATTCGAATGCAATTCCGATCACGAGTGCAGGAATTAGGCCCCTGATTGCATAAACATGTCACAATGTCTGTGGCTACCATTATTTGCAAACAGTTTTCGTTAGCTATCAACTTGCAGTAAAAAAGTAATACGGCAGCTTTCCATTTTTATTTTTAAATAAGAAGTGCGTATAAACAGGATATATGCCAATTGGAAAGAAAATTTTAAAGCAAATTTGCATCAACACTTAAAAGTGTGAAGGTATTGGTGAAAGAGCCTAAAAACCTCCAGTAATATATAAACAAATTAATCAATCGGCGGCTGATCTTAGCCGATTTTGAGCCGAGAAAAAATCGGCGGCGGCGGCGGCGGCTAACATAAGGCCTTCGGCAGCTCGGCTTAGCCGGCTGTCAGCCGGTCGGCGCACGTCTCTGCTGTGCAGTCCTGAAAGAAATTGTCGATTATTGAACTATCGACACGAAAGGCATTCTTAAGGCCTGATCTAAAAGTCGGCTTAGTACCAGTAAGGAAATTTATAAAACCACTAGTTATTCTAGTTATTTTTAAACGCCAGATTGCTACCTTCATCGCTCCTCTGGTTGCGTGGCTTAAAGTCTTGGAGAATAGCTGATTAATATTAAAAGCTCATACATTAAAATATTATGTAAAAGTTTATTTTTTAACGACTACAAGCATATGCTACACATTATTATCACTGTGTTACGATAAATTTTTTCCACTTTTAAAAATATTTTCTATAAACAGAAATCTCTAACTTATCCATTAATAATTTAAAAAAAGATACATATGAAAAAGCGACACTAGAAATAACAATACAGCAATTGTATGTAATTAAAGTTCATTAACTTCATAATGAAGATAAATACTAATCATGCAAAGCACAACCAACAAATAAAAACAGCATGAAAAGATCAACAATGTGTAAAAAAAAATCAGTTAGAAACACTTTTTTCTCCCTTTAGTTTAGTCAATTATTTTAAAGTGATGTCTCAGCCATTTGGTACAGTTTACTCTTGATAATTTGTACTCGTTAATTTGAATCTCGCGATAAATTTGTTTAAGTTTCCCACAACAACAATATTGAATAAATTGATAAAAATCCGGGTAATTTGGATCCCTGGTATAATGGCTTAAGTAGACTTAAGCAAAGTAGTATTTTTTTGTTGAAGTTTTGACACAGTCGTTAAGATACTTAAAGGCTCTAACGCATGATTCTGCTTTCGTTTGATACTTTCTTTGCATACGTTAATTTCATTTCATTTCAATTCAATACCTTAAAGGGATCATACATTCTAATATGAGGGAAGAAGCTGAGAAAAGTTGGCACGCGACGAAAACTTACAAAACTTCTAAAAATCATGGGGAGCTCCTATGATCCCAAATTGACTAAGTTCCTTTTATCATTAACTAGAAGCAACTGTAAACGTCTAGTGGGAGTATTAAATGGGCACTGCAGGACGTCTTCGTACGCAGTCAAAATAGGACGAATAACCGACGGTACATGCAGGAAATGTAAGGAACCCGGAGAAATGGAAACAATTTTACATCTACTGTGTCACTGCCCGGCTTTAAGCCGTACTAGATTTAACTACCTTGGTGCTTACACTTTTCGTAGTCTTGAGATTGTATCGAGAGTAGAAATGTGTAGGTTGCTAAAATTTTTTAAATCTGTGTGGGAGGCATTCGATACAGGCACCACGAACTAGGCTGCCATACTAACAGGTTCTCATTTCATCTGCTGGTATCGCTAAGGATCAATCCCGGTCTATGCGAGGTCTTGGACGAACCAGATAAACCTAACCTAACCTAACCTAACCTAGTCTTTGTATACGTAGTATTGCAATCACGTTAATTTTCAACTGCGACATAATACATCATGGTAAAGCTAAATTAACTTAACTCGACTTAAACGTTTATTTCATATCGACGCAGATTTGTTTTTTTATATGCATTGGTAACGTCCAATCCATATGCACAATGTACAAGCTTTCAGAGCAAATCTCTAACGCCCACAAGTTTCTTTTGGGACACAGTCATCTTGCTATGCCTGTTTTTATGTTACATACTTAAGCCATTTGTATAGTGTAAATACAGTTTTTTGTCAATGCTGAACATCTGAGATTTTTTCAGTTGTGACTGTTTATAATTTAGTAGAGGTTCTGAATAAACAATGATAAATTTTGATAATTTTAACTCTAGGGACCTAGTTCATAAAAAATATTTTGATTTTATAAAAGGTTTAGTAATCAAATTTCCATAGAAAATTTGTTTCATAAACTTCTTATTAAACAGAAATTTTTTTTGTAAATAAGGCAGTAGATCTTTGTCGCTTTGTACATCTGGTCGCCTGAATTGAAAATTATCGAGGGTCTACTGTACTAATGTTTAGGTGCTTAAACCTTTGGTCATAGTTATGTTTGTTTTATATTTCTTTTTTCTGTTTTCAAAGGAAACTCAACCTTAGAATAACTATTATAAAAAAATTATGTAATATTTCCCGCTGTCATTTCTGTGATTATCTCTCGCTCTCTTGTGGTCATGATCATCGGTCAGAAACTCTTAGCCAATTTGTTCGTATGTCTGTTTAATTTGCATACATACATATGTACATATGTGTCTAGTGACCACAATAAACGAGAAAAAATTCTAATAATTTTTTTTTACTTTATTCGTATTATTTGTCTTTCCAGTTACTTTGACCTTAACATTGTGATTAAGACCAGCTTTATTAACCCTGTATGAAGCACAGGGCTGAAATGGACTTTTTATATACTCACAAATTTAATTGAATAGTAGAACTTGACACATACCTGGAAAGAAATAAAAAAATATATTAATTTTGTTTAAGTTTTTCATATGAAAATTTCTTAAAATATATTTTAAATACATTTTATATTTTTTTAAAATTTCATGTAGAAAATTGTAAATTATTGTGAAGCCAATAAGGCTAATATACAAAATAGTTATTAATTGATATTTCCCAGCAACTACTCACAGAATATAAAGTCAAAATTTAATGGAATAGCACCGGGCATATTGCACCCCAACACATGGAATGAGCTCCTTAAAATTTTTAAAGATTTACTCGAAAGCTAAAACACGCAGAAAACTAGTAGGACCGGTGGCAAAAATACGAGGTATAGCGAATAATACCATACATGTTTAAATTAAAATGGGTTTATAGCTTTTCGAAATATTTCCCTTGATGATCAATACACTTTTGCATTCGTTCAAACCATTTATCATAACAATTTTTGCATTTCTCTTGAGAATTCACTATACCAGCGATATACTGTAGCTTTTGATTGTGCTTTATCGCCATACAAGGAACTGAGTTCATCGACACATTCTTGTTGAGATAATCCACGTCGAAAGTTGTGAAAAAAATCCAAAGAAAACTTTTTTTAATATTTCCATTTTTTTATCAAATTGATTTTCTGAATTCACTGTAAACATAATTCATTCTGCCAAAAAAAAACCGACTTCAATGCAAAGATCTGATAGAAGATAAGAAGTACGTAAAATATAAATTTAAATTTTAATGGGCGTGCCTCGTTCATTTTTTAAATGCAAGATTGGGTGTTTTTTCGAGCTCAGGGTGCGTGATGTCTTGTAAAAATCGATAAATTCGAACCACTTAAAATAGAATATTAAATCTTAATGGGCCTTGACTCCGCCCATTTTTTTAACTGGAGGATTGTGTCTAATTTAGAGCTGAAGCTATGTGGTAAGTTTCGAAAAATCGGATAAATAGAACCGCGTGAAATATTGTAATAAATTTTGATGTGCGTAACCCCGCCCTTTTTTCAACTTTTAAATTGTACAATGTGTTTTATAGGTTTCGTAGTAATCAAATAAATAGAATATCACAAAATTAAATAAATAAAAAATTGTGGGCGTGTCTCCGCCAACTTCTTACAATGAGACCAATCGGAAGCTATACCCTCTCAGATATTAAAAAATAATTTTTATAATCGGCCTAAAATGTATCGAGTTACGAAGTAACAACCCCTCCCCTTCCTCTCCCAAACAAAATAGTCGGTTAAAAATAAATAGCACTTGTACCTACATCAAAACGTTGTGAGTACGTTTATGCTAAAAACTGTCAAACTTTGTTATGGTATTGCCAGATTTTAGCTATTGACACTGACAGTGTTGTCGGTTCCCGAAATATAAATAGTAGCCCTCGTATTAATGGCGCTCCATTAAATATTCATGATTTTATAATATTAACAGGTTTCAAACTTTTAACTTGGATTTATCCTTACTGTTTCCAACAACAAGTACAGTTTTGGTTACAGTATTATTTTATACATACAATTATTGAATTCACGAATTAAAAAAAGCCAACAAAAATTTTTGCTTAAAAAAACAGACAAACTATTATAAAATAAAAGTAGTGCTGACAAATCAGCTGATTTTTGTGTGGCGAGTTCTCGGTTTGGAGCACTACATTTTTGCTCACTATTAAATCACTTCTTTCCTGTAGTTTCCTTATTATATGTTCACTGCTTTTTAGCAAGCTCGTATTTCAAAGCGAAGTATGATGCGCTTTATTGCCCTATTGCTTCAAAAAACATGAACATTTTTTTACTGGGAAGTAACGCAAGACTCCCGTGCTTTCAAAAATATACCCTTCGTGCAACTATCGCCTGTTTTAATCGATGCAGAATGCTCTCACTGGAATATGCTTCACTTTAGAACAGTGTATTCGAAATTGACTTGATTTGTTATTGGCCTCAAAATATTAACAGTTGTTGTCGTCAGTCGACTTCAACCACAATTCAAAATTACACAATTCAATTACAAAAAAAAAACTCTTCAATTGCAGTTGAAGTCTACAGATGAGGGGCAACGAATGCATCTCGACGTGCTTAACCAACAATCAAAATATGTTTTAAAATTTTGTGTGATACTAGTAGTTATTAAAGAGTTAACACCAGTAATAATAAATCTGTGTTTTGTCTGGCCTTTATGCTTACTTTGATTTCTTTTTTCAATTTGCATTTTAAAACAGATATTTTTCTTTTTCTGGTATAAATGATTTTTTGTTTTGTTTTTATTTTTTTATTTTTATGTGAACATTAGCTAGTTCGTTTACATACAACTCTTAGAAATATACTGTGCATCTCCTTTTACTACCACAATAAAATAAAAAATAAAAAAATACTACCAGTTTTTTTCTTTCTTGTAAAAGTCAAGTTCAGCTAAAAACCCAGAGCGTGACGTGTTTTATAGTCAATGGCATGAAGTGCACAATCGGTACGAATACTAAATTTTGCAAACAGTGATATAAAGTAGCAGTGAGGAAGTACTCGCAGTTGGTACTTGGTTGGCTGTTACCATGTTTGATGATGATTTTGACTCTCAAACACTAATATCAAAACATAAAAAGTTCTTCTCAACAGGGTGACTTGTGGTTACAAATGAGAGAATGTATTGATTTTTCAGTTTTCGCTTTATTAATTTTGATACTTATCAAATGAGAGTTCTATAGTAAACAACGTATATAGCATATAGTAACCTACCAGAAACATGATTATTATGTAAAATTTCAGAAGTTTTTTATAATGACAACTTTCAACTTCGGAAGTTTTGAACCTGTTATGCGATTTCTTACAAACAACTACCAGTTATTTTTCTCCCGAAAAAAAGGCCAGCTTAATATCTTTAAGTTTCCATTAAAATTACAAAAATATGAAATATGAATGTACATCAATTTACTTTTCTTTTACTGCATTCTTAGTAATTTTTTTCACTATGTATAATTACATACTACCTTTCCAAAAAAAATGCAAACAAAAAACTAAAAGAATAACACAAAATGACTTAAATTATAATCTCTTGCGCATATTTCAAAACCAGTTAGTCATTTGTTTTATTCATTTACAAGCAATAGAGGTTTTGGCAGTTTCTTTGGAAATATCTTTTTTAGTTCCTCAAAACATAAATGGCATTTAAGGCGTGTGCTTTAAACTATATTTATTATTGCCCTAATAGTTACTCACAAGTGAGATATAAAAGCAGAAGACAACCCAAGTACTAATTGTTTAAAGTTTCAGACAAATGCTATTTCACTATATATATATATATATATTTATATTTTTAATTCAAACTAAAAGTACGGAAACTGAAACCAATTAAGTACGAGCATGTACATACAAACATACACACAATTTCCTCATGTTACACATATGGCACAGTGGTTCCGATTTTTAATATTACACAGTATGTACATACATACATATATCATTATTTGATATGAATAATATCGAAATAAATGGGCTGCTGTTATATTATTTTTACGAAAAGTATAAACAAACATCTATGGTTGAATAACAAAAAAAAAAATACACTAAAGGTTCAGTTAGGCGACTGTAATGGAATGTAATTGCAAGGGTAGGAAACAGCTGATCGATATTGTTATTTGAAAAGTAATGCACAGATTCTTACGTTCCGGTTACATCTTTATAACCATTTCCGTCCCCTGGACCGGACGCTATCATACCGGCCGAGATACGGAAAGTATCGAATCTCATAGTTGTCTAAGACTGAGTCATATTCCCAATAACTGGAGGGAAGTGAGAGTTGTTTTCATTATAAAGGCTGGCAGACCGAAGGACTTCAGACCAATAAGTCTTTTTCCTCTTCTTCTGAAGACATTAGAAATGATGATTGATCATTATATCCGCAAAACCATTAATGGCAAGCTACTCTCCTCGCATCAGCATGCGTACCAAAGGGGAAAGTTAACCGAATCGGTGAATTAGCACGAAGAGTCCACTCTCTGTATGTGAATATACTTATGCCGCCTTTGTATGTAGATATTGAATGGGCTTTTAATAACATTTTTCCAGATGCTATGATTGAAGCATTGTGGAATTTGGTGGTTAATGCAGGATTATGTAAATGAATTCAGAATCTACTAACTCACCGTAGGATAACTTCGGCTCTAGGAGCTTCTAGGCAGACCCGCTTTGTAAATAGTGGTACACCACAGGGTGGAGTTCTTTCATCACTATTGTGGAATCTATCTATAAATACGTGTTGCTATCTCTAGAATCGCTTATGGTGATGATGTGGAAATAGCTGTAAGAGGAAAATTCCTCACTTCGCTAAGGGATATCCTACAGGATGGTGCTTCACATTTAACAAGATGGGCGGAGAAACGAGGGCCCAGAGGAAAAAGTTTTTCTTTAGGTCTTCGTATTGCAAATCGACTTCCGGATCACTGCACAGTGTCTCCCAGGCAGAGATCATTGCTATAAAAGAAGTTATAAGTGAAAGTGAATGTCACTTCAACGACCTTGATTAACATATACACTGATAGTCGTGCACCTATTATGGCCCTCGAATTCCCACTTATAAGAACAACAACAGCCCTCGACTGCCGATCATCTCTAAATGAGCAGAGCAGCCTGATATTAGGATCATCTGGATCCCGGGGCATAGATGCTTTCAGGCGAACTCTAGGGCTGATGAGCTTGTTAGAACTAGAACAACCTTACAAGTTCCAACGGATTTGGAATGTGTGGATTCCAGGACAGAGGATGAAACAAATAGAAGGTGGATCACAAGAAATGATTACGTGATCACAAGTCAGTTATGAACTCATCTATATAAGAGAAATACGGTCTCTTTAATTTTGAAGAATAGGAAAAAACTCTCGATTCTAGTGTCCGTGATAACTGGACACTGTCTCATAGGTATGCATGCACAAAGTTTAAAGGCAGCTGCCAGGATATCGATGAAGAGGAAAGTGTAGAACATTTTTTGTGTCACTGTCCTGCCCTTGCAAGAAAGAGAATGGCCACAATGGGAGCTCTTGAGTTCAGGGAACTTTCTGATATTGCTAGTTTTGAACTGCAACGTATTAGTACCTTTATATTGAGGTCTGGTTGTTTCGACGGTGGGGACTCCGTATAAGTAGTCTCCGTGGTATCATAATGGGACAAAACGGTCTAACCTCACCTAACCTAAGGTGCATAATAAAGGCTGTCTTGTAGTGAATAAAATAAGAACTTATTTATATCATTACGCGAAAGTACTTATTATAGTACTGTCCAGTTAATAATGTAACATATCTAGAGAAAAATTTATTGATCGTGACAATGAGCATCAAAAACAATAAAATAACTTTGGTTTTACGTTCACCTGACTATAATTTTTACTACATGAAACAAGTCTCGCAAGTTTGCCTATTTGCACAAATGGCAATCTTAAGAGTTCTCATGAAAACCCTAAGTACTTTACAAGCAGAGGCTATAAAGTTCCTAATATATTTTTTTGGATTAATTAGGATGGCTTAGGCACTTCCATTCGAAAGGTCATTCATCTATATCTTCTGGCAATACTACTCGCGAGATATTGAATCATTTAATAAAAAAGCTAATATCAGCGCCAAAATATAAGCGTACATAAAACCCATAGCGTTTCTGTTCTCTTTTAATTTGTATTGTTAAAAAAATATCTAAAACTACTGTGCACTTTTGTTTAACACGAACACAATTTCTTTGTCTTCCGTTTCTGTTGCTATTTTTTTTTTGTTGTCTGCGTCAGTGTTTGCGCGCAAGTGTGTGTGCACGCTGCTGATACGAGTATGTACTCGGTCATTGCACCTGAGATTAGATTTTTAATGGATTTAATTGTAATTTTTCTTTTGTTTTTTTTTTACATACTCATATCATAATAGTACATATTTTTTACACAGTCTGTTTTTTTTTCTCTGGTATTTAACCACGACAGGGAAGGGAAAACGTGTACAATTACTTAAAAGTTGTTTGAACGATTTTTATTCTTGAGGTATCTATGTTAATCTTCACTGAGAGAAATAGATACACCTGGAATTGTTGTGTCTTCTATGGAGTCTAAATTTGTCTCGCAATTAAAAAATATTTTTTTTATTTTTTAATAAAAATTTTTGTTCAATAATAAAAATAGATATAAACCAAGCAGCTGATTTAAATATTTAGTGATGTGTGTTTGATTAGTTCACGTAAAGGATAAATAGTTAACGTCTTTGTCATCTTGCTATAAAATTCTAAATTGTTATTGAATTGATATTGATTTTGAAACAGAGTGATGTTGACACTTAAATCATGTCAGCGTTGACGACGACAATTGTAGTCCGATTCAGTAACTTTTAACGATGCGAAAATCTTAATTTTTTTCTATACATTTTGTCGCTTAAAATAACGATTGTATGATTCTGAAACTTAATTTTACATATGCTACCTATAAAGTTGCTTGAAGTATGTACAATGTATGTACATAAAAAATACTTGCAATTTTTTTACAGGACATGTTCCCATGTGTTTAGTATTTGTATTACTGGCACCAATTTCAAACAACACTATAGGTGGTAACATGTTTAAAAATATTTTATTTAACTAGATCTAAATATATTATTTTTAGCTTTTTAGTGCTTATTTTTGAAGTCGGTTTAATTTTTTTTAAGTTTTATTTATTTAGCTGACAGTACGCGTTGCGCAATCATTTTTGGTTTAATATGGTTTTAACTTTTCTTTTATGCATTTCTTTTTAATATCTAATAAATTGTTGTGTGGGCGGGGGGGGGGCTGTTTGTTGCACTTTATAATTCATTAACCATGTTGCGTCATAAGTGTTTGTAACCATTAGGGATGCCAAACGGGAAATCCCGAACCCGAAAATTTCGGGATTTCATTGCAATTTTTATAAAAAGTTATTTATAAATTAAAATTTTCGTTAATTTTATGGTATTTTTTATAATATTTGAAAGTCCCATACAATTTCATAAAAGCAGTTTTAACAATTTAATGACTATTCCTGACATATTTCTTAAAAATTAACAACATAAGCAAAATAATTTAACTACTTTCTCAAGGTTATTTTCATCAAAGGTGCTAAAATATATAACTAAGAATTATTTTAAAAACAAAAAGAATAATATGAGCTGTTGAAGGGAAATAACATTTGGAAAATTCATAAGTTTGACAAATTTATTCCGTCTTACTCTATATTATGAGAGCAATTATGAATAAAATTCCACGATAAAATTTTGCCGGGGAATAATTTCAAACAGTAGCATATAATAGGGAAAACAAAAAAAAAATCTAATTGGAGAAGGGAAAAATTTATTGCGGAAATTTATTCATAATTGCATTGTATAACTAACTGAATGTCGACTCCTCAACGCTATAAAAAAATTAGCACTTATCTACTTTTCGGTAACAATTCAGTACCATTGACAGCTCCTTACAATTGAAGTAGAATACAATACAAGGCAAGTGCAAACTTTTTGTTGTCGGGTTAACGTAAACGTAAGAAATATTTACCGGATAATGCGTTTCGTCTTTCAAAAGTCCATAGATATGTAAGTATGTTCATGTTGGTTAAGATTATATAAAAAATGTACATATGTATATTGAAAACAAAAACAAATTTTCATATTTAGTTATGGTTTTCGGTATAAATTCTCTAACATCAAATGTGATTAATCAACTTAAAAATAGATGAGAAAAATTCTTTTGATTTTTATTTTATTCTCCTATTAGAAAATTTTTAACTTTAAAGACAATTGTATTATGATATATTATCAATATAAAAACTTTTAAAATGCATAAAATTTGTTATTAAAGTAATATTTATTAAAAAAAAAACTAATTTACTTTACCAACAAATTGTAGATCCCGAAATCTCGAAAATCCCGAAATCCCGAAAATTCCCGAATCCCGGGATTTCCAAAAATCAATCCCGATTGGCATCCCTAGTAACCATCATTATAATTATATTTGAGAATGTAGCAAATAGTAGGTGTTGCTGAATCATATTCTTCGGTTGGTTGTAATTTTGTTCTAAAACACTAAACTAACCAATCTTAATTACTTTAATTATTCTGTTTATGCTCAGATCTAATCTCAAATAGTTATGCATGTTTGCAGTAGTTATTTGTTTCGTAGAGTATTTAAAAAAAATTAAACGAAAATGTAATATGCAACACATAATAAACAGCTGTAATTTGAAAGTTAAACAAGTTCAAATACTTTCAATAATTGAGATGGAATTTTGAAACCTTCAGGCAATTACTACAATTAAAATAAAAAAAGAAACAAACTTTAGTTCTATATTTTTATTATATATTCTATATTTTTATCAGAAGATAAGAACAAAGGTTAAGCATTCGCTTTTGAATGTAAAAAAAACACTTTTGAGGGCCGAAAATTTAATTTTGATTTGATTTATAAACACATTTTTCTCTTAAAGCTTTTTTTCATTTTACAAAGATTTAAGAATTTTTCGTATGTGAATTGGCAGCCTGCTGATATGGTATAAAATGCAATTTGTTACTTAATGATGTTATTAATTTTTAATTTTTTATATTAAATAGTTAACCTACAGTTATCATTATTTTATTTATGAAAAAAAATAATACTACTGGCCCTATTCAAGGTGAATTGAGAAACAATTGACCTTATCGCTACAACATGTACAATAATACAAAAAACTTATTTAAGGTTAGATAGAAAGTAAATTGGCTTTTAAGCCAACACACACCCTGTAGGAAAATTACGGCACTCGTTATCGAACGAAATTAGGAAATATTTCAATAGAGTTTATATGGCAATATTTTATAATTTCGAACCGTATCGAATGCCGTAATTTGCTTCTGTTGCTAACAAATTCAGTTTTATTCATAAAGTAGAAATATGGAAAAAAAAATTATGGAATATGATGTCGGGCAAATGTCTAACACTACAACGTCGGCAGACGTCCGCTCTTATCACAAAATTTTTTAACAAAATTACGAAATATTTCAATAGAGTTTATATGGAAATATTTTATAATTTCAAACCGTATCGAATGCCGTAATTTGCCTTCTGCTGTTTACAAAATCAGTTTTATTGATACCAATGTAAAGTAGAAATATCAAATAAATAATGGAATATGATGTCGGGCAATTGTCTTACACTACCACTTCGGCAGACGTCCGCTCTTTTCACAAATTTTTAACCACATTTTGCAATAAAGCTTCGCTTATTTCGTCAATACAACGCCGATTTTCATCTTTCAGATCGTCAGTTGTTTTAGCTTGTTTAGGCTGACAAATCAATTATTGACATTTCATCATTTGACATCTCATTTACTTTCTAACCTCAAATATACCCGCCCTTTACATGCATTTCGTTCGGGTTCAACTGGCCTTATCTGCAAAAAAAGCTGACGAAAAACAACAATATTCGTAAAATATTTTACTATCTACAACTATCAACAATATGTTTTAAATATAATTTTACTATTTATCACAAAATAAAGTACAATCTATTTTTTAGCAGATGCTTTAAAATTTGTTCCACTTAAAACTTATAGGAAAATATGAGATTTTGACAATTAGGGTTAAAGAAAGGGTGGAAAACTAACGATGTAACTATCGATAATTTTTTTTGTAACTTTCATTGTTTTAACACTGCTATCGATTAGTACTTGAAAACAATCTATATTTTTTAGTCACTACCGATTGTAAATGATACATCACTAAATCCAAAAAATTTAAATATGGGGCTTTTCATAAACAAACACACCTGCATGACGGGAAAATTTATTTCACTGATCTCACTTATTTTTCATGCAAATATTTTATTTTTGTTATTTATTGAATTGACAAATAAAATTCTATTTTATTTTGTTTTGTTAAAAATATTTTGTTTTGAATTTTTAGTGTAAATTAATACGTACATTATACGAGAAGCATACAACTTCGATACTATCACGATAGGGTCATCGATAAATCGATAGTTTTTATAACTTTCGATAGTCTTGAATCAATATATCGATAAGGTTTTTTTAAACTGTCGAACATTTCGATATAGCCCCTATCGATAGTTTTCCACCTCTAGTCTAAAGCAATAAAATTTGTCTTCTAACAGAGGGGATATTTTTCGAAATTGCCATGTGGTCATTAACATTGGCTAGTTGTGCATAACAGGACCTTTTCATGTAATGCAGTAGAAATTTTTTTTGGGTTCTTGTATTGCAATCGCAGTTATTAATTTATAGTCCGTACGATAAAGTTTAATATTTTTTCTGGCTATTTGAAAAAAAAAACAAATTTTATATTCAATTTTATATGCATGATCTCGTCTACTAGAGTTTCTACGCGGGAAACAATTCCCGAGAATTCCCGAGAATTATTTTTTTTACAAATTCCGGGAAATTTTCAACGGGAATTTAATATTTATCTTTTGGAATTTGCTTTTGTACGTTGCTGTTCGTTGTGTTACTACATAATAACTAAAATTAAAAATTAAACCTTAATGAAATTTATTTGACATATTGTCAGAAGTGTAAATACTACAATAATTGAAATTTATTTGCTAGCGGTTTAGCATATCTATATACGTATTTCATTGGCGCTTGAACCAAATTATTAGTAGACTTCAACCACAAATTTTGAACAGTCACAAACCTCTTACTTTATGCACAGTTTGTGACTGTTCAAAATTTGTGGTTGAAGTCTACTAATGATTTGGTTCAAGCGCCAATGAAACAAGCAAATAAATTTTAAAATTAAAAATTTTAAAAACCCTTGAAAATATGTATCTAGAAAACATGTGATATTTTCTAAATCAATCCAGCCAGTTTGGTCTGTACGTGGACACGAAAGTAGTATTTTTAATACCCGACCAAAAAAAGGGTTTTATAAGTTTGTAGTGTGTGCCGGTGTATCGGTTTATCTGTGTGTCTGTACAAGTCCACGTACAGACTAAATGGCCAGACCGATTTTGATTTAGTATTTTTTTTTATTTGAAAAATTACTTGATCGAGTGTTCTTAGCTACGTTTGAAGAAATTCGAACCAGTTGTTTAGAAGATATCACATCTTTTCTAGATGTATTCTGTTGAATCTGTGTGACTTTGCCGTTGTAGGTCTTAAACGGCAAGATCCGATTTTAATTTGGTTTTTTTTTGTTTGAAAGGTAACTTAATATAATATATACCCGCATATTCTTAAAGAAAATTGGTCTACCTGTTTGGTTTGTACGTCGGGGGTTATTGAAATTTTTAATTTTTGTTATTAATTTAAATGTATGTTTTTTCATAAAATTATATTTTTTATTGAGGTCGTTTAATTAAATTCATATATTTTGGAAATTCCCGGGATTTCCCGGGAATAAAATATTTTACTTCTCTATTCCCGGGAATTGAAAAAGTCCATGAAATTAGAAACCCTATCGCCTACTTATCCAAACGAGAGAAAGCGTCAACAAGTTATCGTTAGAATCAGTTGAGCAGAAATATTTAATCAGCCCAATCATAAAAATTCATTTGTTTTTCATTTTTTCCTTTTATCTTATTATGAATTTGATTTTTCCCCCTTTTTTTACCAAATGCGGGGAGAACAAAATTCCCCGGCAAAAACATTTTAAATGTAATTGAGCATATTTTTTTTTTTTTACTAAATACATATCTTTCCTTGCAAAACAGGAGAGAGCTTATATATATGATAACACTGTGCTCTAATTCGAAACTTTTTTTGTAACAAGCCAGGGACCCGCTGGGTAAACCTAATTCGAGTACGCTATATTGCTAACCATTTTTTGGGTTAGCTCTTGCTTAAAAAATAATGAAGTTTGAAAACTTGGTTAAAAGCCCCTGAAAATCGCAATTTCTCCCGGTTTGCTACCATTCATTAATTTTTATATCAATTTAAACAACATATTATGGATGAAAATGCGTCCTAAGATATTCTGGAAAAAAAATTTTAAATATGCCCCAAACAAATTTACACAAAAAATTCGGAAAATTTTTTAATTTTTTTCCAAAAAGTTTTCTCAGGACCCAAGTTCATCAATACATGTCTTTTCCTGCGATACATGTATATCGACTAGTGATGCAAGAATATTCGCATTCGTATTCGAATTGTAGAATATTCGGCCATTTTCAGGCGAATACGAATACATTCGTATGCGCTAAATTAAGGCGGATGCGAATACGAATGTATTCGTATTCGACAAATTGAAGCGAATAACGAATACGAATATTTTTCCAAAGAAATTAAATAAATAAATGCATAAATCCTAAACGAAATTTAAATAAATGACTAAAAATTTTAGTTTTTACAAATACATTAATTTTTTTTATAGAAATTTCAAATATTATTCATATTATTATTTTAATATTTCATATTACATATAATATTCGTATTCGTGTTCGCGAATATCGGTTCAAATATTCGTATTCGTATTCGCGTATATCGTTTGAAATATTGGTATTCGTATTCGCGAATATCAAAAATAGACATTCGTTACATCACTAATATCGACATAAAGGTTGATAAATGGTAGAAAACTAGGAAAATTGTTGATTTCTTGGTCCTCTTAACTAAGTTTTCAATATTAATTATTTTTTAAACAAGAGCTAACCTAAAAAAATGGTTAGCACCATTGGATTCTGCGTACTCGAATTAGGTTTACCCACTAAGTCCCCGCCTTGTTACAAAATTTTTTTTGAAATTTGAGCACAGTGTAATTAATAATTAATACCCCATAAAAATCAATTTTTATATAAATAAAATGTGTAGTTCGAAAATCACAAATAATGGCCGATGTCAACAAGCAAAGCAGATTTTTTCAAATTTAATTAAACTTTTTTCTCCAAGGAATTTATGATTGGAGGAATTTTCCTCGAGACAATTATTTACTGTGAGCAATAAATTCCGATTCATGATTGGACTGGCTTTTGTAACTTATAAATTAGTAATGGGCGTGAGGCGGTTCACTATTAGAAACTCAAAGTTGTGATAAAATTATTTGTCATTCACACTATTCTACGTGTGATAAATAGTTCAAATAAAGTTCTTTCGAACCAAACATTTTCCTAACATTCCAATAGCATTTTTTTTGGCATAAATGTCTCTTCTTTTTAAATTTCCTTCTTAATAAACTCCAAAAATGATAACAAGAGAAATAAAAATGTGTATCCTAAACCTCTAAACCGTGGCTGACACACTCTCAAACAAACAACAACAAGCCAAGTTGTTCAAAAAATATTATGTATAAACATTTTTCTCGAACTTCTTTCTAAGGCCGGGTTTACATCTGTGCCACACAAGCGTAAAAAAGAGCGTAACCAACTAAGTACTAATGAAAAACTATTTGATACAGACATATATTTATTACAGTTTCATTAATAGACAATTTTATAGAATCCAAAATGATTGCAAACTGTTTAAATCAATAAAATCTTAGGCTGCGTTTACATCTGGCATTTTTTGTGTGTCATTTGCCCAAAAAAACGTAACCAACTAATTACTAATGTAAAACTGTTTGAGTCAGACATATATTTATTGATTTAAACAGTTTGCAATCATTTCCGATTCTATAAAATTGTCTGTTAATTATGTATGAAACTGTTTAACTTAATAAATACATGTCTGAATCAAATAGTTTTTCATTAGTAATTAGTTGGTTACGCTTTTTTTACGCTTGTGTGGCATATGGCACACAGATGTTAACCCGGCATAATACTATTAAAATAAATGACAATGTATATGGAAAACATTTTGAGTGTGTGTGTCTGTTTTTTTTAAGTAAACTTTTAAAAAATAAATGTTTTTTACCCTTGTCACAGGAACAGACTTCCGTTTCCTGCAAAAAAAATTTGTTCCAAAAAGTATGAAGTTAAACTATTATATATTTAAGATAGGGAAAGCATCTTTATGCCGCCCACCTCCAACATACGAGTATGCAGGAACAGCAATAAAAGCCATCAAAAGGTAAATAAACTGCTGCTGGTCGTAGTTGTGTTCCCTCTACCTCCTTTTTATTATCAGAAATATGAACACGTGTGCTAAATGTCACTTATGTGGAAAGAAATGGAGAGCCAAAGATATTAATTTTTTTTTTCGTTAAACGTTAAATAAGAATAGCGCTAGAGGAAATAAACTGAGATTTTATAGGGAGTATACAAAAATACACCCGTTTTTTTAACAACTCTGTGCTTATGAAAAGAAACAAAGACTTTTGTTTTACACAGTGTATCGTGAAGCAATGAAAACAAGCCGATGCCTTTTTATCGGCGGCGGCTGCCTGACCAAAAATTGCCGGCGGCTCGTTTAATGTAGTATCGGCGGCGGCTGAAATTCGGCTTATCGTAGAATTAAAAACACACAGGCACAAACTATATCCTCTGTGGTACATACAGGCGTGTGAAGGAAAAAGAAAACGCAGCAATTTTGTAAGTTCTTTTTAATGCCCTTTTAATGTAATTTTTTTAATTTTTGTTATCAAATTCTGTTCAATAGAGAAATTTATATAGAATTTTATAGCAAAATTTATAATATTGAATTTAAATAGCATTGAAAAGAACTCGACTGTATTTCAAGTAGAGGTGTCGAAAAAAACACCAGTCAGATTACTACAATTACTACTACTACTACTACTACTACTACTACTACTAGTACTACTACTACTTACAATTCCATTTGATTTTTTTTGATTTGGAACACTCATTCACCTCTTCTTTTTTTTTTAATGAGTTGCTGGTAATATTTTATATCTTTTTTCACTCCAGCAAATTCCTTGTCAGAACTGGGTGAATCTGATTTAGGCAGTTCTTTTTCTTTTTTATTAAAATAAAACTTTAAACCTCTGCATTATTTAATCACATTTTGTTTCACTTATTAAAATGAAAAATTGAATAAAAACTAACGGCACTTTCATAGTTGGCTTTATTTTTACATACAATAGAGATGTAAAAATTGGTATGTACAAACATTTATGCCAGTCTCATTCAACAAATTAACGGCTGAGCTGATAACAACGGCTGCTCTGATCAAGCCAGCTGAGCTTTTGAGCCGAGTTTGGTCGGCGGCGGCGTGGTTTATTAGAAATACACCAGCGGCGGGTAGCCGCCGAATTCGAGCTGGTCGGCTTGTTTCTCTGTCGTGAAGTTGCGTGTCAGCTGACAAAAAACGTACCATATGCAATGTATGTTTCTAGTTATAAAAAAATGTGGTGATAGTACTGCTGATGTAGAATTCTATAGAAAACAGATTTTTCTGTACCGAATGTTAAAAAATCCGCATTAATACAACAATAATGTGCTGTGCAAACTGTAACATTTTCTATAACTTGTTCACAAAGCGGAACAATAGGCAAACGATACGATTTTACTAATTCTACCTTTAGACATTTATTTACATTTAGACTTTTGCCCCTGCTGTAGAGTACATTTTCGTCTCTTTCGTATTCTTGTGTCACGTTTTTTATAAGGTGTGTTGCCAATTTGCTTTTTTATTCATACAGTTTAACAAATTACAGAATGCTTTAATTACTACAGCACAGTTTTGGGGTGAATAACTAAGAAGTAGCAGCTGATTAAATAAACATCAAAAGGACTCCGCTTTAAAGCTGACTCAGCGCAAAAATATAACTAGGCTTGGAAATCGGATATATGATATAGGTCTGAATTTGGCGATTGAGATTATACTCAAATTCTTTTTATTATTAGCTAATCATAAAATAATTTTATCTTTAATATTGGCTTATTGCCAATTTACGGGATCTAGATTAATTTTTTTTCTTCAATTAGCTAACAAAAAGTAAATTTAATCGAATATTAATAAAGTTTGTTGTTTTTCATTGGCACTATAAACTCTCTGAAGAACAAAATGGAAGAAGATGAAACTGCATTACCTCAATATTTACAAATAAAAGATTTATAAATATTTTTCTCCACCTTTTCATTGACATTTTATTTTTATGTAACAACTATTTTATTAAGCTCTTTTTTATAAACAAATTAACAATATTTATTTGTATTCAATATAGAGTAACTTCGGGTATTGTGGAACCACTATTTTTGTTTTGGAGCTAGTCAGAAAAGTGTTAGTAAAATTTTCTGACTAAAAAATTTTGCCTGACTAACTATTTCACAAATTTAATGTTATGTTAGTAGTAAAAGAGTTATGCATGAAAAACATATGATACCTCAAAAACCGTAATTGTAAAAAGTGGCGGGTAATGTGGAACTACCCAGCTGGGTAATTTGGAATACTATACCAAATCACCAGAATCAAAAAATAATACTCAATTTAGTATATACAGCCGTGTCACAGATTCCGTTCGGAATGGTTTTGATTCCGTACTAACCATTCCGTTCAATGTTCATTTTGGTGCTTCAGATTCCGACCGTTTTCATCAATCCGAAAGAAATGGTAAAATCGTTTTTATCTTGTAAGTGTGGCAATATAATTTTATAGTATAACATAATGCGTTTTAATTTTTTTTGTATGCATATTTTAATTTTGCCTTGTATTTTTTTGTTTTGTGTGCTGCCAACATGAAGATTTTGATAAAGCACATACAAAACTGGTATGGCAATACTAAAGAAACCAATTCCGTACATTTGGTTCTGTTGATTTTATTTTTGTAATGACTTGAGAAATTTACATAATAAATCAATAATAAATTCAGTGAAGTGCGACTTTGACCCGCGTACGAAGGGTTCCGTACGGACACGAGATATGTAATTCAATACGAACTTTAGCCAATATAAACTATAGTTTATATATAGTTCGTTTTTTTGGTTTTTTCGGTTTTCTGAGAAAATACCGTGTGACGGACAGACGGACAGCGTAGCGAAAACATGAAATTAAAAGTGATTTCATTCCGAATTTTTTTTCGTTTTTCGGTTTCCAAAGCACCAAAACACAGATTGAATTCCGTTTCCGAACGGAATTGAGCTCTGTGACATGGCTGATAATCTGTTTCTTTTACTTTAATTAATTTGAAACATTAGCGTATTTCCTTGGCGTTACGTATTATTTGAAAAATATGGTAAATTACACATTATTTCTCAGTCTTTATTGCTATTGGTGCAAGTATATGTATACTTGCACATGGAAGATCGAAGAGAATATTGTTTTGGGTAATTATACATTTAAGATAAGTATACTGGTACTGAAAAATTTCTTGTGTTTTAGAGGTAGTTATCAAGTGCACTGTGGTCCCACAATAACCATCTTTGAGGTATTCCACATTACCCGATTGGCAAATTTTTAACAAAAGATCGAATAAAAACTAAAAAACATATTAAATTACCATACTTACCAATTAAAAGTATTGTTTAGGTTACAATTTGTAACAGCTTATAAAAAAACAGAGATAAAATCTCTATAATTGGAACAATATAAGATTTGGAAGAAGTGCACAAAAAAGTCTAGTGCCCATGTTTTCAGTCATAGACCAACCGAAAACTAACAGTACGACCATTTTCATAGCCAAACGCGTAATGCTCATATTTGTTTGTAAGCTATATTGACATAAAGCGGGAGCTTCTAAATAACATTTAGTTTGGGAAATAAAGGGGGGTTCCACATTACCCGCATATTCCACAGTACCCGAAGTTACTCTATGTTAATATTTTTTAATTAAATCCACTGCTGCAAAATCATTGTAAATATACAACGCTTTTCGTATGAACATGAAAAGCAAATGCAATGATTGTAGCAGGCGCTGCATTTATTAAATGATATTGAAAAATAACGGCCTCATTAGTTTAACTTTTTGTTGCCGTTCTGTGACGTTCTTTTCTGTACAAAATATTTTTCAATTACTTTTTTTGTAAAAAAAAAATATCAGCTGTCAACCCATAGGATTGATTACACTTTTATATAAAATATCAAAACAAACTAATACATACACAATTTTGGCTGTCACTTAACGTTGAATTGAATTTTCTATAGATTTGCCCGCAACATAACAGAACGAAAAAAAGGAAAAACGAACCACATATACAGATTTTCAATTGAACAAAAACAAAACAGCTGATTCAAAACAGAACAGTATGTACAAACTAATTCTGCCTTAACAATGAACAATGCAAAACTCATCATTTTGTCTTTGTTTGTCAGAAACAGCTGATAAGTTACTACATAAAAAGTACTCGTAACTATTAAAATTTAGCAACAGAACAGAAACGAAACGATAAAACTAATTAATGCGGTCTTTATTCATAAAAATATTCTTGTTTAAGGAGGGGTTTATAGAACTGTTTTTCATACAAAATTTACTTTTATGAATAAGCCACTTAAAGTTTAAAGGAAACAGTTTATAAAGCAGATATAAAAAAATAAATAAAAATAAAAGGACGAACAGATAAGAGCCCAAAAATAAGACTTCACACGACATTGTGTGATGTTAAACTTTAAAAAAGGCACCACATCCGCCTAAGACGCCATTTCCTCCATTTACCTTTTCAGACTATTTATAAACCGCTTTCGTTATAAATGAACTCGACACGCAAGTATGTACAATGAATGCATCATTTGTATTAGCGCTTTACATTAGTTCATTTGAAAAAGGGAAATCATTTATTACACCAAAAATTTTTTCAGACATTAAACTGTTTTGTTTTACTCTTTAAGAGATTTTCCCGCAGTTCTATAATCAGGGCATTCAGAAGTATGGAATTATATAATTTTTGCAGTGTCACGTACGGATATACAGAATATTTACTAATATGCCACAGAACTTTATTAGAATTATTGCATCGAATTGTTAGTAAATTGAATTGTACTCGTACTACATATATATTTTTAAAATTCAGTTATTTTTCTGTTTTAAAAGAGATACCAGATAAACAGATTTTATATTTGATTATGATTAAGTTCGTATTTTAAAGAGGCCAAATAGTGTGATAATTATTAAAGCATAGAAAATTTAATTGCAAATAGCAGAACGGAACAACATGCTGTTTTTGAATCCAGCACTTCACATATACATATATGCAATTTTTACACACATGGGGCTTTTTATGGACAGCCTGTCGGAAACTGCCGCTAGAGCGAATAAAATAAATACTTTAGGCAATATGGGTGATCTAGTGTAGAGGAGGAGTATAATTACAAGTATTTTCTTGGGTATTTTCATGTATAAGTACATAAATCAATATTACACGAATATATTCAATTAATAAATTTACTTGCAATAATAAAAATATAAATAACTATTAATTTTCTTATAAAAATAAATATGTACTAATTTTTTTATTATTACCTGCATCTCCTTACAACATATGAAGAGTTTTCCGAGAAGGCAGAGCGCTTACACAAAGGAATGCTTTAAATTCTCTCTTAAGCCTGGCACTCAGTTCACAATTTCCTGCGAAATTGTGTCAAACTACATGTTAAAGTATTTGTTAGTAGTATAGTACTCTGTTCTTATTGCGAAAAACACGCAAAATTTTTCTGGCATCATTTTTGTTTCATCTGCCAAGCAACATGATCAGTACTTTTTTTACAGGGAATTTTAAAGAATGTTACACTTTCAAGCAAAAAAAAAGCGAAAAATTTAGCAAAATCGCGAGATGGCCTACATTTGGTGCATACATGACAAATTTTTTGCAAGGAAAAATCAATGTTGCTCAACACTTTTCGGATATTCGAACAGAGTACCAACCTTTAGGTGAAAAATGATGCAATTAATACAAAGAAAGTAAAAACAAATATTATTTGCTTTTGAGTTGCCGGGAAATTCCCAAAAAAAAAATGACAAAATCCCATAAATGGGATTTTTCACAATTTTTGCTGAATTTTTCGCAGATCTTCGCTGGTTATCAAATAACAAAATTTCAATTCATATTATGAGCATCAAAAATTTGTTGAGCAACAAATTTTCTACCAGTATTACGAAAACTTATTACAAACCATTAGTTTTTATTTTTAGGTAAAGTTGTTGCAAATTTGAAAAAAATCACTGTGAGTTATATTTACAATAAGGACAATTCGTCATAACTAATACCAAATGATACTTCCTTCGATCAGTACTTTCGAATACAGTCGAAGATCGAAAAATACTCAATATAAGGGCCAATATTTTTGGAAATATTTACAAATATATCATGTCTTAAATTTGATATTTAAAAGAAAATTAGGTATATTTCGAAACGATGTGGGTGTTCCAATAATTAAAATTTTTAACAAAAAAAAAAATATCTTTGTAATATTTTTTGTAGTATATCGTATAATATCGACTTCTTTCAAATCTTAATTTAAATTGCATATAACTTTTCGACTTAACCCATTAAGCCCCCCCTCAGGCATTTTGTGATTACATAATATTGTAATAAAGCACATAGAAATAAAATTTAGCTTAATATATAATCGACCTCTTTTTGGATTTTTATCACACATGTTTTTTTTATATAAAAAAATTCATTTAAATTTTTTAATTTTTCCTGTTTTTTGGGTACTTTTAGAAATTGTTTAAAAAATACAGTAATATATAATATACCTATCTCAAACTTTTGACGGAGGTAGCTGACATACGAATATTATTATTTTTAGTGAAAATCCCAATTATCTTAGGCATTTGCCACTATTTTTATGATTGGATAAGCGATATACAAATTATATAAAATTATCAAATGAAAACATATTTATGCAAGCATACATACATATGTATGTATATACATATGTTAATAGTTAGTTGTTGTTATTCAAGTGTTTTCACTTTTTGAGTGGAGTCATAATGTCTTGTGCAGATAACGGTAGTTCGAATATGTACAAATTTTAATTGCTTCTTAGCTTAGTTGATACAAAAAATGTTTTAAGATCTTAATCAGTTGGTGAATTGAGCTTAAGCAGACTAGAGAAAATACTAGAGCAAATAAAAAGAATGTTTTGTAAAAAGTTTTTGAGTTTAAAAGAGATCAACGATATTTTAAATGATAGCTCCGATGAGGATGAAATCGAATTAAAAATGCTTCTTAAATAGATATTGCAATTTTGCCACCGTCAAAAGTGGATGAAATAACTGATACGGAAGATATTAAAACCTCACAAGTAATGCGAAATTATCCTCTCCCAAGGTTATTAAAGAAAAAAGAACGTGGAAGTTATGACCCGAAAAATGAGATAAGTGCTATACGTTGGAATGACAATTCTGTGGTCATTATCTTGTCAAATTTTGTTTCTTTAGAGCCACTGAAACAATTTAAGAGATACGACCGCAAAAATAAAAAAATGATTACGATTTCTATGCCTAACGCCATATATGAATACAATAAAACTATGGGTGGGGTTGATTTATTTGGCAACGCGATGAACAACTACCGTATTCAAATCAGAGGAAAAAAATGGTACTGGACACTTTTTACTAATGCTCTAGATGCAGCTTTAGTAAACTCCTGGAAATTACATTGCCTATTACAAAAACGGGGAAAACAAGCTCAAATGCCTCAACTAGAATTCAGAAAGTTTATTATTGAATCTCTTTTGCGGACTGAAAATTGCGAGAGGATAATAGCTACCACCAGTAGTGTTACTAATTCAATTCAATGATTCGAACTGATCGAGTCAATCATAAAATTATTCACCACGGAAAACGTTTGAGATGTCGGCAATGTAGCAGCCAAACAATTTACAAATGTGAGAAATGTGACGTAGCAGTGCGCCCGAAGTGCTTTGCAGCCTATCATAATTGATTTAAATATTTAATGTATATGTATACTTTTTAGTTTTTTTCTTCTAAAGACGTGAATAAAATATTTTAATTTAAAATGTTTACTGTCTTTAATTTTTATATTTCGTTTAGGCCCAACGTTGCGTTTTCGCAACGGAGGTTATCTGGGCCCCCACTGATCCGATTTGCCTAAAAATTGTTTTCTTTCTTATTTAGGTATATACAATTAAATTTTAAAAGTTTCATCATTATAGCTCAATGGGATCATGGATCGGGCCTTAATGGGTTAATTGTGCTTCAGATACGAAATTTTTTTAAACGTTTAAATTGTTTTTAATTTATGAAAAGTTTCTTTTTACTAAATTGAACAAGATTTGATTTTTCCGCCAGCAGAACGGTGGACCACGGTTGGTAAAAAACCCCAAAATTTAAATTTTTTAATCGAATATTTCCTAAGCTGTGAGCGAAAACCCATAAATTTAGAAGACCTTTTAGCTCTTGGATAAAAAAAAATCCACTTGCGAAAATTTTTTTTATCAGATTAAAAACATCAGCTTTGCATCGGTTTGCATTTTTCATTAACTTGAGGTTGTCGAGTTTGGGGATTAGTGGTTACATCCCCTTGAAATATATATAGTCCAAATTCCAGAACTAAACTCTGCGACACCACCTCAAATGCTGTATGGAATTATTTCCAATTTCTTAACAAAAATCCCCCACTGTATGACAGCACACAGTGAACCAAACTAAAGCATGTTGTTCCGTTCTGCGGTTTGTCTGTTTGTCAGAATATTTATAATTAAATTTGCTGTCATTTGTTCCTTAAAATTATCACATGTAATTTAGCTTCCTAATAAAAGAACTCTAGTCCAATCACAACCAAACATAGAAAAAACTAAAGTTTTAACAAAAAAATTTAAAATATCTGCTTCTTTTGTCCATTAAAGACTTCCTCTTACATATATAATATATAATTAGATAAATAATAAGTACCACTCATTACTTTGTAAGCCAAGAGAGTAGTTACTACGCATTGCAAGATCTCGAAAAAAAATGTCCTGGGATATTTTATTATTTAAATACGACACCATACATACATACATACATACATATATATGCATGTGCACACATATGTATTTAAGTATGTGTATAAATTACTATAGTTGCAATCCACAACAGCATATGTCCCTTATTGTTAATTTTTCTTGATGTTGCCTAACACTTTACATTGTATGTAAGTTCACACACATTTTATTTATTTTGCCAGTTTAATTTGAATTTTTAACTTTATAGAAACAAACCATTTACACATTTGGAGAGAAACTGTTCTAACCTTCTTCTACTTCTTATATTGGAGCTATTAGAGATAAGGGTATTTGGCATATTATTACCCAAATTTGTCATAAGTAGTTTTCATAATTCGTACTCACGTGTGTATTACAAAAAAAAACATCAGCTTCAGAAGTGTTGTAGAGAAAATAAAATATTAACTTGAGACATAGATGCCTATTTGCAAAAGCCATAGATTGATTTATTTGTTTTTTATGTTGTTTGGTTTCAATAATTTTAATTTATTTATTATAATTTTTTTTTGTTTCACACTCTTGCTTCCTTTATGCTCTACTCAGTTTTCACTTTTAATTTCAATTTATTTATAACATTTCATTAAAATTTTTTTCCATTTTTTATTTATCTACATATATTTTACTTTTGTCTTTCTTATAAACAACCACATTTTAACGTATTCAATTACCAAGGTCTTGGCGGGTTTTCCATGTAAACAAAGTCAATGTCTCGTCTAGAAACAAGGAAAACCAAAAGTGTTTCCATGTGAAAGTAACAAAATAGAAATATCTACATATTAAAATGCGATTGTGTATTTTTTTGTGAGCAATTAAGACAAATTTGAGCACTACACATTGAATAAAATAATATTTTTGCAAACGGGAATTTTTTTAAAATAGTGCTGATTTTAATTGAATTTTCAAAATTCACATACGTTTTGGTATTTCTTTTTTTTACTTTTAATTTGTAAAAAAAACCATTATAGATGACATCATATTCAGTAAACAATTTAATAGAAAAACAAATATGAGCGTAAATTAAAATATTTGGCGTTTTCAATTTCATGTTTATATATAAAAGTTAAAATAATATATTAGAAATATTTCAATAGAAACGTTTAACAAAAATGCGTATAAAAATAAACAAAAAAATTAGCAAAAGTTTTCTGCAGTTAAAAACTTTCGACTTTGAACCAAACAGTTTGCTGTGCATATGTGTTAGAGTTTCTATGCGGGAAAAAATCCCGGGAATTCCCGGGGATTATTTAAAAAAAAAATAGGGGAAATTTTCAACAGAAATTTTCGGGAATACAATATTTACGTTTTTAGTTTTTTTACATTGCTGTTCGTTGTTTTATTTACTTAAAAATACAACTCTGTAACGATGCATAATCGATAATAAATGGAAGCAGATGTAATAGAACCTCCGAGGTGACTCCAACAACTTCAAACGTTACGAAATATTTTCAACCTAAAATGTCTTTCAAGGGAATAGTATCTAGTTTGGCGGATGTAGATGGATTTTCCAACCATGCTATAACTCAAAGCATATGAATTTATTTGTTTTGTTTTTTATTAACTATTATTGTTCATGAAATGAACGAATAAAGTTGTTTTGTTTTTATTTTAAATGTTTTATGTTTTTTCATATTTTTTTATTGAGGTGATTTTATTAAGTTCTTATGTTTTTGAAATTACCGGGAATTCCCGGGAATTGGAAAAGTCCGGGAAATTAGAAACCCTAATTTGTGGGTATTACGAAAACCGGGAAAGCGTTAATTTTTATTTCCACTATAGATTCATTGAATATTTTTGGATAAACAAAACTGCATTCAAACTCGTTTTAAAAAAATTTAGACTTTAATGAAAAGTGGGAACGATCAACATTCCTTTCCGAAACATAAAAGTTGGCAAACGCATTTAGGTTCTTACCACACGGCCCGTACATATGACCACTTTTTGTTAAGTTCGAATGCTCACTCTAAATTGCAACTATTTGAGAAAAGGGAAACAACCAAATTAATACTACAACAAAGTACAAACAATAAAAATAATATGGTATGTATTTTGTTGTTGCTTAAACTTGATTTTAATGTTATTTTCTCAAGAGCTGCCGCCGTCGACAAAATCGCTCGGAGCAGGTCTTTGTACATAAACAATTTTTGCCATACGACCCAACAATTATATGTATTCGCCTTGAATTAGGAACAAAAAAAAAGTAGGCTAGCTGTAACCTTGTCGGACTTGTATACAACGTAACGCCTAGATTAGCAGGTCTAATGAATGGCATCCTGGACAATATGTGTAAAAAATATGTATAGCTGTAAGAAAATGTAAGGAAGAACTGAACTAACTAACATATATATCCACTGTTCTCCTAATGGAGAAGTCAAATCTTGTTAAGAGATAAAAACGAAACTCATTATCAATAAGGGACAAAATCTATAACATTATAATTTGGTATCAAAATCACAATTAGTTAAAAATTTATACGCAATTTAAACTAAAATTTTGAAAAAAGTAGATTTTCACCGTTTTTTTAAGAAACGTGTGGATTAATTATTTCGCTATTATAAAAGAATTTTGCCAATGAAAATGGTGTAATCAATACACAGAAAGTAATAACAAATAAAATGTACTTTTGAGTTCCCGGCAATTCCCAAATAAATTGCAAAATCCTAAAAATGGAACTTTTCAGTATTTTTGCAGTATTATTATTTTTCGCTGGACGCAGATTTGATTTTTGAAATATTACCCCCAGCTATAAGTCTAGTTTAATTTTTTTCTCTTCCTTAGAAACTCACATTAATTAATAAAAAAAATATTTCATTCAATAAGAACTGAAATTACTGAACTTAGGCCCAATTAAGAAATTATTTCTAATTAAAATTCATTATAGTTCAACTAAAATTTAAAAACTTTCTCATTTTTGGAAATATTTAAAAACATATCTTTTCTTAAGGTGGTATAATAAATTTTTTGTTTACAGCCTTCGAATTTGATATTTATAACAAAAATAGGTATAATTCAAATATATAGTTAATGGATTGATAGGGATGATGGAGAAAAATTTTCTAAAATTTTATATCTGAAGTTAAAGATTGGTCTCTTGAGGTGAAGAAAATTACTTACTTTAACTTTTTTAATATTAATTGTACCAGAAATTTGTTTGTTTGTTTTAAGTTGGCTACAAGAATACCGTTTATTATTTGAATTGAAATATTCAAATATTCGTTTCTTCTTAATTTGTCGAGCACGAATACGAATTTCTAAAACGGCCGAATATTCGGGAATTCGAATATGAATATTCGCACATTAGTAAGTGCATACAATTATACATGTATATCGTGTATAATATACATATGTACATACACTGTATGTATTTATTTTTATTTTTTGTTAATTTAACCAATATGTTTACTTTATATATGCAATGTTTCAACTGCAATTTGCTAATTTTTTAATAAAACTATAAAAACGTATACAGAAACATATAAGTTTAAATGCTTGTTATGTTAATGTAAAAATACTCCATTTTCGAAGTAATTTACCAAAAAAAAAAAGATTTTTTACTATGTCCACTTACTGAACTAATAAACTTAGCAGTAATATCGGTATACCGGTATTATAAACTCGGTAACGGTATGTACCGGTAATACTGATACCGAAATAAAAAAAATACCGACATAGTTACCGATACCGAAATTTAAAAACTAGTTGTACCGGTATCAATACCGTACCGTTATTTGTTTCAGTTTCCAACCTTGGTTTTTAGTTTTCTTTGTTTTATTTTCAGAACCACAATTAGCACTTCAAACAGTTAAGCGGTTGTTTTGTTTTTTTTTTCAGGGATTGAATCCATGAAAAAAATGGGTTCAGGTTTGCGTTCGGTTTAGGTTCAAACACAGAGAAAACAGTGCCTAATAAATACCTCATAAAATAGAACAAAATTAATAAGAAATCTCTATGGTTTTTTTCAACAAGGAAATCTCATTAATTTAATAAGGAAAACCTTTTTGAAAAAATCAAGAAGAAATCTTGTAGTTTTTACTAGGTTATCTAATTGTATTTTTCAAGAAGGGTTTCTTCTTGATTTTATTAGACAACCTAATAGAAAAATAAAAAAGAATTGTTATATCTTTATTCTTTGTACTTATGTATGTATTTTCATATAAATTCTGTACGATATATGTATGTACTATATGTAGATGTTATTTATTTATACATACATACATATTATATTATATTCTTAACTAACTAACTCACCATACATGCATATTTATTACTTGGGAGGAGACAAGTATTGAACCAGCAACCTTCTGACTGATAGACATGACCTCTAACCAATATGCTAACAAGCGGCCTGAATCCGCACTGAAATTATTGTCCAAATATGCTTATACAAGAACGAAAAAGATAATGAAAAAAAATTGTCTCTATGTTTATTTATAGATATGAAATAACAAGAAACCTAATAAAATCAAGATTTCCTTATTAAAAAAATTAATAAGATGCTTTACACATAATCATATAGCAACCTAATCAAAACAATAAGGAATACCTTATTGAAAAAATCAATAAGGCAACCTAATGAAATCAATAAGAAATCCATATAGTTTACAATTTATACGAAATTCTAATAGCATCAAGAAGATTTTCTCTATGGCTTGTTTTTTTGCTGCCGGAAATTGATTTTTGATTTTATGTCTTCTTGATTTTATGTGGTTTTCTTCTTGATACAATTAAATAAAAACAATAAGGAATCGCTATGAAAAAATCTTTGTTCCTTTCTGCTGGGATACCCCTTAACCTAAAAACGTTTCATAGAGAAAATATTCTTGATTCTATTAGGCAGTTTTTTCTCTGTGAAGTTAAAAAAACTACATGTGTTTTATTAGTAAAAGCGGTATTAGCTTATACGCTGTTTTTCTACAGTTAGACTACACATAAACATATATGTATGTATATATGTAAAGGTGTTCAATCCGCCTTGGTCTATTAAATAGTTCTCCATTTTTTTTATATTTTTTAACCCGAACCTTGAGGAATTTTTCGGTTCAACGGGTTTCGGGTTCAAAGTCTTTACAAACAGCGAACCTGAACCCGTTCGGGTTCGGTTTCAGTCCCTGCTTTTTTTCATCATAAATATTGTTTCCAACAAGAACACCAAAATTAAATGGTATATGACTCTCGCCCAAGTTACATACGAAGTATCTGGGAGTTATTTTGGATAGCAAACTGACGTGGAAACCCAATATAGAGGATAGAGTCAAAAAAGCTACCACTGCTCTATACGCATGTTAAAATAATGCTGGGCACGACATGGGGAGTTTCACCTAATCTTACATATTGGACCTACACAGCGGTAGCTAGACCAATTCTACTTTACTGAATACTTGTATGGTGGAGGGTGACTGAGACGAAAACATACCTAAAAAAAATTAGAAAAAACCCAGAGAATGACAGAACTCTGTATTACTGGAGCTCTGAAAAGTACACCTACTGCAGCTTTACATGTTATATTGTATCTTAAACCAATAAAACTAACTGTTCTGAACGCGCCATGCAAGTCCGTGATCCGACTCAGGACAACTGGACAGATGTCGTACAAACCATATGGCCACGGTAAATTGCCATTGGAAAACATGGAGTGTGTAGCTCGGACTACATCATTCCAGGAATTAACTTTCTTGCAAAACCACATATCACTATAAGAGAAGAAGCCTATCTCGAAGGTCTGTCTTAACTGTAGTGGTCATAGTTTCAATTTCTTCACTGCTGGCTCAAAGATGGATGAAGGGGTAGGAGCTGCGGTTTACTGCCCGGAGCTCAGCATAGAGGAATCATATAAACTTCCTGATTACTGTAGCATATTCCAGGCAGAAATCTATGCAGCCAATATGGCTGCAGAATTAGCTTTCACCCCTCAAACAATGAATGCCCGTGTGAATATATATATATATATATATATATATATATATATATAGACAGTCAAGCAGCAATTAAGGCAATTTCAGCAGACTGTAACTACTCCTCGATTGTGCTCATGTGTAGGAATGCTCTAAATAGATTATGTGCTGGCAGACAAGTACATGTTTTTTGGGTACGAGGACACATGGGGATTGAGGGAAATAAAATAACGGATAAACTAACCAAAAGGGGAATCCAATTACCTGTGGAAGAAACGGTAGATGTCCGGAAACCAATTCAACACTTGAAATAAATCATAGACTCTAAGATGAGGGAAGAAGCGGAGGAGAGTTGACATGCGACGAAAACTTGCAAAACTTCTAAAATCATGTGGAGTTCCTATAATCCTAAATCGACTAAATTCCTTTTATCACTAACCAGAAGCGACTGTAGGCTTCTAGTCGGGGTATTAACTGGACACTGATGGACGGCGTCGTATGCCGTCAAAACAGGACAAATACCTGACGGAACCTGCAGGAAATGCAAGGAACCCGGGGTAATTGAGACAGTAGACCATTTACTGTGCCACTGTCCAGCTTTAAACCGCACCAGATATAACTGTCTTGGCGGTCACATTTTCGTAGTCTTGATCTTGTATAGGGAGTGGAAATGCGTTGGCTGCTAAGGTTCGTTAAATCTGTGTGGGAGTCATTCGATACAGGCGCCACGAACTAGGCCGCGCCATACTTACAGGTTTCTTGTCAATTGCTGGTATCGCTAAGAATCAATCCTTGGGGGTTACTCTCTATTGCGATGCGAAAGAAAAATGCTACGAAATCGAACGATTGGTACTCTCTAATGCGTTTGCGCATTTGCTTTTCGCATCTGTTTTTTTTTCGTTCGCAAGCCTGGTATCACCGCACTCTGTAATGCGAAAGCGGCTGCCAAAATCGTTCGATAATCGCAAATATCTTGCGATAGCTAAATAGCAAACACAAAGGGAGAAAAACATGTGAGTACGTTGAAAAAATATTTATATTGGATATTAAAATTATTTTTTGAGTAAAAGCAAATAAAAATTACATTAAATTTTGTAATCACATACATACATATGTACCTAAAAATGTAAAATAAAGGTGAAATAAAATGAACCAAACCATTGCGTTCATACTGTGCTGCAATTTTCAACAAGTGCTTGTTTTAGGCTTATCTAACCGTTTGTATGTGACTAGCATGTTGTAAAAGCTTTTTTGACTTATTGTGCCCTTTCTGCAACTAAATCTAATTTGATATGCTTGGAACATAATATTCTCTCAATGCCACGCATATCTCTTGTATGCAATGTGACATTGATTGCTGCGATAGTCCTAAGATATGGTCCTGTCCAATTTGATGTTGGTACATGCCTTGGAAAAGTAATTTTAATGCGGCGGCTAGTTTTATAGTAGTTGGAATTGCTGTGGATCTCTTAGCTAGTGTTGAATAGCTTTTAGAACATAAAGAAATGCTTCCTTTTTCAAACGGAACGCAACAGACTACTCACTATTTTACTTTCAATTAAAAAATCTTCACTTTTTCATAACTTTCCTTTTTTGAAAATACGTTTTTTTACATATTTTGACACTTCATTACTGTCAATCTTTGCCATATTTTCTTTTGCAAAGTCAATATTGCCACTTTATCGAAGAATTTTGCGAAAGGACTTGCGAAAGTAATAGAGAGTACCAAATTGGCATCTCATCGCATTTAGCTTTCGCATCGTAATTGCTTTCGCATCGCAATAGAGAGTAACCCCCCTGGTCTATGCGAGGTTTTTGACCTCCCAGACTAACCTAACCTAACCTTCCAACATCTAACGGTAATTACTGACAATTTTTGTTCGAGTCGTTGTCAAGGATTGTGTTGACAAAAAGAGTAATTTAAGCACAAAATGAATGATATTAAAAATAATATTTGCAAGCGAAGACCCAGACTAGCTAAAAACTATATGATTCTTGTATATCTTTCACTTTGTATGCTTATAAAAGTGCTCTAAATGACATGTTAAAAGAAAAATCCAAAACTACTATGCACATTTTACACACAAAAAAGTAATATGAATGATTTTGTAATATTAATTAAAATATTTGTAGTATCAATTAAAAAATTAATTAAATTTTCACCTTTAAATAATTTCAAAATATTAATTAAGTTTTTCCACTCAAATTAATTAATACAATTAAAAATTTAATCAATACAATTAAATTCTAAATTGAAAATATTATAATTGGTGAATACTTTTTTCTGTGTATGCAAATTCAAAAGTAAATAGAAGGTGTTGTAGATGCGATATTAACTTTTTTATATTCAATTTTAACTTTTGACTTCTTTTTAACTAACAAACAAAAACACATTATTTTCTTATAAATGCTAAGTTTTTTATTAAGTATTAAGCTAAGTGAGTTTTTTTACAATTATTACCAAACAAACTAACTGCATCAGACGAAATCTTTTGATATCCATCCGTTTCACCACATCCATAAACGTTTCAACCTTGCTGTTATATACTTTATATAAAATTCCGCCCCATTAATTTTTTTTTCGAAAATTTAATATGAGCATCAACGCAAAATAAACTATTATTATAATTTTTTTATATGTGTGAACATAAGTTTAAAGCACATACTTTTTGAATACCCCAAATATATAAATAAATTGAATATAAACAAATTTATTATAAAAATACAAAAAAAATTAGGACTCCATCTTAATTATTTGCAAATTTATGATTTTTGTCGTCCTAAATTCTTAAATCGAACACACGCCGCTTGAAAGTTGCCTTTGAAAATACCTAGTGGCCGACTGTAGCAAACGATATCTGTAGCGATGTAATTTAATTTCTGTGCTAAAAACTATTTGGAAAGTTCTCACGCAAAAGCTATTCTCTGGACACATTCCAGAGCTGAAGAGACAAAATCAAATCGTTAATTTTAGCGCTTTTTTTGTACAAATTTCGGCATATGTTGTTATATTATGCTAAGCTAAAAAGTCTTAATAAAAAACACCATAACATTGCATAGTTGTAGGGTATTAACTGAATTGAGACATTCGTTTATTTTTTATGGAATAAATATTTCTTTTTAATTAAATGTTATTCAAATTGAAATATAAATCGCAAAAGCAGAATAAGAGAAAATATGTTAGAAGGAAAACATTAAAAAGATATGAAAAATTAATGAAATATAGTGAAAGAAAAACTTTTTCCCAATTAAAATTCAGTTTGATTTAGGTAAGCAAAATAGAAAATGCAACTCATACAGCATCCGGTTTCTGTAAGGTATGAGCACGACAGAATGATGAAAAAATTTTTTAATCGGAAAATTCTCACTAGCAAAGAGAACCTACAGTTCTCAAAACTTAAAAAAAAATAATTGGTAGTCGTTCTCAAAATTTTCATTGCTTTCAAACCTTCGACATCTATGTACAAGTGAACTTTTTCGGAAACCTTGGAAATCACGGAAAACGTGAAACATCTATAAAGAATTTCCAAAAAATGGCGATTCCAGTTACAGGCAGTGCCACCAGATTAGGGATTTCGCCACTCGTTTGGGGACAGCATTTAGTGGGGAGAGATTTGGGGACTTTTAATTTTGAGCTATAACATCACTTTTTCTTACATTTTATCTTAAGTAAGTGTTGTATACTTACGTTTTATGGCTTTTCTTATAATTTTACAGATTATTTTAAAATAGTATTAGTTAGCACTTAATGAGTTCGATTTTCATGTATCAGGACAAATATTAATCGTGGACGTGGAAAACATTTCTGTTTTTAAATACAGTGAAAACTCTCCTATGGAACACCTTCCATAACCGGACACCTCCTATAACCGGACAAACTTTGCAAAACCGTAATTTTCAACTGTTTTTTCATACAAAATGTATTCCCATAACCGGACACTCTAATAACCGGACGCGGACACCAAAATTTTAAAATAATGATCTAAAAATCCCTCATAAGCGGACAAAATCGTTAAAATCAAGACGAATTTATCAGAAAAAACGCCAAAAAAAATATACCAAATAAATACAACTCTTGTTAAGTTACTATTTTTTCCAACTCTGTTTCATATTTGTGCTAATGCCATTCAATTTTGTGATTCCCATTTTAACACCAATGACAAAGAAATTTCTATTTATTTGAACAAATTGTTTGATTAACTTGTTTTGATTGCTTTAGAACACAAAAAAAGAAATGGCAAATAAAAAAATATGTTATCAATCAGAGAAAAAAATGGAAATTATAAATGAGTTTGACAGGGAAAAGATTTCGGTGCGTGAAATCGCAAGGAAGTAAAGTTTTTTGAATTTTTCTGCAAAACATTTTGTTGCATTTCTTTTATGTTTTAAGATTCAAAATTGGTAAAACACAGGCCGCAGAAATCATTAAAAATAAAGAAGTCATTGGTTCCAAATGGGAATCTGGAATAAATGTTCACCAAAAGAGGATGTTTGTTAAAACTGGTGGCGCTGAAATAGACAAATTGTGTTTGGATTGGTTCGCTAAGGCTAGATGTCAAAATATTCCAATTTCAGGTCCGATTGTAAAGGCTAAGGCAAGTGAAATAGCAATGCAACTGGGCATATCCGATTTTTCATTATCAAATGGCTGGTTACAAAGATGGCGTAAAAGGAATAATGTTGCTTTTAAATGTATTACTGGAGAAGCTGCAGATGTAAATCAGGTAGATGTGGAGCAGTTCAAGACCAAGCTGCCATCATTGATGCGTGGCTACAAGCCGGAGGATATTTACAATGCAGATGAAAGTGGGCTCTTCTTTCGTGCTTTACCTGATAAAACTCTTGCCTTAAGATCCGAAAAATGCGTTGGTGGAAAACTTTTGAAAGAAAGACTTACAAGTTTGTTTTGTGCAAACTTAACTGGAGAGAAAGACCAACTGTTAGTCATAGGTAAAGCTGCCCGGACTCGAGCGTTTAAGCATATTAATGTAAAAGATTTACCAGCAATTTGGAAATTTAACAAAAAGGCATGGATGACTCGAGATATCATGACTGAATGGCTACAGCAATTCAATAGGAAAATGAGATCTCAGAAAAGTAAAATTCTCTTGTTCTTGGATAATGCAGCATCTCATCGTAGGGAATTGAATTTATCAAATATAAACGTCTTATTTTTGCCTCCAAATACAACTGCAGTTTGCCAACCTCTTGATCAGGGCATTATCCAAAATTTTAAGGTTCACTATAGAGGCTCGATATTAAAGCACATACTATGAAAGGTTGATACATCAAATTCCACAGCAGATCTTGCAAAATCTATTGACATTCTTGAGGCTTTATACGTCATTCAATCCTCCTGGGATAAAGTTGAATCAGCAACAATAAAAAACTGCTTTCGGAAAGCAGGATTTTCAGAATCTATTGATGACCTTCCGGATTTTGATGCCGAAAATAATATCCCACTGGCAACGTACGCAAATTTAGGAGAACTGTTCCCTCAATCAAATGGATTTGACGAGTTCTTAAAAGTAGATGAAATCGTATTCACTGAAGATGACTGTATAGAAACATTATATCCAAGTGCTGTTATGGAGATAAACGAGTCTGAAGATTCTGAAGACGAGGTGCATGTAGAAATACCTGATCCCATAAACTCTTATGACAAAGCATTAAAACAAATTGTTCGTTTAAAGCATTTTGCAAAAGACGACTTTGTCGCGTTCCAACAGATAAAAAATATTGAGTCATTTTGAAACTCAACAACTCAAATTGAGCCGGTCTAAATTAAAGCAGTCAAACCTGAATCAATTTTTTCGACCGCAGTAGAAAGCTTAGCATTATAAAATAAAAAGATGTATTAAAAAAAGTTGTACTTCTTTTAAGCGGACACCTCTTATAACCGGACAAAAATGCCGCGACGGTGAGTGTTCGGTTATGAGAGTTTTCACTGTATCTTTTAGAGCAGTGGTGCAATCATATTATTTAATGAAGAAAAATAAATATTTACATAGGCAAAACCATTCAAATCATTTTATTTTGACGGCTCAAGGTTGCTGTCGGTGATACATTTGTCGTTGTAGTCAAATTAACTTATTTCTATTTTTGATGGCAAAAACAGTGTTGACAACATAGCAAAATATTTAAATCAAATTGGTGTTTACAAAAATTTTTAATTGCAACATAAAAAAGAAACTTAAAAAGTTTTAATGTTAATTACAAAAGTAACTATATTTTTATGAAGCGAAAACCACGATAATTTGCAAAACTGCTAGGAAGCTAAAAAGTTTATTTAATTTTGGCGATTTTTATTATTTTGGCGTTTTTTTTTTATTTTGGCGATTTTTTTAAATTTGGCGATTTTTTTTTAATTTTGGCGATTTCTTTTCATTTTAGCAATTTTTTTCAGATAAACAATTATTTTGGTTTTGGCGCATTTTTCGTGTTTTGGCGATTTTTTTTCGGTTTTTGGCGTTTTTTTCATATTGGCGATTTTTTTCATCTAAACGATTTTTTCAAATTTGGCGATTTATTTTTGTGCTAGAATTTTTTTTTTTAATTTTGTCGATTTATTTCGATTTGGCGATTTTTTTTAGGTTTTGAGGGTTTTTATTCGGTTTGGCGTTTTTATATTATCGGATTTTTTAGTTTTACCGTTTTTGAAAATTTCAAGAGTTTACCTCTTACGGTCTCCAAGATATAGCAAGTTGTCAAAATTACATAGTCGAAATTGCATTAAATGATGGACCACCCTTTAATTAAAATTTTTTTTAATATTTTAATGTTTATTGTTGTAGTCTTTATAAAAATACACTAATTTTACAAATTTCAAGTGTCAATATACATATGTTCATACAATTGTATGTATATTACATGAGATTATAACATTTTTCGTCGCTCGTTTTGGAGCACCCTTTAATTTCTAATTCTCATGTGTTTGTTGTTGTAGTGGCCAAGGTTCTACATACTCTGTCCAAATTTCAGGTCCGTAGCTCTTACGGTTCCTGAGAAAATACCATGTGACGGACAGCGTAGCGAAAACAATAGGGTTCCTTTTTTCAACTTTGGTGTACGGAACCCTAAAAATAACCAAAACTCCGCTTTTATGCGAACTTTGCAAAAAAAAAAGAGAATTTGAAAAATTTTAAACAATCCATAATATTGACTAAACATCAATAAAACTGTACGGAATGCAAACAATTCGGCAAAAAATCCGAATATTATGAACTTTTGCAAAAAAAAAATGATTAACAGCGGGATTGTAAAAAAATCTCATATTGTTTAAAAATCGGCAAAACTTTTAAGAAGCTAAAAACATGCAAATAGTCACTTTTACGCGAACTTAAAAAAATGGTAAGAAATTTTGATCGAAAATCGCCAAAAATGTTAGCAATACAAATATTAGATGAAAATTGCGAAAACGTCAGAAATTCGCAAAAAACTTACTAACAGCGAGATTTTAATAAATTTTAACATTGTTAAAAAACGGCAAAACAGTTAGCAAAAATTCGCGAGAAATTGCTAAATCGGAAACAAGCCTCTTAAATCAGAATCAGATATCGCCAAAGCCATTAAAAAAAATAAAAAAGGTTTGGTAAAAACAAAAAAAAATCGCAACTTAGCTAAAAACTACTAGGGCCATTATTACAACTTAAGGTTACTTAAAAGTAGGATTTTGTCGGACGCATAAAAACTTTATCGTTTGCCGAATTTTACTTTAACCTAAAGTGAGCGATAAATTACAGGTAAGTTTATCCTAGATGGTAAGTTAAATCCAAATTGCAATAATGGAAAGCTTTTTATACGTCCGATAAAATCCTACTTTAAACTAACTTTAAGTTGTAATAATGGCCCTAATTATATTAAAGAAATTCGTAAGCCTGTAAAATTCATTAAAAAAATATAAAAAATTAATGTGTTTTTATATTTTTTATTAAAAAAAAATTTAAATATTTGAAAGCGGTACCATTGGAAGAGATAGTGCAAGCAATATGTGCGGTTCAAAAAAATTTCTTTAATCTTAAAAAAAAAAATTTAATAGTTTCATAAAATTGGTGCGATTGCCATTCACTGAACTTATGCAGCTCACAAATGGCAAAATCAATTCCCAATTTTGTATAATTTCATGTTATTTTCACGCTCCGTTGCGAACGCTTAATTAAGTACAAACAAATATTGGATTTAATTAATTTAGGTGTGGACTCAAATACATTTTTAAAACTTGTAGGTACAAATGTTAAACATTGCGCCCTATGCATAATGAAAAAGCAGCATGAAGTTAGCATGAGTGGCAAAATTAAACATGGTCTTAACGAGTTTTGCCATTAAATGTTACATTAAAAATCACGATAGGATTTAAAAGTGGGTTAAAACTACATTCTGCCTTGATTTTTAATGTAAAATTGTATGGCAAAATTCTTTAAGACCATGTTCATACTAACTTTATGCTACTTTTTCATTATGGATAGGACCATAGATGGTTATCTCTGGCAAGAGCTGTACAAAGAGTTTTGGAGCAATAGAATGAATAACAGCATCATTTAAAAATCATTTTAAAACAAGGTTGGCAAACGGTATCGTAAAAATACCGATACCGATTCAAATACCGCTATAATTATATACCGGTATCGATACCGATACCGAAACACATTTCGGTTAGAAAATACCGGTATCAGAAATACCGTTTAGGTATATACCGGTATATCGATTCCCACCAAAAATAAAATTTCAAAAATATATTTCAATTAACTTTCTTATATAAACACGTCTTTTTCACCTTTACACATTCTTATGCAGCACTGTTTTTTTTTTTAATCAACCGGAAAGTGCAATCATATCATAATCATCACCAGTGCGAAATACTAACGAACTTCATGAGCTGCTTAATGCCTTTAGGAAGGAAAAACGTATCTCTAGACATATAAATGTTCTAAATTTTTCAAAAGAGTAAAGCCCTTACAAAGACACAGTGTTGCCAAAACGGCGGTTTTTCCGCTATATATGACTGTATTTTGTTGTCATTAGCGGCAAGTTTATTTAAAAAACCACCAGCGGGAATTTTAGCGGAAGAATTTTTTAGTTGACGGATTTTCAGCGTTTTTCTGAAACTTATAAAGAAAGGTATTGAATCAAAATAAAGTAAATTTAACGCAGCTATGCGACACGTACCTGGTATTTATGTTGAGTTTTTTGTTTTTTTATATAAACACGTACATCGAAAAGAAACTAACGTCACTTTTTTGCAAATAAAAAATTGACATATTGTGGTCGTGTATTATAATGTGAAAATTTAAGAGGTTAACAATAATAACATACATATGGACATATATACATACGAGTATAAAAGTGAATAAATCTCATAATTAGTGAATAGAATTTAATTCGATTAAAATTATATTACAAACCAATTTAATCATTCTTCGCATTAAAAAAATAGTAAACAAATCTTTAAACAAACGGAAAACAAACCGAAAATTGGGTGATTGGACCACTGAGTATGAGGAAAACTAATATCAATCAAAATCTCTCAAAACAATAACTTTTTCTGAATTTGTTTTTGATTTAAGACTTTTTTTTATTGAAATTCTCCTTCGAAATTATATTTCAAGCCAATGTGAATTGGGCCATGGAGTTTATTTTATCAACGCTATTTTTTAATTTCAGATAGTCAGAAAGTCAGGAAATTTTAACAATATTTTACAAATACTTCAAGGAAAACGGCAAGATATTATTCCACACGTGTAGAATAATTAGGGTCTATCGCAGAAAATATTAAAAATATACTGAATCAGCTTAAACATTAATATTATAAGATGGAATATGCCCTTGGATTCTACTTTTTCCTGGCTCGATATTTGTGTATGGAAACTCTGCAGGAAATAAAATACCTACTTAAAGAGTAGGCTGAGTTTTGCTTACAAATATTGGGGAATTACATACATACATTTATGCATATGTATACATATTTTATAAAATTTATCTTATTTTTTTACCAATAAACCATAAAAAAGACATATGTTGGTTATAAAAAATTCAGCGGTTATATTAGCGTTTATTTATATTCAGCTAGCGGTTTTTAGCGGGTTTTCAGGGGTTATATGGTGGGAAATGCCTGTAACATTTTGGCAACACTGCAAAGACAGTTATTTTAAATAATAACTTTTTAAATAAATAACTTATTTATATGAAATCGCGAAAGTTAGTATATTGGTTGTTCCAGATACACAAGGTAATGCGGAGATTTAAAGTTTCGAAGAGTGCTTTTTCATGTATGCACATTAAAGATTTTTTTCTTTAATTGATATACTACATATGTGCGCTGTCTAAAATATGAGGTTTGCTGCCATAAATGCGGTCTTAATTTTTTAGCTCGATCCGACGTTTTCTTTTTTAATTTGAAATAATTCTGCAGTTTTTAAACTAGCTGTCCGATTTTTTATGAAATTTTATACAGCATTTGAGGAGGTGTTACAGAGCTCAAGTCTGGAATTTAGGCTATATATCCTTAAAAGGGGCGGAGTCACAAAGCACTAAATTGCGTAAACTTTTAGTTAATGAAAAATAAAAATCGATGGCAAGCTCATGTTTTTGATCAGATAAAAAAGATTTTTGAAAGTGGATTTTTTTCTATCCAAAAGCTAAAAAAAAAGTGTGCAACATTTATGGGTTTTCTTTCGCTTACAGTTTAGGAAATATTCGAGAAAAAGTGTAAAAAAATTTACATTTTTACCAACCTTTGTCCTCTGGAGAAGGCAAACGTTGTTAGATTTAAAAAATTAAACTTATTCTGAATAAGGGATATAATTTGTAACATTAAACATAACATTTGCCAATAAATATTTTCGGCTGAAAAGTCTTTCTTAGGTAGAAAGTAATAACAAATAGTTTTGAGTTCCCGGCAATTCCAAACAAAATTACAAAAAATTTTAATTGAAATATTAGTTTCGTCTGAATTTGGCGACTACGAATGTACAGGGTGGCCCAGAAAGACCGAAGAGGTGTGAATTCCTTATAACTTTTTATTTAAGACATATTTTTTTAATTTTTTGTTTTTTAAATACAGTAAATTTATAGGGAATATTTTTAGATTAGTTATTAAAAATTGTATCCCGCAAGTGGTGGCCATTTTCTGCTTCGCACAAATGTGCTCTTTCCATTTCCATTATTCATAACTTATTTATGAGTGACGAAGCCCATTTCCAATTAAATGGGTTTGTTAACAAGCAAAACTTTAGGATATGGGCTAAGGAAAACCCGAGAGTACTTCATCAACGACAATTACACCCAGTTAAGTGTACTGTTTGGTGCGGTGTTTCTTCAGAAAGGATCATTGGTCCATATTTTTTGGAAAATGAAAGAGATGTCGCCATTTCCATCAATGGTGATCGATATCGGGCCATGTTGGAAAATTTTGTAAGGCCAGCCGTGGAATACCATCCGCAAATATGGTTCCAACAGGATGGAGCCACAGCGCACACTCCGAGGGCCACAATGGCTATTTTACGCGACATCTTTGGGGAAAGAATAAATTCGCGTAGAAGCAATTTTAATTGGCCTCCGCGTTCCCCGGATTTAACCGCTCCAGACTGTTTCCTTTGGAGTTATTTAAAAGGGAAAGTTTATGTTAATAAGCCTAGGACTATTGAGGAATTAAAAACCAATATTCCAGACGAAATTAACAACATAACACCGGAAGTTTTGCGAAAGGTCATGGAAAATGTGTTGAAAAGAGATCATTTGTGCGAAGCAGAAAATGGCCACCACTTGCGGGATACAATTTTTAATAACTAATCTAAAAATATTCCCTATAAATTTACTGTATTTAAAAAACAAAAAATTAAAAAAATATGTCTTAAATAAAAAGTTATAAGGAATTTACACCACTTCGGTCTTTCTGGGCCACCCTGTATCTAAAAACGGACGAACATTCGAGAATTCGAATACGAATTTTAAAATTTTACTAAGTGCATGCAATTCTACATGTACTTCGTGTGTAATATAAATAATACATACACTCTATGTATTTATTTTTATTATTTTGTTTAATTAACCAAAGTTTTAACTGCAGTTTTCTTATTTTACTTTTTTAATAAATTATTTTTGAATAAAAATATGAAAACGTATATAGAAACATATAAGTTTAAATACTTTTTATGTTAATGTAAAAATACTCCCTTTTCAAAGTAATTTACCAAAAAAAAAAAGATTTTTCGCTATGTCCACTGTCTGAATTAACAAATTTAGCAGTTTTATCGGTATACCGGTATTATAAACTCGATAACGGTATGTACCGGTAATACCGATACCGTAATAAAAAAAATACCGATATCGTTACCGATACCGAAATTAAAAAAATAGTTGTACGGGTATGAATACCGATACCGTTATTTGTTTCGGTTTCCAATCTTGTTTTAAAATGATATCAAACAAGAATATTGACAAAATATTTTTGGGGACAAAAATTAGGATTTTTCTTTTGAAATGGGGATTTTTTTGGGGATATGACGTTTTAAATTGGGGAGAAGAGGCAAAATCAAAAAAATCAGCAAAAGGAAAGCAAACGTTTCGTTTTGGTTTTTAGTAAGTAAAACAAAAATATTTAGAACTAGAATATATCTAAATTATTTTATAAAAAAAAATATTTTCTTACAGTGTACAACAATATTAAAGAAAACAGAAAAACTATATTCATACAATAACTTTGTTACTGTTCACTGAGCAATGAACGAAATTTGATCTTATTGTATGTGAGGAAGATGGAATAAAATGGAATGGCTGCAATCTAATGGAGATGCTGATGCTGATGCAGTATCGTAACAACAAACAGCATGTTTGAAGAAAGAGTACACTCAACTTTTTTTGTCGTTCCCTTTCTTTAACATCTTTAACGGCTAAGTTTACCTATTCGAAGACGCAACGTAGCGATGTCCGTATTTGAAGTGATGCACAGCATCTCTGAGATGAGAGGAGCAAGAAGGCGAGAAAATTGAAAAACAGTTTTTCGTTTTTTTTTAAATGAAAAAATTTAATATAAGCTGATGTTGTCATTCAAATGTGTATTAATCATATTATATTTGTCAAACGTGTAAGACGATTTACATAAAAAAAGAAAAGAAAGAAAAAAAAAACAAAAAAACGAATTTTATTAAAAAACAAATAAAAGAAAAAGGATACATTCCAAAACGTTAATAAAAAAATTTAAAATTTTTCTGTCATCTTATACACGAAAAAAGAAAATATAACGGCCGTTGTCAAGTGAACACTATAAATAATACAATCAATGAAAGACGAGTCCTTTGAAAGTATTTCAACAAATTAAAACAATAGTTTTAGTTTAAGGATTTATCAAGAGTTAGAAGAAAAATTCTGTGTCTGTGTTGCCTTACGTTTGCGAGCAAAAGAACATGACAAAATGTCTTTTAATTTACTTATGGATTTATATTGGATTATTTTATATGATACAATGTGGAGATGATGATGAACAGTGAGTGATTAAAATTAGTTAAAAACAAATTAAAAATCTATCTAGATACTTAAATAGTTAATTTTGTAAAATGTACATATACAATAATAACAAACTATAAAAAAAGTTTTTTTTTGAAACATCAAAGTTTCGAAATATTCACAGAAAAAAGTAAAAACAAGATTCAATTAAAAAAACAAAGATTCAGTTAAAAAATTAATTACTTTTCAACCAATCACGGAAATTGTAGTATTGACTCATCCATTTTAATTGAATTTTTTTTTTGATTTTTTCAATTAAAAAAATATTATATTAACTAAAAATTTAATTGATAGTTTATTAAAGAATCAATTAAAATTTAATTAAGATATTTTTAAATATTTAATTAAAAAATTAATTGAAATATTTTTAAAATTGAATTAAAAACCTACTTAAATTTTTTTAAAGATTCTATTAAAATAGTAATTGACATATAGAAGAAATCAAATAGTATAAAAAATTTATAAAAATTATGTTATGTAAATATGTATGTATGTATGTATGTATACAAAATTTAAGTATTTGTGTATTGTACCAAAAACCTAACTGGCTTTTGAATTTCGAATGGTGAACAAAAGTACAATGGCCATGTTCGTTGTTTGAGAGTCTTGCGTAAAGGTAAATGCAGAATATCGTAGCCGTACTTTGAATTGTGTTTGTATTTTGTGATTGGATTTTAAAGAAAGGCTACAATATTTTCCATATACTACATATACATACATACATACATACTTACGCAAGACCATTTGCATCGGACCCCAAATATCGGCAATATACTAAGATTACCATTCACATTTGGTCTATATTATAGACTCTATGGACTCTATAAGCTTGTGTTTCTTATTATGATCTGATTGTTAAGTCGTCGTCCATACAGTGAAACATTTGCTGCAAAACATTTTTGTTTTCTCTTTTGAAACTGCATTCGTGTCCACATTGTGAAGTTTTTGTTTTGCAGGTTAATACATTTTCTGATATATTTTTCATAAGAATGAGGCGAGAATGACGTACTTAACAAGAACTTCGTGTACATGAAACAAAGTAACCTTTGCCATTCCTCTTTCCCCTCTCGTCCACAAACTCAAATGTTTTGCAGCAAATGTTTCACTGTATGGACGACGACTTTGAAATAAGGGAACAAAATGAATTTCTGTTTTTTTTTAATATTTTATTTTTATTCCACCATGTCAAAATTACTATGAATCAAAAAAAATATATAAGCTGAGTAGTTTTTTAGTTTTTAGTTAAAAACCAATTAAAAGATTAATTGGGTAATTTAATTGAAAATATTTTTTCAAAACAATGTGGCATACTATAAAAAACAGCTCGATTTTTACACATAAAAAGAAAAATTATAATATTTACATACAATAATTGTTAACCATATCATACTATTCTGAGTTAAACTCTGTTAATAAGACTTTTTTGATAGAGCAGTAAATTCAATTAAAATAAACATATATTCAATTAAAATATTAATAAAAAATATTATTTTTTCTAAGCAATAACTTAATTGAAAAAATCCAAGAATAATTTTTTCTGTGTTTAACTAATCACTTATCAAATAAAACATGCATTTATTTTTTTTTTTTACTAATGTCACCAATAATAAAAATAAACTTCATACTGTTTTAAATTATTGTAATATACATACATATGTATGTTCTTTTTTTTTTTTTTGTTATTTCCAATTTCATGGGCAAGTGAATTACATATGCGGTGCTTTTGTGTGAAGACTGCTGGAGATTTTTTTAAATTTTTCCGCAAACAGTTCTCGTATTCTCTTTCATTTCACTTCTATATATCTGTGGTAATATGGACTAATTGCTTAAAACAACTTAAGAAAAGCAGTGTTTCGTTGAAGTTTTAACGCTAAAGCTAAGAAATGAAAAGGGTTTATTGCACGATTCTACTTTCGCGTGATGCATTCTTTGTATATAGTATTGTAACCATAGCAACTTTCAACTGGGGCATAATACAGCATAATGAAGTTAAATTTTCTTAAGTAGACTTGAGGGATTATAATATAGAGTCATAAAGCTGACTGACACTCAGAGGGAAAATTACTTGAGTACTAATGATGAAGATAAAGAAGTATGTAACGTATTGCAAATGTTTGTCTATTCGTCACTTAAAAACTTAATATTTTATTCATTAACGAGACGCAGCTTAATTCAACTAGAGACGAAAAATCCATTCATTATACTTAATGCATAAATTTATACCAAAAAAACTAAAAAGTGCTTAAGTCGTTATAAGCTAATTTTAAGTTAATGGCACCCTTGTTGTCTTCACATGCAAAATTAAAGCTACTGTGGTGCGATTTTTTAGGAAGTTCAAGCGCCATGACTTCCCGATTAACTTTTTCGATCTATAACTTCATATGGAATAAAACTCGTAGCTTATTTTGGATTATACTTTCGTGTATATTTTAAACTGAAAAAATCAATTATTTACTAGAGTGAAGAACAATGCTTTTCTAAATAAAATAAAAGCAAACACCGAATTTCACAATTTAACTGTAAAAGCAATAAATTTCTGAAAATCGACTCGATGAAAGTTAAAAAGTGATCTGCTACAAAATAGTGAAACATGACTTAAGTATTATTTCTTCATTAACACAGAAATAATGGCTCTATTTACGAGTGTGGTATTTCGATTACGACTACGATGATTTCGGACTAGATTGAAGAAAAAATGTTGCAAAGTTCTTTAGTCTTCTACAAAATCTTCATAGTCGAAGTAGTAGCGTGACCCTCGTAATAAGGCCCAATATAATGCATTAAGTCTGAATAATATTTAAAATTCGTTATTAGGTTATAAAAAAATAATTCATTGTTATCTTATGACACCCCTGGGGTTAAGCAAAATTCAGGATAAAAGCATTGGCGTAGCAAAAAAAGGGTTCTTGGAGGTTCAATACGACTGGTAATTTTCATGAGTAATATTAAACTAGATAATTATAGACAGTTTTTAATCATTTTATTGGAGGGGTGAAAAAGCAAGTACTGAGGGGCAATGTACTCCCCTTCCCCTCGGAATTACCGTACTACGACAATGAATAAACACAAATTTTTATAATAACCATATACTACTTCTCTTTATCTATTCATTATATATTCCGGGAAAAATAAACTCCCTTTTTAAGGGATTATAATTTGATAAATTTTGAACAAATATTTTCCCGACGAAAAAATTTTTAATATCAATACACTAGATAGACGCAACATTAATTTTCACTGCTTAAGAAAGGAAGTTATATTTTTGTTACGAAGAAATAACAGCAGGAAAGACAAAATTATGGTGTGGGGTGTCAATCTTGCCGACTGGATAGTTGAAACGAAAAGAAGTCTTTGAGCATCCTACAAAAGGGTATTAGAGCAGGCGCGTTTAAACAATTCAAAAAATTATTTGGACACAGACCGTGGATCTATCAATACGACCATGATCGAATTGACACTTTCAGAGGTGTAAATAAGTGGATTCTTGAACAAGATGTTGAGCCATCCATTTTCTCCGAATATCGAGCTGCGTGGGACTTTTTGTAACCATTATGAGAAATTACGAAATTAGCTCTTAAACACTTTTTCAGTTTTGTCTTATTTTTTTCGATTAAAGTTGAATTTCGAGCTTTAGTATATTCAGACAATCATATCAGAGCTTCAATTCAAACACTTTTTTTAAATTTCAATTAATTATACGAGGACGGTTCAAAACATAAGAATTATCGAGGTCATTCAAATAGGTATAGGTTTGTGAAATGATTCCATGAAATCTCTTTCCGCCCAATTATTTCTTTAGGTTTGGGTACAAGAAACAGTCACTAGTGAATAAGTCCTGGAGAATAGGGCTGCTAAGGCAGCCTTAGTTTGAAATTGAGAATAATTTGAAATCAAACCTTTTCTCAAACGACGAACCTTTGAAAGTCATTTGAAAATAACTTAAAAAACATAGCGTTCTCAACAAAAAGGTGAAATTTTTGTACTTACAAACATAAGGTATAAATTTTTCTCGAGCAAGCAGTAATGTAATGTTTCTTTACTTGTAATATACTTTGATCTCCATATTTTTAAAACGTTTACAATTTATTTTGCGCTTTAAACAGTGTTGCAACCAAGGCGAATTCATAAATATGTCTTGTTTGCCACGTGTATTTATAATTTGAGAATGACACTTGACACAATGTTGAGACAAAAATGGATAAAACACTAGTTGTCAACTGTTTATATTCAAGTCATTATAAACTTAAATTCAAGTCTTAAACACAAACCTTTGAAAATTCCAGAATTGTGCTTCATATCAAATTATAAGGTCATCTTAATAGAATAGAATAGAACTCTTTTCTTGGCCAACAAATTTAATTTTTCTTTAAAATTCTTATTAAACCGACCCAAGTTGGCATAACATTCGATATTGATTACTCTACGCTTTTGGAGTTAATCAATCCACCACCTTATCGCCGATACTTACGGGTGCACGTACCATGAGAAGCGAAGGAACGTCAAGAAAAATTCTATTATTACTTAATCGATTGAATTAATGTTGTACTTGTTGTCATTTATTCAAAATAAGGATTATTCAAATTGAAATATCAATTGTCTTTTTGCTCCGGAATACGTATTTGATATCGCAAATAAATTTCAACACTTCGCCTCAATTAATAATAGACAATTTCAAAAGTTTTCTCTAAGTTAACCATACATTTTAACTTTTTGTTCATTTGCAAAAATATAACAAATCAATCTCTTTTCTTATTTCCATTTTTCAGTGTTCACATCAAGTTACACATGACCGGTGGTCAAAGGAAACGGGCACAAATACACCAACACACGCACTCGTCGCATCACAAAAAACGTCACACATCTTCATCGGCCCACCATCAACATCGCCATCAGCATCACTCACATCCACTGCCACCACCGGTAGCAACAACTGCAACAAATTTATATCATGAATATCCACATAATTATTTAACAGGAATAACATCAACATCCTCGTCATCGTTGCTGCCACAAAATCATGTATTTCAAACCACACACACAAAGAAATTTCCATCTTCCTCACCACTAAATTTACATGAAAGTGGTCAACTGTTAAATATGGAAGAGGATGTGTTCGGACAAGGAGATGTTGGCGGCGATGCTGTAGTTAGTGTTGATACAGATGACGGAGAGCCCATGACAATACCCTCATATATGACAAAGAATTTTGCATTGTTTCCAAAGCCAACAACCACATATGAAACCGAAATAATACCACACAATTCCGAAGGATTTAATGCGGTCAGCGCGGGATTGGCTGGACTGGAGTATGGAGTGGAAGAGGATAACGAAATCACACCGCCAGCAGGTAGAGGCAAAGGAAGTCTAGAGTCAATTATACTGGCCGAACATATGGAGAATTATCAGCGTCATAAACCATCGTCATCTTCATCAGTGTATTCGACGTCATCTCCATCAGCGAAAGCCATAAAAAATGAACAATTGTTGCAACAATTCTTACAGCAACAACATAATGAGCAACCGGAAATTATAAATGCAGCCGCCTATAAATCAGCCAAGCTACGGGCTAACAAACAGAGAGCCGAAAATGACTATCACAGCGAGAATGACATGACAGAGGCTATGATGTATTTGTCATCTGCGATGGGCACCAGGCACAATTCAGCACAATCTTTCAAGCGGCCAGCAGAAGATGCGGTTAAGTCCTTAACAGTCGATGACATATGGTCACAGTTGCAGCAACAATATTTAAATAAATACTCACCACAAGCTCAACCCTTGATATCTGCAGACAGCGCTGAACAGCTTTTCACAACAACGCCAACAAAGACAAAACCCAAACGCAAAAGGAATACCAAAAGGCAAAGACATGCAAAACCGGCCAAGACCACAACATACTCCACCTCCTGGCCAGCTAAATCCTTAAGCTATTCTCCTATTAGGCACTATAGCAAACTCCACTTGCAACCCATTCAACAACAGCAGCAGCAGCAGCAGCATTATTACGATGCCATACCCTCAGCACCTTCAGCTGTTGCATTCAGCAGCACCAGCCTGTCATCACATCGAGATAGTGACTTTTTTTCTAAGAGACCCTTTAACAAACTAAATGCTCACAATGAGGATGATGACATTGATGAGTCAGATGAGGAGGACTCTGCTGCGGAGTTTGCTGAGGATGGAGATGGAGATGAGGTAAATGCTGATGACGATGATGATGATTTTGATGCTTATGGCGATGAATCATTTGAAGAAGCCGTTTACCAGCGTGGAAAAAAGTTTACTGGCCACACAGCTTACGGACAACACAGTCACACAAATAATCCTTTTAATAGCTACGATCTCTACGGTTCTTTCAGTACACCCATAACAGCCACAGTGGCCACAAACATACAACCTTCTACATACCATCCCCATTCGGTATCTACCACCCTGCCCTCGTACACTTCCTCCACCGCGAATACATTCTTACCAACCTTATCACAACCATCTACATCATATCAATGGCGTACACAACAGAATTATCCATCATATCAGACTTATCATTTGCAACATCAACAACAACAACAACAACAGCCACCACAGTGGACAGCAAACGACCAGTATGCTCTGCAACACTCAACTACTTTAGGTCTGCAAACACCATCCTCCAAATTATCGCCCACTCAATCAAATGAATTCTCAGTGTCATCCTCCACCTCTTCGGCAGCAAAGTCTACCGTTCAACCGCCTGCACGTTATAAAAAGCGTAAAAATCGCATTAAACCCAAAAGGAATCGCATTGTGGTGATATAAAAAAACTTATTGCAGTACGCAACTTGTTGTACACGTTGCAAATGCTGATTAACATGATTTATTTCTCGCATACAGCTCTTAGTTCTTCGTATCACGTTACTTCTCTAGGTAACGAGGGTTTAAGGGTTAATGCCTCTTGATAGTTGCAACAAGTTCAAGTATTTGTTTGTTGTTGCAGACTCAAGGGAGACTTCTATGGTCCACCAAATGCTATACATTCCATTTACTTTTAATTGTATTTTTAATTGGATTTAGAATAATGTGGGTTTATTTTTATTATGTTACGTTATGTTTGTTCTTTATTATTTATTTAATTAAATAAAAATATAAATTTTATTAGAAGCGGAAAGCACAGCACAATTATTAAGAAATACATTGTGGGTAATTCGCCTTGATAACGTTTAATGTAGTCGTATTTCAAACTGCAGCCACTCGCCATAGTTCAAAATATTGATTTTTTTTAATATGGAACAGCGTGATTGATAGTTTTGTTCAACTCGAAAATTTGACCGATACAGGTCTCTAAGCCACTTAAGCAAGTTTAGCTTCATTATGCTATAGAAAGCCTTTTTAACTCTCAGCAGTTACGTCAAAACTTCTGAGAAGCATTTATTTGCTTAAGTAAACTTAAGCAATTAGTCCACATTGTGAAAAAATCATTGTGACATTGTTGAAATGTTACTCGAGTTTGAATATTGCCACCCGGACGCAGTTTCAATTAAATTAAAATACTTTAAATTAAGGCTATTCTCCGCCAGGTGATGAACACCTTTATTTACCTCATAGCCATTCCAAAAGGTTCGAAGAGGAACTTAGTGTAAAAACTATTATCATCATGTTCATACATTTACATTTTTTTAAGAACAGCAATACCCAACATAATGCCCAAAAGTAAGCGAAAGGCTAGATACATATTAATCTCTTCTTAGTTATTTGGTTTTTTTTCAGTTAAAGTAGCGATATATGTATGTATGTATGTATAGATGTTCAATACGTATGCATACGTTGTTTTAAAGTTTGCAAAGCGATTATAATCGTAATCGCGATTAAATGCACCTTTTAATCGTAATCGTAATCGCACCCATTAATCGGTCGATTACGATTAAAAATTTTTCTATTTTTAAGCAAAGAATTTATGCCAAATTTGCATAAATTTCAAATTCAACTCATAAAAAATTACAGTTAATATTTTTAATACAGGGTGGGCCAAAAGAAACCAAGGGGTCTAAAAGTTTAATAACTTTTTTGTTTAATTTTTTTATATTTTTTCTTTCAGATTATATAGACAACACTTGGAGAATTTATAATGGAGAGGTTCACAACTGAACAGAGAACCAGAACAATAGAATTTTATTATTTAAACCAGAGATCAATTATTTTAAACCAGAGATCAATTTATTTAAGAATTTCGCCCTCTGAAGCGATGATTCGTTGCTTAGTTAATCGTCATCACCAACATGGCAGCGTAAGAGATTTGCCTCGAACCGGTGGTCGTACTGCGGAAAATATTGAACGAGTACAGCAAAGTGTTAACGAAGCACCAGAAACATCTGGCAGAAGGCGTTCTGCTCAGCTAGAAATGTCTCGCACATCACTACGGCGCATTTTAAAAAAGATTTACAGTTGTACCCATATAAGGTGCAATTGGTCCAAGAATTAAAACCCGCAGATTATCGGCAACGTCTAAATTTTGCAGTTAAATTTCAAGAGTTGGCCAGAAATGAAATCAACTTTATTGAAAATTTGATTATGAGTGATGAAGCTCATTTTCATTTGAATGGCTTTATTAATAAGCAGAACTGTAGGTTCTGGGGTTCTCAAAATTCAAGAGCCATTCATCAACGCCAATTGCACCCCATCAGGTGCACAGTATGGTGTGAGATCACATCTGAAAATGTCATTGGGCCCTACTTCTTCGAGAATGAAGATGGAAGTGCTGTAACCGTAAATGGACAGCGGTATGGGTTTATGATAGAAAATTTTTTACGTCCGGCTCTTCAAAACAGACCTGGTATGTGGTTTCAGCAGGACGGAGCCACTGCCCATACTGCCCGAGACACAATGGCACTTTTAAGTCAAATTTTTGGAGAGCGAATAATTTCTCGAAATTCGGAAATTATTTGGCCAGCGCGATCGCCAGATTTGAAAGCACCCGACTATTTTCTTTGGGGTTTTTTGAAGGAGCGAGTGTATGTGAACAAACCAGAGATAATCCTTGAACTCAAGGCAAACATTGCTGCAGAAATTCGAACGCTACAGCCACAAGTTTTGAAAGATGTTATGGAAAATGCTCTAAAAAGACCCCATCAGTGCGAAGCTGAAAACGGTGGTCATTTAATAGACATCATTTTTCATACTTTGTGTAAAAAAATTTCCATTTTGTATATTATATAATCTGAAAGAAAAAATAAAAAAAGTTAATAAACAAAAAAGTTATTAAACTTTTACACCCCTTGGTTTCTTTTGGCCCACCCTGTACAAAATACATGTATGTATACTATACTACGTATGTTTGTATTTAATTGTCGCTTTAAAAAATCATCATTAGACTTCAACCATACTTTTGAAAAATTTCAAACCTCACATACTTTCAAAAATCATTTGGGAATTTATATAAGCTTTTTGTAAAATCCAATAGAATAAGCGAGTGGGCTCCGAAACTTATACAAACCACACGAAACGATTTATGTATATCGATTATGCCTCTATTTTAGTTTCCTACACCTTAATACAATAAAAATATTATAAGGCAAAACGATAATTAAAATTCAAATTAAGCACTTATTAAATTTATGATTTTATTTTACTATATTCTCCCAATTTTATTTCGAAAGCGTCGTAATATCTTAAAATCTTGAGACCTCGTATTATTACAAAAAACATAGAAATACTAATTTGGATTAAAAAGCGATACGAAATTTAGCCCGTTCAAATCATAAATATAGAAACAAATTAAGTTCGAAGATTAACTAAAATTAATAGCCATGGGCCTGTGGCAAAAATTAAATAAATATACTTAATAGTAACCCAGTGAAAAAAAATGGAAGTCATTCTAGCGGAACTACATTTTCATTGCTTCCAAAAAATCGATATTTTTAATTTGCCGAGAGTGAGCAAAAAACCATGTAGAAGCTTATTTTAGTCACACAAAACCTTGTAACTCCTCCATAGTGTTAGAAAATACTCACCAGATTTTATAGAAAATGTATTTTTTAAAGAAATTTATGAACTAATTTTAGTCTAAAATTTAAAAGTTATTTGCTTAAATTTACATGAAAACACTGTTTTGGGATTAAATTCGTATAAAAAGAAACGAATTGTTAAAACAGGTAACTATTTACCATTTTTCCTAGATGAAAATATTATCATAGAACACAAAAAAGGGAATTTTTCTTAATATCGCTTCCAATTCAGTGACCAGGCATCGAAAAAGATAACTTCTTGCAATGACAACCCTATGTAAAAATCATTAGATCGGATCGAAATTTTCACTACTTCCAGATCGTAAACTCTACATTTTCATAACTTTTTTGGAGTCTCTTTTTTTACTGGGTAACAAACCAAAAAAGTTTGTCTTAAGTAGAACAAAAATAAGCAAATTAACTAACATGTGCATAGTTAGTAAAGAATAAACGACAATGGTAAGTCTGTTGTAAATTACAGATGGTAAATTGGGGCTTTCATTACAAAACACGTTTCAGCAAAATGAAATACGATGAGTCAAAACAATTCACGTATTCCATTTGCAAGAAAGTTTCGTATATAAGGCAGAAATTTACATCAACTGACACCACACATTGGACCAACACAGAAGAACGCTGATGATGAAATTTTAGTGGCCTTCGAAAACGGCCGGCTGTTCCGTTCAACTATGTGTTGTCAGACTATTTACAACTAACTTTGATGTTATTTGTTCATTAATAATTATCACATGTAATTTGGCTTAAAAAGCGATACGAACTTTAGCCCGTTCAAATCATAAATATAGGAATAGAAATATTATAGTTATAATTGAGTGTTCACACGTGATGAATTTATATCTAATGAACGAACAACTTCGTATAAAAAAACGGTATAAATAATACTATTTTTATATGAACTTTGAATGAACAAAGTAAGAGGTTTGTGACTGTTCAAAATTTGTGGTTGAAGTCTACTGATGATTTGGTTCAAGCGCCAATGAAATACGTATATAGACCAACCTGAACCACCAGCAAATAAATTTCTAATTAAAATATAATTATGACAATATGTCAAATAATAAATTTCTTAAATATTAATGCATTTATTTATTTAATTTCTTTGGAAAAATATTCGTATTCGTATTCGACTATATTTGGCGAATATAGTCGAATACGAATACATTCGTATTCGCATCCACCTGAATTTGGAGAATACGAATATATTTGTATTCGCTTGAAAATGGCCGAATATTCGACAATTCGAATACGAATACGAATATTCGTGCATCACTAATATGTACATATGTAGCTACTAATATGTTGCAGTTCAACACTAGCAACGTCAGAAAGTTCCCTGAACTCATTAGCGCCCATTCTCTTTCTTGCAAGTCCAATACAGTGTCGCAGAATATGTTCCATACTTTCCTCTTCATCTATATCCTGCCAGCTGCGGCAAAAATCATTGTGCTGGATATCGATAGCATCGCTAGTGCCATCGATAATTGTCCAGCTCTAGTGTCCGGTTAGCACGGACGCTAGAAATCTAAATTTGTTTGCTATTCTTTAAAATTAAAGAAGCTGTATTTTCTTACACGCAATCATTTCTTCTGACTCACCTTGTATTTGTTTCATCTTCTGCATTGCGCCTAAGTCTGAGTTTTCATGAGAGCAGGGGTAAATCCACACATTCCAAATCCATTGGAACTTGTAAGGTTGCCCAGTTCTAACAAGCTCTTCAGCCGTAGAGGTCCCATGAAAGCCTCTATGTCCCGGGATCCAGATGATCCTAATATAAAAGCATCTCTGCCTGGAAGACATTTCAGTGATTCGGAAGTCGCTTTGCAATACGAAGACCTAAAGCCCCTTCTGTTTTGGAGCGGAAGGAGCGCCATTTCCAGAGACAATTAACAGTATCAACAGAGTTATCCGTACAAGACTTCAACGTCCTCCCTATATTAGTTTCCAGATATCTTTCAAGACAACGCACTTTATAAAAATAGTTACGTAGACAAAATTTCGCCCTGGTTGACGTATTCAATGGCAGTATATTAAAAAATCAAAAATATATTATAAGGGATGCGCCATCCCATTTATTTTATTCAGACTTTTTCGTTTTTAACAACTTTTAAGGTCAATGACGTAACTGTATTACTTTCCAAGATATTTCAAAAATAAATATTTTCCATATATGTATGTATGTACAAATGTTAGGTGCCACGCCCATTTGTCTACTCCTCAATACTATTTCTTTAAACAACTATTAATATAAAAAAAAAATTTTTGATAGATCAGTCCAGCCGTTCTCCAATTTTAGATACATAAAAAAATTGGTGTAATTGTGGGCGTGGTTATTTTTTCTTGTCTTGTTAGTTTTGAAGCTCATAAGTAAATTCAATTTGAACATTTTTAAATACGTTTGATTTACATATGTGCGCACAGACCCCCCTAATTTGTAACAAGATGCATGCTTTGCCAGAATATGGCGTTTTTGCACCCTGCAATTAGCTTTATCAAATTTCACTAGTAAGAAAAAGGTTAACAGAGCATTTAAAGTTTTCTTAACTTACTGAAATAAAGTTTATCCTCCATAATTATTTTTCCATCAAGTCTTACCTGCAAAGATAAAAGAAAAGAAATTCTAATTAATACATGAATAAATATATATTTTAATTAGCTAAAAATAAGCTACACAACATTCTAATTTGAAATGTTTTAAATAAACTGAAAAGTTTATAATCACAATTTAATAGAACGGGAAGAAGTTTAAATAAAGGTTGTCTGGCATTCATTTAAAATAGAGAAAAAATAAATGAAAAAATTAATTTAATTTTATACTCAAACAGCCACAGACAGGTGTTTGTTTTGTAGTTATTCTTAAATAAAATTTATAATGGTATATATTCTGGTGAGCCCACCTACATATACATAGAGAGAATAATTTATTTTTGATTTGCGGTAAAATATTTGTAGCTGTAAAAGAAGTTGTTGCATTAAACGTGGTAATTATCTCTTTGGATAAAAACTTGTTTAAACACATAAACGGATGCTTTTTTGGGCAGAAAAAAATTCACAAGCAGTGTCGAGTAGTTAAGAGAACTATGAATTTTGCTAGCTCTCTCTCTCTGCTTTCCAATAACTCTTGCTAGATGACACCAAACTATTACCTATTGTATGCACTGTTGCCAGAACTTCTAGAGGTGAAATCGTCAAAAACTACAGATTTCTGTGTAAAAAATCGTCAAAATCGTCAAGTCATTTTAGAAAATCGTCAAAAATATTCAATTTTTTTTTTGCATTTTAATTGTTTTATTACAAAAACTATTACAATGGTTCAAACTTATTAAATATGCTTTCAACAAATATACACGTATACAATAATATATATGTATATAGCCTAATAGGGCATTTACACCATCCCGAAATGTAGTACTTACAAGATTTTTAGCTAAATCTGGCTGCTTTTCACTAGATTTTCCCCTACAAAACAAAATCTAGTTTGTGAGTACATTTGTAGGCAATCAACTCAGAAACTAATAATTTTATTTTATTTTCACAACCCTGTACAAATAAATTTATATAAAAGATGACTGAATAGCTACGATCTCCTCAAAAAGGTGTTGAATTGGCTACATTGCAGTTGTTTGGTTGCAGTTTTAGAAATTTTTCGGTTGATAGGCTGTGTTTTGGATAAAAAAATCTTTATAAATGTCAAAAAAACATGGTGTAAGCGGTATAGATATTCATACAGATTTTAATTAAAATCTGATCGATTTTGTGCAGGTATAAATGCCCTATAATCATGAAAACCATTAAAATAAAAAATAAATAAAAAAACAAAATGAAATCAGAATTCACATACGTATATATGTATATATGTATTTATTTTTAAAACAGATAATTTATAAATTTAGAAAAATCGTCATTTCTGTACCTAAAATCGTCACTAGTGTATTTTGAGGGGTGAAAATCGTCAAAATGCAGAGAAATCGTCAATTCTGGCAACAGTGATTGTATGCTGGTTTATGGCCCTTTGGACCTTTACTAGTTGAAATGTTTACCGCACTCTTTCTAATTTATTACAGTAACAACAGAATGTGCGGACCTTCGATTTATAATGGTATATAATGCAGCAGCGTAGAGCAGCTCATAGCCTGACTTCCAAAACGTCAATTGCTTTATCTTTGCACAAAGTTAAGTGTTTCATAACGCCTCCCTACAAAAAAATTTACAACAAATACACCCTTTCAAGGCGTCGTCGACAAAGGGACAAACAAGGAATCACCACATCAATTTGATGATCATAGTTACAATGTTTCGCAACTTTGTATATGAAAAGTACACAAACTTTGTGTTGATACGTTTTGGAAGTTAGTCATTTTGTTGTTATATGAAAAATTAATTTTTTATATGTATTAATTTGTATAAGAAGCTGATAAAAGTTCCGTAGGCATTTAAGGCTAGGACCCACTATCATACACAATAGCACGATTTTTGAGAAAATACAACAATACAATGGAATGATGGAGTTTAGATCAGTAAAAATATTTCAATAGAGTTTATATGGAAATATTTTTAAATTACCGTAATTAATTAAATTGCCGTAATTTTCCCGCAGGGTTATATTTTTTCAAATATCGTGCGATTTGTTTAGAACAGCTAGGTCCAAGCACGCATTCACTGATATTTGCATTTAAGGTGTGAAAGCACAAAAAGCTCTTTATAAAAGTTTGCACATTGTGCATATGGCGTGGACGTAACAGTAGCTCGTTTCTGAAATTCTCGCATCGTAAAATTTCCCGCATGAAACGAGGAAATTGTAACAAAAACAGTGTGAATTGAAACACAAAATGGCTTTTCTCACATAAGTGTTTCTGTATTTTTTCTTTGCGAGAGCTATCTGTCATTTAAATAAATTTCCAGCAATTATTGGAAACATGTGAGAAAAAGTGTTTCAGTAACAATATTTTGTGAAAAGTTTCTCGCAAGAACTGTCAAAACAACTAGCATTTTAAATTGGTGCGAGAACAACCAAATTTGTTCAAAAACTTATGAATTTTTTAATTTTTGTGTGAAAATATGAAAAATAAACTAATTGAAAAAATATTCAAATAATTGTTGAAATAAAATTATTAATAAAGAACCGATATGTCTATTTTTATTTAGATTTGTTTGATAGAAAAAAAAATTCTTTCAAGCATTTTACATTCACTTTATTTTCATGTTTATTATTTTATTTTCTATTTCTTGTATATTATTTCTTCTTTTATTATTGAAATAATATTTTTGTGACATTTGTTTTCATTTTACAGTCGATTACTGGAAATATTCCAGTAAAAACAGAATCACTATGAAAATGAAATACGTATATAGACCAAGCTAAACCACAAGCAAATGAATTTCAAATTAAAATATAATTATGACAATATGTCGAATAATAAACTTCTTAAATGTTAAATTTTTAGATTTTATTTTTCATTTTGCCTTGTAATTACTTTTGTTGTTATACAATGGATTTCTAATTGTATGAAGGTGTAGAAAAATAAAATAGATTCATATCGAATATAAATTATTTGCTGGGTTTTGTATGAGTTTCAAAGCCTACCAAACTTATTTTGTCTTTGTGATTTTCAAAAATATTATTATTCTATGAATTCTGATATAGTTTTTGAAAGTCTGTGCATAAAGTAAGAGGTTTGTGACTGTTCAAAATTTGTGGTTGAAGTCTACTGATGATTTGGTTTAAGCGCCAATGAAATACGTATATAGACCAAGCTAAAGCACAAGCAAATGAATTTCAGATGAAATTTTTTGTTTCACACTTCATGTGAGAACTTTTACAATGCGAGAAATACAGAAACGGGCTACTGGTTTAGAATAGTGGGTTCTCGCCTTTAGAGAAGTGATGTCAAATATGTTGTGTGTGTGAGAAAAATTATCTCACTCGTCTCTGAAGTACACAGAAAAAACAAATTGGAGTATTGAAATGTTTTAATATATCACGAAAAAAATGACTGCTGTGACCAACCTCTCATACATCTGAGTTGCCCAAAGTAGCTCCAGAGTATCGAATTCCTGTAGTAATTTCTCTCACATTTCTACGTGTAGTTATTTCCACAATAGCATAGCTCAGAAAGTCTTATTTTTATGAATTTTTTGTTTGAGCCACAACAGTTTTTTTTTAAACTATGGTAAAATATTAAGATATTATGATACTTGAGACTTCCGTTTGAATACCACAAATATTTGGAAAATTGCAGTTTAGTGAAGCAGCTCAAAAAATAAAATAAAATATAATAACAAGTAGTAATTAAAAAAACCAAAATACCCGACTGGAACCAACTTTGACCCGTTAAGTATTCTAAATGGCCATTCAAAATGAAAAATCATGATACCCATTTTGATATAGTTCGACGACTTTTTTATTTTCGTTTGTACAAAATGGTGTCTGTTGGCCTCAATATTGAGTTTTGACTACTATCATATCTTTAGTGACACTCCCATGATTAAGACAAATCGATTGATATAAGAATCTTCAAAATGGGTGCACGCGTTCGTTTTTATAGTGCCGCAAAGGAACACACATATATACATACACACATTTGTACATAAAACAGAATACCCTTCTTTGCGTCTCGCAGCCAGGTAAAAATAGCCCAGTCAAAAATAGGATCATCCGAAGAGTAATCTTGGACTGCTCCCTTGCGAGTAATGGATTACTTCATAAAACTCCGGACCTCGGTGGATTTTTAATATAGCATGTCCGCAGACACTAGTACTCCTTTTAAGCTCTTTATGGAGTACTCCCTTTGATCTTGAAAATGACGACAAAGGGAGTAATCGTTTTTATCTCCTAAAAGAGCATATTTGAGAATTTTTCAATTTCTTTTTCAACTACTCGTCTTAAATGACACTTAGAAACTAAATAAATATACCAAATAAACCAAAAACGAACTGATACATATCTCATTGATCCATTTGGCGTATTAAGCGAAGCATAAACAACAAAACAAAAAAAGTTTTGATAGCTCGCTTATTACTCCAAATGGATGAAGAAGTCATTACCCCTATATTGCTCGATTATGTATTAATCCACATATTTTTTACTGGGAGGAGCTCCTACTGTAAAATCAACGAAAACACATACTTAACACATCCATGCGTGTACTTATACCACCTATAATGGCATATATGTATATGTAGGAATATATTTCCATTTAAACATCGCCTACCCTATATTGAAAAACTCTTTGCAATTACGCCTTAACAATAAAATAAATAAAAAATGCTGTTGATGATTAATTACAGTAGAATTAAAAATAAGTGTATTTATATGTGTAAGCAAGCATATACAATTTTTATGTGAGGAAAACTTTAATTAATTTTCCGAAATGAAACCAAATGAAACCACCGAATCATGATGACATGATGTTTGATTTTCTATGGTTTTTTAATAGCCCAAAACTTTGTTCGGCTTCTGGTAATACCCAAAGCACTCACTATCATCCCATCATTATTATAGAATTTTTGTTTCTTTGTTGGATATTAATAGGCTGTCGATGATCAAACAAACTGACACATGTATGTATGTATATGAACAGATATTTTATGGAGGTCAACATATGTTGCACGACAAACTAATTACACAAACACAATTGTATTTTTGTTTGGCCCCCCCTTCCATATCTCCAGGGATGTTAAATGGCCTTTTTTGTACAAGCTCCATTACTCTAGTCTATGTTAGTTTAATAACATTACAAGGTCTATGTTAGTGTTGCCAGCATAGCTTTTGTAACATTATTTTTAATTCAGTATTAAGAATTATTTTAAAATCAAGCACTTAAGCTGTCTAATGATGATTCAAAGTATTTAAAATTTACTTCAAACTCGAAGCAGTCATGCAGTACTCTGTAATTCAAATCGAAATACTTTCGAGTTTGCATATTAACATACAAATACTAACAGCCGGGTTTTATAAAACATAAGAACTGTCCCTGAGTTCAAAAGACGATAGAGGTGAAGCCCTTGTGGTGGAACTTCGAGGTCTCACCAGAGGCTACTTCTGCTGCCACGGGTTCCGGTTGCCCGACAGCTGAGCTGCTTAGAGAAAAATACATTGCGGTTGTCAAAATCCTGTGCTAAAAAGGTTTGTCGTTCTTCTATATAACGGCCGTGCACATATGTGTCAGATCGTAGTAGGTACAGGGTTTTGGTGGCTTGCGTTCTTCTCGCGTAAATGGTTCCCGCTGCTTTGAAGTTTTGAGTGCATGTAGCGGTCGTAAGTTTCCTTTGCTAAAATGCCGACTTCGTTCTACCCCACGGGGTTAAAGGGACAATTTTGGTAAGTGTGGAGTAGGCACTGGATATTTGGCGACACAGGCATTCGTTCATTACGGTTGAGTGGTAGCTGTGCCGGCAATGGTTGAGGAATTTTCTTGGGGACCTCGCTATTGGTGTATACACAACACTATAGCGTGGAAGCCAGAGATTTATCGTGGTGGCTGTGGTTGCTACCAAAATCGCTGGGAGAATAGTCTTGGCTTCCCAGTGTTAAATCAATGCTAGTGATTGGCGTGACGCGATCAGCCAGACACTATTCTAGGTGCTGCGGCCATTCAAAAGAAGCTGCTATGGGCACGGACATAGCAGCAGCTATGACTTCGACATAGCAGTAGAGTTTAGATAGCTCAAAGTACCTAAGCAAGGTACTTGAATATAGAACAGGGATAACTGTATACAAAGATTGCAACCTATGTGTCTTTATGGAGTGGACATAGGTTCATTCTAAAAAGGGTGCATGGGGGCGTTGGTCTGGCGTCTAACCTAGCACCCGGTGCTTTGGCACCCGTGAGGTAAGGCCGAAATGGCAGGCACTCACGGAAAGCTATTGCACATCTATCAAAATTACTTTAACTGATAGAAAACCTTTTAATTTAGATTCCTTAAATTTTAGTGTTAATGTTTCACATTTGGTGTCTGGAACCCTAAAAAACAATTTGACCAAGATCTTCAAGAATGGTAGAAAACGTAGAAAGCGTTAATCGGTCTTTAATCTCTCTAATCTTTAAATTAAGAAGCCCAGAAGGAATTGAAATGTGCAAAGATCGTCATTACTCCACATTTTGCACAAATATTTTAGTCTACATATTTTCACAATTAAATTGGTGCTAGATTAAAGCTTCATGCCTTTCCCAAAAAAAATTATTCAATCTAATTCTTAATACTCCTAGAGAAATTATTCCCAGAGAATTTTGTTTCTTCGAGAGAAATTAAACCTGGCAGAGAATATCGATTTTTCGAAGTCAGTTTTTTTTGTTGTTTTATTTTACCTCAAAGTTTGCAAATGATTTTATAAAACAGAGGAACAAGGAATATGGGAAAAACTCCCAAGGATTTATTTTTCAGAATAGAGCTGATTCAGAAAGTAGCATAAGTTAATCCATGTACATGGACTTTTTTCTATGGAGTTCTCTCATGTAAATTTTACTTCAATAAAATTTCTTTCTTGACGCTTTTAAAAGAAAATGTGCGTCACAAGAAGGCTGCCTTCCCGACGCCATAAGAAAATTTACCAAGTGTTTTCATTTGAACAAAATTTTGTTGAGAAATACTTGAATATATTCATTAAATACAAACTTTCTTTTTAGACATCCTTGTGTGTTTGCAAATGGGGCTGAATGACAATTAGTATCGTAGAAGACCCTAAAATTAATACCCTGGCCTATAATGTCACCAGAAAACGTTCAATCGATTACTTATATTAAAAACAAATAAAAAAAATTTTTTTTCAATACAAGTTGTCGATGCAACGTTCTCTGTGGACATCGTGAGCCAGGCCTTTGTTGACAGATAATTTCACTATCCCAATTACAAATATAGATTTGTCTCCATCGGCAACTCTGTCTACAATATTAGTTGACATAATTTTGATGGGGGCGATATTGTAAAAGGGAGAAAGTAAAGTAAAGAAACTCTGTGAGTGTTAAAATGTAATTTGAATAATAAATATTAACAAGTTCTGACATACATATAAAGAAATGTGTATTTGCTTTTTCTTTCCCAAATATTTCTGAAATATTTACAACGTGAGTGTGTATGATGAAAGTTCGCATTTGAGAGGTTGCGATATTTAGACACGTATGAAAACCAAAAATTTAACTTCTTAAAGTTTTCTATTAATTATTGAAAATACGAGTTCAAAGTAACAGCAATATACTTTCTTATTTTAAATTTATCCCTATATTATATCCAAAATTGTATGGGAGGGAGTGAAGAGATTAATCTGAACCTTAGTACTACGAAATGTAAAAGAAACTACATAATACTGCAATTAATTTGATTAATTCTAATATGCCACTCATATTACGCAAATTTGTTAAAACAAGAGAGCTTTTCCCGGGTATCAAATGATGCATTCATAATTAAGTTTTACTATGAACACAGCAAAAAAAAATGCTGCTATCCCAAAGGACGTTTTTCGCTTAGAAGCGGCTACAAACGGAACAAAAGTAATTTGCTCACATATCCTTTAAGTATTAGAGCCACCCCTTTTACTTATTTGTGTTGTTAAGGGCTGAATTGAGTCAGACAGTTTCTTCTTAATAATAATAAAAATTCTAACAAAAAATGCTTCAATAATTTTTGCCAGCCGAAAAAATTAATGAAAAGGAAATCTTCATCATATTACTAACGGTTTATAAAGCTGGATCGAACTCGTTCAGTCGTTCATTTTAGACACAAACTTGTGATCAAGTTCATTTAAATTGGTTTGTCTAAAATGAATGACTGAACAAGTTGGACCCAGCTCTAACTGATTAAACGAGTGTGTTTCTTGCATGGAAAACCCGAAAACTTCGCACGAGCAGAGACAACATATCTTTTCTTCAGCAGCTGTTGTCATCGATGTGTAATTATTCAGGGCTATCATGAATAAAATTCCAATGAAATGCGTAAAATTTCTCCCTTTTCCAATTAGAATTTTTGGTTTTCCCTTAGTTGGTATTGTTCCCCGGGAAAAATTTCACGCGGAATTTTATTCATGATAGCAATGATTGTGTCAGGTAAGTATATGCTATAGAAAATTTCTGAGTCGATTGTTACTATTTTCTTTAAAATGTATGTAAACATCTCATCACTCACGCAAGGGTCCATGGATCGAAAGCAAATCCCCCGCATTCGAACGATATTGAACTCATTTAGATATCATTAGATAGTCAATTAATCGGTTCGTTTTGATAGATTTCGAAAATTAAATTTTTACAAAACTGTTTTCTAAACAATTTTATAACTATTAAGCCGGTCAAGTTCGATCGTTTCGAACGAGTCAGGTTTTAACCGCAAAATAGTCACATCGATGGCAGAGTAGCAAGCCGAGCATAAAATTTCGGCGGCGGCTGAAAGACAAATATTTTCGGCGGCGGCGGCTGAACGGCTTAACGCCGATTTGTTTAAGCATTTAAACATGAACATGAAATTAAGCATGAATTATTGAATCACCACGTTGTAACATTATTTATTTTGCAATAGTTTGAATATTGCAGTAATTGATGTCCTAAAAAATAGCTTCGTAAATTATTTGTTAAACCATAGAAACATATTCTAGACTATCATTGCAATTATGAATAAAATTTCGCGAGAAATTTCTCATTTTTTAAATTAGAATTTTTTTCCCTATTACTTGCTATTAGTTGGAATTTTTCCCTGGGAAAAATTTCTCGAGGAATTTTAAACTTGATTGCCTTCTACATAAATATGATTTAAGCTTTCCGATTGAATTAAAAATGAGTTACTTTATTGGAACACTGCTACGGATCAACAAACAAAAAGCTTTGAACAATTAATTATCAAAAAGTCGCCTGAATGCTTAAACAAAGAAGTCTATGTAAACGTGCATGTATTTAAGAAGGGACTACAAAAGAGAACGTATGTATGTAAGTGTTGTCGCAGCTCCGTTACCGTTCACATAAACATTTTCTTTTTATGTGGAAGCAAAAACAACTATCTTTCCGGGACGCTCGCTATCATATTAAACACGAAATTTAAAAAAAAAAATAAAAAAAAAAGACAAAATATCGGCTGAGTACTAAGCCGCCGATAAGCCGTGTGGTTGGGCGGCAGCTCGGCTTGTTGAAAAAAATCGGCTGACTGGCTAGCCGGCAGCCGCGCTGGTACGGCTTGCTACTCTGATCGATGGCTGACATTTTGAGCAAAATCGGTTGCTCCGTTCGTTCGTTTTTTTTTCTTTTAACAACTTCGAAAGTGTTCGTCAAATTGATTTTAGATTAGTTTAACAGGCTGCTGGTGAGAAATGAATAATCTAGGGGTCCAGCTCACTTAAGTCCAATGCGATGAAGCCTTTGCGCTACCTGTAAGTTAAAAGTAGAAGAAGAAAGGCGTGATAGGGAATAAAGGGGAAGGTATAGATGAAAAGTTTATTGAGGATAAAAGAGAATAAAATAGAAGAGAAGTGGGGTTGGGAAAGGGTCTAGTGTATACATATGCCATAGAAGGGAGTTAACGACTATACAAGCCGCTGCTTCTAATGTATAGACTTAGATTTCTGAGTCCTATTTCCGATAACTCGGATAGGCTATTGAAGAATATGCGAAATGCTTACCTCCTCTTCTTCATCATTCATTGCAACTGTAGCAGTAATATGGGTTTCGAAAGTGCAGTGGCCGGTTTTAATAATGACATGAAAAATTCTGATTAGAAGATATTGCCGTTGGTGCTAGAATGTAGATGTTATTTTTTTTTGGGGGGGGGGGGGGGGGGGCGAAGTTTCTTGCTTTTTTAAACTCTTTGACATCGAAAGTGTCTTTTAAATTCGGTACATATTTTAAATCTGTATTAAAACTAACAACAACTAGTGCCTCACATCGCTTAAGACGTCTTCAGGTAATTCTTGTTTAGCAGTTTTGCCCAGTATTTGCAGTTTTAAATTTATTGAGAATAAATTCGCAAAATTTTGAATGCCTTCTATTGCCAAATTGACTGACATGCTTCCTTTGTCGCTACGAAGTTGATGCTATTTTTTCTGTGTGATTTGACTTACGCGTAGTCTGACATATTGTTTTGTCTTGCGACGTTTATGTAATTTTATTGCATTTTCAGCCACAACACGAACTAGAATTTGGGGGAAAGCATTAATGTTACTTAAGCAAGAAGTCTGAATTACTGTAATGCAAAACTTTTTTCTACGAAATTTAATGTAATTTATTTCAGTTTTTTTGGCGACGTGAGTTGTTTATGGCTTGAATTTGTCCAAAATGTGTTGTTAATTTGACGTTTTTGTTTGGGTTTTTTTCTCGCTCGCTCGTTCTTTCCATATATATCTCTCTTTATTTGGCACTTTATGGTTTCGTTTACTTGTGTATTGTGTTTGAAATTTCAGCTCTTAATTTTTCTTTTCATGTACATAGTTGGAATGGGTTAGGCTACGGGGATTCTGGAGTTGGGTGGGTTTTAGAACAAAAATCAAGGGTTCTTGCTGTGTTGGGTTTAATTTGAATTTTCTTGCCATTCACTTTTTTTTTTTTGAAAATTTGCAATTGGATAAGAGGCTTAATGTTTACAGGGAGTTTTAATCATGTGAGACATCTTAGCGCAAATCAAGTCTAATGGAAATGCAAAGATGGGGGGGAATGCACATGAATTATTTCCAAAATTAAGTGTAAACTGTGGCAGCTTTGAGTGACAAAATTGTTATTTGCTCACGCAAGTATAAAATTTTGATTATATGTCAAGAAAAGCATCGGGATATTAGACAAATATTCTCTCTAAATCTAAAAGGCTAAAGAAGATATTAGCTTGTATCGCTTAGTATGCATTGCTGGCCATTCGCAGAGCAGGTGAAAAAGTCGCTCAACCAGTGGTTTGTCAATACAGCGAGATTTGGTCTGAGTTTTTGCCGTACAAGCATGGTCGCCGTTATTTGTTCAACCCAATACGTACTCAGGCTATTCCATCTATCTTCTGAAGATGGTGTTTGAGTATATTGTTTGTGATGCACGGTGGTTCAAGTTTCTAAGGAAGGCTGTTTAGTTTAGTTTACTCAGCTATACTTATCAAAATTAATAAGAATATTTATGCTTACGGTATTTATGAGCGAATTAGGGTAATAAAAGATTTAAAAAAAGTCTTTAAATATAATTTTATAATAATTTATTAATCAAAAATGTTAAATAAAGACAAAATAATATATTTTATAACGGCAATTTAATACATTTCTACATTATTTTCCAAAACTTAACATACGTAAAGCCTTAGGTGATAGCATAGACTTCTTCTTTTGTGGTAATTTACGTAAACAAGAAAGAAGTCTATGCAAACGACCAGTGTTAGTGACAACACGAGACATTTTTCGCCTGTTGTCTCGTCTGAATTGCTTAAATAATTTATTACAAGATTTAGCGGTTTCTTCAGATAGCTCGCCTATGGAAATTAGACAGTGATCAACTACTTTCGATCCATGAATTAACACTTTATGAACTGAAGCAGGCAAATTATACCATGGATACGTACTAATAATCATTCCCGCAGTTCCTAACGAGTTATCTATAAATTCTACACTATTAATTTTGTATCCCGAAGAAGATGATGACACCGATCAATAACTGCTTGATCTAAGCCAGTTATTTCAGCTGAATTCAAAAATTCGTCGTAGAGACGAAGACTCTCTGTACCCTTCTTTAAATTTATTTAAATAAACTTCAATAACTGAATTCTGAACTTTTGTCAAATAAGAAAATAAATGATATGCACTTAAAAAATAGCGACGCTCCAAAAATAAAACCAAATAAATTCAGTGAAGTGCGACATTGACCCGGTTCCGTACGGGCACGAGATATGTAATTCAATACGAACAATATAAACTATAGTTTTGGCATTTTTTTCGTTTTTTCGGTTTTAAGCGTTTTTTTTAGTTTGGGGGTTTTTTGAATTTATTGGCGCTTTCTGAGTTTTGGCACTTTTTTCACGTTTTGGCGATTTTTTTTTTGGTTTTTGAAGTTTTTTTAATTTTGGCAATTTTTATTATTTTGGCGTTTTTATTTTTATTTTGGAGATTTTTTTAATTTTGGCGAGTTTTTTTAGTTTTGGCACTTTTTTTTCGTTTTGAGAATTTTTTTCGGTTTTTGGCGTTAATCTTAAATTTTGGCGATTTTTTTTTAATTTGACGATTTTTGTTTATTTTGGCGATTTTTTTTCATTTTGACGATTTTTTTTTCACATAAACAATTATTTTGGTTTTGGCGCATTTTTCGCGTTTTGGCGATTTTTTCGGTTTTTGGCGTTTTTTTCATATTAGCGATTTTTTTCATTTAAACGAGTTTTTCGAATTTGACGATTTATTTTAGTGCTAGAACTTTTTTTTTAATTTTGTCGATTTTTTTCGATTTTGCGATTTTTTTTTAATTTTTGGTCATTTTTACAGGTTTTGGCGATTTTTTTCGGTTTGGCGATTTTATAATTTTGAAAATTTCAAGAGTTTACCTATTACGAGCCTATACAAAATTTGGTTTTGGTATTTTTTTCGTTTTTGACGTTTGTTTTAATTTTGGCGATTTTTTTAAATTTGGCGATTTTTTCGGTAATTGGATTTCTTTCTCCATTTTGGCCATTTTTTTCTCGTTTTGACGATTTTTTTTCGGTTTTTGGCGTTTTTTTATTTTTTGGCGATTTTTTCGTTTTAGCGTTTTTTTTTAATTTTGACGTTTTTTCATTTTGACGACTTTATTCATTTTCTGAAATTTTGACACTTTTTTTCTAATTTGGCGATTTTTCAATTTGGCGATTTTTTTTCATTTTGCCGATTTTTTTAATATTAACAATTATTTTGTTACTAGAGCCTTTTTCGCGTTTGGCGATTTTTTCAGTTTTTGGCGCTTTTTCATTTTGGCGTTTTTTTTTCATTTAGACGATTTTTTCGAATTTTGCGACTTATTTTAGTGTTAGAATTTTTTTTTAATTTTTGGCGATTTTTTCGTTTTGGCGATTTTTTGAATTTGGCGATTTTTTTTTGGTTTGGCGATTTTATAATTTTCGGATTTCTTAGTTTTACCGTTTTTGCAAATTTCAAGAGTTTACCTCTTACGGTCTCCAAGATATAGCAAGTTGTCAAAATTACATAGTCAAAATTGCATTAACTGATGGACCACCCTTTAATTTAAATTTTTTAACATTTTAATGTTTATTATTGTATACACTAATTTTACAAATTTCAAGTGTCAATATAATATGTACATACAATTGTATGTATATTACATGGAATTTTAAAATTTTTCGTCGCTCGTTTTGGAGCACCCTTTAATTTTTAGTTCTCATGTATTTGTTGTTGTACCGGCCAAGGTTCTACATACTCTGTCTAAATTTCAGGTCCGTAGCTCTTACGGTTCCTGAGAAAATACCGTGTGACGGACAGCGTAGCGAAAACAATAGGAGGGTTCCTTTTTTCACCTTTGGTGTACGGAATCTTAAAAAAACTGATTGCAAAACTTTTTGTATGTTTTAGTAGTACCACTAATAATATATTTTACTCCCAAATCATATTTTAGTTATATTATTTCGTGGGGCTAAATCTAGGAATTAGGACTAGGACTTTAATCAACAATTAATAAAAAAAAAATTTCGAGATGTGTTTACCCACCATTTGGGTATACTAAATTTTAAAGGTATTCTTTCGGATGGATAACCTATCATTCAATCTACAGGCATCTGTAATGGTGCTCCTGCTGGCATTTAAGGAGCAGATGTAGTGGTATTTCTAAAATAATTTTATAACTTTCGAAAAATTAATTTGAAAAAATGCATACAACCTTATTCTGAATAAGATCTTACCGGAGTTTTAGTTAAAATAAAACAAATGGAAACAATATAGCCGACTTCGAAAATTAGGAGTTTTCCCTCAATCTTAAATTTTTAGTTCATGGATTTTATTTACAAAAAAAAGATTTTTTTGCCGGCTTGGGCTGACATTTTAAGCAAAAATATTTTTAAACATTAGTGCTCATTGTTGAAAACAATGAGAATCCTACAACTATCCTACTATATAAAAAATCATGCTCTTGATGGCTCTTCAAAGAGCAGATTTGGCGGAATTTCTGGCTGTTAACCGCAAAAGGGCTGCGCTAAAATGTTTTGTTTTTATTTCTGCTAATTAAATTTAAATTTATCTTCACATACATTTCGTAATTATATTTGTAACATTCAAAAACATATGAATAATAATAATAATAATGTTTTCATACAAAAGAAAAAGGAAGGTCATAATAAAAGTGTATATTTTTTTATACAACAGGACGGAAAGCATTACTGTATATTTAAGAATATGCGAAGAATAAAATACATATACAAATCCATGTAGTAAGACCTTGAATATTTGAAAACTTTAATTTAAATCTTTGTCAGCTCTTTAAGACTCATAATGAATTGCTGCTATTCATCACCAATAGAGCAAGAACAATACAAACAATTGCAAGTCTCCTACTTACAACAGCAATTGTTCTATAGTCATTGCAATGGGCATGCATGTCGTCCATGTTGCAAATGCCTGCCCGCCAGCCAGTATGTTTGTGACATTTAGTGCAATGAGTATTGTGTCAGCTTTAAACCCTGCACCACTCCTCATTGTTTTGAATCATTTAAAAGGCAGGACAACTATAAAACTAAGAACACTAACATAAAGAAATGGTGTTAATAGAATGTAAAAGTGACAACAACAGTTGACTTTGTTTGCCACTCTCCCCGTTTCCTTTCAAACCGCACTGTTTTAGTTATTGTTTGTTTTTGGAACGTAACTATTGTTTTTATTGCAGACAACAATTGCTAAAAATTATCATCGTCATCATCATTATTGTCGGCTCCAATGCGAACGTAACGTTGATGGGTCTGCTGGTGATCATCATTTGTAAATATTTTTAGTTTGTTCTGTGCTTTTTTCGGTCTAATGACGTCAAATGCACATGAATTTAGTTTTTGATTTTCAGAAGGGGTTGGTTGGTTGCTTTCAAGCTAGTGACCATTTAAACCAACAAAATAAAAGAAGCGACTATCCGTACGTTGCATTGTATCGTTCGTTTAATATTTTTTTTGTTCTTTTGTTTATTACACTAAATCCATGTGACCCATATATGAAGCAATTTTTGCAATTTACAATAAAAATGTCATTTAAACTGAGAGAGAAGAATCTGGTTTTGTTTGGTTATTATTTTTCACAATTTTTATTATGATTAAATTTAAAATGTAGGAAATATTTGTTAGTTTTTTTTTGTTTCTTCAACAGTATTAGCGATATTTGCTGCTATGTTGCATGTAGTTTACGAGTATTATGAAAATTGTTGTTGTAATTTAAACTAATAACCCCCTTTTCCAGTGAAAAAGAATTTAAATTAAGTAATTGATTTTTATTTCCCACACAATTTTTTAAGTGATATATTTTAGAATTTCTGTAACAGTGGAATGAAATTAAAACTTCCAAAGGAGCATAAGCAGAAAATCAAACGAAGCTACAGATATCAGAGAATGACAAGTCATTCAAGTAAGAATACGTACAGCTAAAAATAAGAAACCAACTGATATACAAGGAAAGGCATTAATTTTAAACCTGAATACGTAAACTATGAACATCCAACAACTATGTATATTTAAACACAAACAACTATAAATAAAATTTATAGACTGTATGAGCTTAAATCATACGCATGAGTATAAAATACTTTGACCATTCATCGGCTACACATCAGGGACCTGCGCCGAAGGGTTTTTATCGGCGGCGGCTGGCTCATAAAAAATCATCGGCGGCGGCTGAAAATCGGCTGTTAGCCGGCTGAGACAACTTCAACTACGATGTAATACGAATAGAATATAGAATACGACCGCAAGTAAAGGCAAAAAACAGCTGACACACTTTTCCAAATATTCTGAAGCCAATATTGTTTTGTGTGCTTTTATTACAAATCATATTATGTTATTCAAAATTATTACATAAATTCATTAAATTTCTCCAGCTTTCATGACTTCCAATTGTCACCATATTCGTCTTTTTTATTCACTCCTCACACTCACAGTTCTCAACGAAATATCGCAGAAAATGCAGTAGACGTCAATTCACACGTAGAAACACTGCGTTGGGTAACATAAAATATCAAAATATTTTGATATTTGAGAATCCAAAAAGTAACACAAGTTGCAACAACTTTGCTATACAAAATGAACCATTAAGTTTAACATGCCCGTTTCTACCAATGACTATGACTTGGGGGGAAATCGCGGCACTCGTTATCGAACGAAATCTCGAAATATTTCCACATATTGAAATATTTCGTAATTTCCTGTCCTACTTTCAAAAATAGGATACATTTTAATATACACATGGCAACACTGTATGCATGTAGCAGGACTGAAGGTAACTCTGATTTAAAATAAAACTATTTACACCTACGTATGTATGTATTTTTATAATAAAAGAAATGTTGGAAATATTTCAATGATATAATGTACTAAGCGAAAAGTTTACAAAATTGAATATATACATAAAAAACAACTTGCAGCCGAAACATATTAAAAAATGATGTCAATCGGCGGCTAATTTTCAGCTGCTTATAAGCCGGAATAAAATTGGCGGCGGCGGCTGGTCAAAAGCATTCGGCGGCGCGGCTTGAGCCAGCTAAGCCGTCTCGCCGCAGGTCTCTGCTACACATGCGTTAACTTTATTTACACAAACACATAAAGCATGTTCTCCTCAAGCAGCCACACACACGCAGTCACGAGTTTTCCATTCCATTTTATGTATATACATACCTAAGGGCCAATTTCACCAACTTATTTAAATATCAATTCATATTTAAAAGTAATTTTTTCATACAAAAATTAATGAAAATCGACGTTTAAATATGAATTGATATTTAAATAGAGTTGGCGAAAGATTAATAAATATTCCTAGTATGATGCGTATATTTTTTTGTGCAAATAAATATCCAGTATGAGTATAAGCATACTCAGAATATAAGCATGCAAGAGAGCCAATTTTAGTTTTTAGCATAAACGAAGTAGATATGCTCTTGTATGTTGGAATCGGCTATACGACTACCCAGCGGGAAAATAATAAGAAGTACTTCGATAATAATCACTGACGTCAGTATGGCATCGTAAGCGAGCAATCTAAGTACTTGGATTGTAATGTACGTGTAATCTGATATATCATATGTTACTAATAACTTCGATTACGATGTAAGCAGGGTTTCAGTTATTGGTTAAAACAAATAGTTTGTTATAAAATAAAATTAAAATACTGGACTACACTTGAGGTAAATCGCAACTAAAATTAAAATTATTTACTTATGTATATATTTTTTGAGTACTTATTGTCATTCGCTGTTAAATAAATAAGAAACAAACAATAATCATATTATTGATACTATTTTATATCAATATCGCTTAAATCAGTGTCAATCGCTACATAAAGATACGGTCACACTTGGCAAACATTTGCCTTAAAAAAGAGGGCAAACAAAATAAACACCAACAACTTAAATAACCAATTCGCTCAGCCGATTTCTAAAAAAATTAACTTTCTTGCAAAATTGTTATTGGAATTTATAAAATTATTGTGGGTATTCGTAAAAAATATTTACTGATTCAATGAGTTTGATTACTGAAAATTAAATATTGTTTATTCTGCGCAAAGTGGACCAAATACAGAACGCCAATGATGAAGGTGTGGCGGCGTTCGAAAACAGAATGTTGTTCGGTTCTGCTAGTGTTTGTTAGAATATTTACAACTAACTTTGGTGTTATTTGTTCTTTACAGATAATAATAACATGTAATTTGGCTTGCCGAGCGATACGACCTTTAACTTAATCAAAACCAAACACAATAGCTAACAAAATTGATTTAAAACGGGAGTATATCTAAAAAATTATTAATAATATAATAGTGCCCTACTTTCATAAAAAACGTCGTGCTAATTAAATGCACGCCTCAGTAGAAGAAGCAAATACTTTTTTTTAATGAAAAGCAAACATAAAAAGGAAGCAAAAATAGAAGGAATATATCTATGCCAAAAAGGAAAAAGTGCTTAAGTCGAGATAAGCTAATTTTGAGTTAATGATAGCTCCGTAATCTGCATATTCGAAAGTACCCCTTGTCAAAATCTCAATTAATTTGTGTGATTTTTTAGGAAGTTATAGCACTATGACTTGCGACTTATGCTTTTTAGATTTCGAATTTCATATGGAATAATAGCTTAATTTAAGTTATACTTTCGTATATTTCAACTTAAATGTATTACTTATAGTGTGTAGGACGGGGTTTGCTTAAAAAAACTAAAGATTACCAGAAAATTTCCCAACTTAACTGCAAAAGAAATAAATTTTTGAAAATCGACTTGAACGCTTAAAAGTGCTCTCCTGCAAAACAGTAGAATATGACTTAAGCACTTTTTCCTTATTGCCACAGATACAAGGTGGCGCAAAAGTAATCCTCCTATCAGAAAATGCTATAAATTTTGCGATTGGCGCCTAATGTCAGTTCTGTTTTGACATTTGTTTAGTAAACACATGCGAAATACACGTTAATACACAATGTTACGCTACACTGCATAATCAAGCCATCCTTGATCACCACCAAGAGGAAGATGATTTTTCATCAAAAATAATCATGAGTGATGAGGACCATTTCCATATTAACGTGTACGTAAATAAGCAAAATTTACGCTTCTGGGGCACTGAAAATCCGCGTGTAACCCACGAAGAGCCATTACATCCGCTCAAAGTCACTGTATGGTGTGCTGTTTTCGTATCGCCGGAAGTTTTGGCCAAAGTGATGGAAAATGCCATAAAAAGGGCTCAAATGACAATCAACAGTGGCGGCAGCCATTTACATGACATCATATTCTCGACTTGATGTAAAAAAATTAAAAGACCAAATAAAAATAATCCACAAGAAGAATCAAAGTTTTCATTTTTTTTTAAATTACAGCCAAATAACACCGAAAGGTTATTTTTGTGCCACCCTGTATAAAGACGTGATGAATTAACTATGGCGGTAGTCTTTAGCAAACCATCAACAGCATCACAGAGCATAATACACCAAAGCAAAGTACAAAAAATAGAACAAATTGTAAAAAAAAAATGCCAAAGTAAACATTTCATTAATTTAATTAATTAAACGAATTAAACGGATGAGTGCTAAAATTTCTTTATTTAATTGTACTTTTTTTTGCCCACTGAGGGACAACAACGAAAAGGGAAAAAAAGCAAGGAACAAATTAAGCAGTCATGCATGAGTCTGTATGAATACAAATAACACTATCATTGTCACCATATTATTGCCATCCTATGACTTTTTTATTTATGTTCACACTAAACATTTAGGGAATTAATATTCACGTTCCGGTTAAAGTTGTGCACAGTTTCATCTGAGAGCATAAATTTCCATATTTGTGTAAGTTGGTACTGAGAATTTCTAAAGTAAAGTACGTGTAAGCAGATAGTAATAAACAGCATGCACTATGTTTTGCTTACACTGTATCTAGCTGGCTCATTATTAAAAATTGCGTCGTTCTAAACTTTTATGCAGCAAAAAAAAATTCTGATTTGGATGCACTAACAACTGAGGGAAGCAACCCAGCAAAAATCTACACATTGCCATCAGAACTAGTTGCCATATAATGACTTTCTTTTTTGATTACCAAATTAAATAACTCGCTTACAAATCACATTACCTAAAATTTAAAAAATGATGTACAAGTTGCTAAATGAAGAGAATGATTTTTTTAGATTAAACAGATTACGTGAACAAGTTTTCAAACAAAAAAAGTAAGTACATCTTAAGAATCGATTACTTTAGTCTCACGCCTTGTTAAAATCATTAAGTTGGTAATCCAGTAGAGAAGAGCTTCCAGCAAAAATTCGTGATTCCAAACTCGATTACCTTTTTTGAAATTTTTTGCTGGGAATGTATCGCTTATTTGATAGCAAAAGCTTCGAAACGTGCTTCTGAAAAGCACTTATGTAAGGCGGGCTCTGACAAAAATTACATATATATATTATTACTTCTGTGAAGTACTTTAGCAAGGCAAAAAAAAAATTATGGCTTTTTGGAAGCTAAATGTATTGCTTCCAGCTGGCTCATCACGAACAAAACAATTCCTTATTCATGCGCAACAGCAAGTGATTCTGTAAATTTGTCTCCCTTACAAAAACGCTCCTGGTAAGAAGTAATTTTTTCTGGAATATATAAATAATGGCTTCGTTAGTCAAATCGTTTCGTATTACTTTTGAAGCCAGCTCGAGTGAGGTTGCCACCTGTTATTGTATTTCTCTTTGCTTTATATGTGCGTTTGTATGTAAATAAGCCAGAAATTGACGTTTGCCACCATAAAATTTTTTTTCTGAAAATTTTTACGTACCAAACCTTGCCAACACATTTTCAACAAGCAACATCATGCTTATTAAATGTTACGGAGTTTGTCAGCTGATAGGCAACAGCTATACAATTTCACTAATTCTACGATAAGGCGTATTTCAACTTCTTGCAGGCTTTTGCTTTGTTAACAAGAAGAAAAAGACGAGCAGAAGCATGTACCTGTATACATGTATGCATGTTGTCCCATTCATTGTTTCAGCAAATAGCATAGCTACTTAGGTTGAGTTGTTAATGACATTCTCACGGAATTTGAGATAACAGCATATGCAGATTGCATATCCTTTATCATAACTGTTAAGTTCCTCGACACACACAGATAAAACATGGCCTAATAAATACCTCATAAAATAGAACAAAATTAATTAGATATCTCTATGGTTTTGTTTTTAATAAGGAAATCTTATTAATTTCATAGAGAAACCCTTTTTGAAAAAATCAAGAAGAAATCTTGTAGTTTTTATGAGGTTATCTTATTGATTTTTTCAAAAAGGTTTTCTTCTTGATTTTATTAGGCAACCTAATAAAAAATAAAAAAAAAATTGTTGTATCTTTATTCTTTGTGCTTTGCTTATGTATTTTTCATTTAAATTCTATACCACATACTTATGTTATTTAGTTACACATACTTACATACATACATACTAGTGATGTAACGAATGTCAATTTTTGATATTCGCGAATACGAATATTTCAAACGATATTCGCGAAATCGAATACGAATATTTGAAACGATATTCGCGAATACGAATACGAATATTATATGCAATATGAAATATTAAAAAACTGTTTTGAAAAAGGACTTCACACTCCTGTTGGCGTACTTTAAAGTTAATAAAAAGTACCCAAAATTTTAATGATCGTCAAAATGATACTAATCACAAATTTCTATAAAAAAATAATGAATATGTACAAACTAAAATGTTTAGCCATTTATTTAAAATGGCCGAATATTCGACAATTCGAATACGAATATTCGTGCATCACTAATACATACATACATATTATATTCTATTCTTAATTAACTAACTCACCATACATAGAAAATTTCCTTATTAAAAAAAATTAATAAGATGCTTTACACATAATCATATATGAACCTAATGAAAACAATAAGGAATACCTTATTGAAAAAATCAATAAGGCTACCTAATAAAATCAATAAGGAAAAGCTTTTTGAAAAAATCTATAAGGCAACCTAATGAGATCAATAAGAAATCCCTATAGTTTACAAATTTATAAGAAAACCTAATAGAATCAAGAAGATTTTCTCTATGGATTGTTTTTTTTGGGTCAAAAATAACGGAAATTGAGTAAAAAAAAGTTGTGAATAATAAGATTTCTTCTTGATTTTATGTGGTTTTCTTCTTGATAAAATTAATAAGATTTACCACATAAAAACAATAAGGAATCGCTATGAAAAAATCTTCGTTTCTTTCTGCTGGGATACCCCTTAGCCTAAAAACGTTTCATAGAGAAAATCTTCTTGATTCTATTAAGCAGTTTTTTCTCTGTGCAGTTCCCTCATGGAGTCCTTTTTAAGTAATATTCATAGATGGCAACGCTGGTAGGTTTAAGTTTAAGCCCTGAAAAAACTAACATTGTGCTTTTTACTAATAGGGAAGTCAAGAAATGGAAAACACCAAAATTATATAGTATATCGCTCTGGCCCACAACACACACAAAGTACCTGGCAGTTATTTTGGATATTAAGCTGACGTTAAGGTTAAATATAGAAGATAGAGTTAAAAAGGCCACCATTGCTCTATATGCATGTAAAAATATGCTGGGCAAGATATATACTTACGTATTGGGCCTACACAGCGGTAGCTAGACCAATTATACTCTGCGAAATACTTGTATGGTGGAGGCCTTGTCTCAGTCGCCCAGCCATACCTGAAAAAGGTGGAAAGTAGCCAGAGACTAGCAGAGCTCTGCATTACTGGAACTCTAAAAAGCACACCAACTGCAGCTTTGGACCTTAAACCAATAAAACTAACTGCAGGGAACGTGGCATGCAAATCCGTTGACAAACTCAGGACAACGGGACAGAAGTCCTAAAGATCATTTGGTCACAGTAAATTGCTGGAAGACATGGACTTTAGCTCGGCCTACATCATACCAGTAATGAACTTTTTCGTCAAACCACAAATTACTATAGGGGAAGAAACGGCTGAGGAAACGGTATATGTCCGAAAACCAGTACAACAACTTAAAGAGATTATAGACTCTAAGATGAGGGAAGAAGCGGAGAAATTTTGGCGTGCGACGAAAACTTGCAAAACTTCTAAAATCATATGGAGTTCTTATGATCCCAAGTCTACTAAATTCCTTTTATCATTAACTAGAAGCAACTGCAACTTGTAGTTAACTGAACACTGCTGGAAGGCTTCGTATGCTGTCAAAATACGACGAATACTTGAAGGAAATGTAAGGAATCCGGTGTAATTGAAACAATGGAACATCTACTGTGTCACTGTCCGGCTCTAAGCCGCACTAGATAAAACTTTCTTGGTGCCCACACTTTTCGTATTCTTGAACTTGTATCGTGTAGTTTGCTAAGGTTTGTTTGTTAAATCTCTGTTGGGAGTCATTCGATACAGCCACCACGAACTAGGCTACGATGCCTACAGGTTTTCTTCTAATCTTTTGGTACCGCTAAGGATCAATCCCAGTCTATGCGAGGTGTTTGACCACCCAGATTAACCTAACACATCAACATTTGGACACCCAGTTAGGTCCATCGTGATTCCCTTCTATTAGTACCCGTTAATAAATATTCAACCCTCATTATACCCAAAAGAACCTATATTAGAGAATTTTGTTTTATATATTTAAAGAAGTAGTTATCAGATATGTATAAATGATCAACTTCTAGAAAATATGTATATACTCCAAGCTTATGTTCAGTTTTCAATTTCTAATGCTGTACCTCTTTATTCCAAGCAAAATTTTCTATAATTCTAGAAGTTTTAAATAAATTCATAGACCCTTTCATAAATTGGAACCAACATTTTGATAATGAAGGACTAAAAAGCTTGTAGGACTTCTGACCTAAGGTTAAGTTAGGAAGAGCGGTATTGTAACAAATCACTACTTGGTACCCATAATAATAGGGGTTTATCTGTCATTAAGCCACTGAATTCCTAGGATGAACTCCTGATATCCTCTAATTTGCACTTTTCGACATCACTAATGCTCTCATGGAAATATCTGCTCAGCCATATAAGCCTGTTGCAGCTGCGGGCATTGACTGATAATACGAGTATGCTGAATGGTTTCTGGTTCCTCCTCATTTTCACATATCCTACAGAAATCTGCAGTGCCAGTTTCCCTAATGCTGGTCCTCGCTCTAGCCGAGCAGTGACCAGCCAACACATCACATCCCTATTCATATCCAGAAGTAGTTTGGATCTTTCTGAGTCATATTTCGAGACTACAATCCTCTCTAATCTCCCATAAACGCTTTGTTGGTTGGAGTTTTTCTATAGTAATTACCTATCGGTTATTTCATTGAACTGTCACAGATTCCCTAATCTAACACCGACCTTATTTTTGCCAAATAATTTTGAGTTTGATTTCTTTTAACATTGATGTTGCTAGGAATCCACTATAATGTGATCATATATTGGTCTATTAGCTAGTCGATTTGACTTTGTGCGCCACCTAACCATACAAGTTGAAGATTATCTCCTCGTCTTCAGAAAAAAGTCAATTACTTTTTCTTGTTAATTTTTATATTAAAAATAACGAAAATCCAAAATATTATTTTTCTATCCTTCTTAATTTTTATTTTAAAAAGTATTTAAAAATATCTCGCCACCAGCTCCGTGGTGAAAGAACTACGAATGTTTGTCCCCAAAATAAAGACACTACCACATGTGCCGTCCTTCAATATTGACCCGTCGGTAAAGAGCGCACCCCTTTCACACAGCTTATCAGAATTGACCTAAGAGTACCTATCCGGAATTACCAGTGAGGGTGTTCTACCAAAATCAATTTCAGCAACCTAGGGGTTAAGGACACACGCTCAATGAGTCTAAGAAGACTTCTAAGCGCCGTTCTTACCACAAAATCTTTAATGGAAGGTAGATGAAGATGGTGTTCAAGACGGCCTCAGGTGCGGTCCTGTGGGGACATATGCGGCCAGCGAAGCGTATCCCTGGATCTAGAGTAGTTTCCCAATTTTTGCAAGAAAACTTTCAGCATCTAAACTGGGACTCTTTTCACTTAAATTCAAAAGATATTCCCCTCATCCTTATATCCTAATTGTGCCAAAAATTAAACATTTTTTGTAGTTGTTTGTGCATAACATATTAAATTTATATATAACTTTGAAAATTTTGTATCACCTTCTTCTATTTTTGCAAACAATTTATAATGAAATGTGTTCTAAGGCACTTGGTTAATAACAAAAGAATTATTTACTTAGTTGAGTTATGCAAAGGGCATCTCTCTAAAGGGAATATATATTAGAGACCTGCGCAAACAGTTTTGAAATGTAAATACGTCCTGTTTTTTACATGTATTATCGTGGCATGCACGAGTATTATACTAAAACAATAATTAATGTTGTCGTATTATAAGCGAAGCATGATGGATTTATTGGTGTTCGTGTATATGAGTGTTAACAAGCGATGTCGCCGAGACATTTTATTCATAACAAACAATCAAATATAGAAGTAGTGTTGATGCGAGTATGCTTGTTATTTTGCATATTGTAAGTTTGAGTGTGTGCATGTAAGATGTAGATGTTAAGCTATTATGTTTTTGAGGGTGGTTTTTTAAAGCAAGAGCACACAACTAATGTCAATGCATGTGCGCAGAAAAACAAAAACAACGTGTGCGCGTATGTACATGCATCACGTTTGTATACGCGCCCATGCGTTGAAAGAAGCAAGCATCACAAATAATTCCGTCACGAAGTATTTTCTTTTTTTGTCCCAGCGCAGAAAAATAAAAGATTATACACACAACGTGTATGCGTATGTACATGCATGCATTTTTTTATACGCGCACATGCGTAGAAGCAGCAACCATCAAAAATTCTTTCGTCACGAAGTATTTTCTTGTGTACTCATATACCTGCAATAACTGAAACAAATGTATTGCCCAGAGTTGTTTAGCGTTTGTTTTAGAACATTTTGCTGTAGTAAAGCTTTTAATAGTTCTTGTAAGTGGTCTTTTGCAGGCCTTTAATATGTATCCTTAATAACAAACATTGATATAACCCAGGACAGGCATCATTAACAACGCCTTCAACCTTAATTATTTGTAGAATAATTATAAAATTTTACATTTTATTACCACCCAAATACATACATAAAATCCTGACATAAAATTCTACTAAACTCAACTCTATTTAGTTTAACGATGATGTCATGCGTCCTTAGGTTTTTCCTCTTTCAACAAGTTTCCGCAGAAATGTGTGAGCGGTTGTGTTGACATTTGCGGAATATGATGACATTTGTTTAAACCCTTTCATTTCCGTGTAATCAATTTCAATTTTATTTCCTACACAAAATATAAAATAAAAAAGGAGTGGTTTGGTTTAACGACAGTCCGTGTGCCATATTCCTTTACACAGGTCACACCTTTTGTGTAATTTTATGCTATTATTTTACACAATTAAGTGCCAATTTAAATAGCAACTAATTGTGTTTTTATTTCAATTAAATGTGGAAGTATTATTATTGCATTACGAAATTTTATTGCTGACCTAAGTTCAGGTAAAAGTTTAAGTTCAAGCTAGTTAAATCTTAAAAAAAAAGGGGGAGGGGGAGAAAGGAAATAAGACATAATGGGCCATAACCATAGTCACAGAATAAAGTCGGTTCTTTTTAGAAACATAAAATTAAAAACCTGTTTCTAAATATTTTTCTACTATAGTCAAAGCGTGTTTTAAGTTGAACCGACTTTAACTGGGTGCCACAACAAATATTGGAAATTGTTCTTATGATCGAAAACAAAATATAAGAAAGTGGCATCTCTCTCTCTCTTTCATATCTCTCATCTGACTCTTTGTTATAAAAAAGGGTTAAATGTAATAACAAGATAAAATAAAACAACCGAACATAAAAATAACTTAACAAATAACATTTTAAAAGGCATTTGTATTTTGTATTATTTTAATACAATAAAATATTCAATAATTGGATTATAAATTGTGTATAGGAACAAAAGAAGCCAAGAGATAGAAAATCATACATACATACAAATTTGTACATAGATAATATACATACATACATACATACATATTTTCTCTTTTATTTTAATGTGTTTTGTCTTGAACTAAAGAGCCAGAGTCGATGCTAATCTAGTTAAAAACAGCTTCAGCATGTTTTAACTTTAGAATCGACTTTTTCCTTTAAAGTGCAGTTTTCCTCGTCTATGGTAGGTCGAAAGTTCATATTTAAAAAAAGTGCATTCTAAAACCAAAGAAGTAGACTTTTTTGCTGACTATGGTTATGGCCCAATATGTATATCAGAATTATGAACTTGTCTTAAATTTATGCCTACAAACACTACTCAGTGGGGGATTTTGTTTAAAAAAAAGTAAAAATAATTTTGCAGTTTACAAACGGGCCATCCGTTTGTCATGAAATTTCATACAGCATTTGAAGAGGTGTCACAGAGCTAAAGTCGTAACAAGTGAAGCTATCCGCAAATATTTCCATTTATAAATATTTTCGGCTGTAAATTCTGTCTTAGGTGAAAGTTCCTGTTAATTCCCAAAACAATTTCGAAAAATCCCTAAAATGGGATTTTTTCAATATTATTTCTGTTATTCTTCTTATTTTCGGGCGCAGATAATATTTTTGGAAATATTTAAATTTTTTCAACATAATCCCCCAACACAAAAGTTTTCGTATGTGTGTTACCTCATTTAGGTAAGGGTGAATAAAGAGCGGCGGACAGATGGTGAAGTATTAAATTATTGAGCTCACCTAGTTTTAAAACTCTGGTATTGTGCGTTCTGTTAAGTTTTATAGCATCATTGCAGCGCCTCTGATGTTTTGCCAGCGCTTTACATTAAGCTTATATCCATTTTATCATTCCAGAAAATATCGTCAAAGCAGAAGTGCTGTGATATACACTAGCACAGACAATAATGCATATCAGAAAAATATATGATGTTGATTTGACCGGGTCTGATCAGGGACAGGGAACTGGCTTTCACAGGCCGTCATTTGCTTTATAATGAACGCAGTAACTACCTCAGCCAACAGATGTATTTGGAGGCGAGACAATACCTATTATTCTATTAGGTGACTGTAGCAACTTTACAAACGCTAAGTTTACTTTGCAAATATACTACAATTGTTCAATCGCCCACTTTGACGTTTACGACAAGCGCAATCGTCGCAATCAAAATAACAAATTAAAACGATTTTATGTTACTGCTTATTATCAACCAGTCGCGTTCTAAAAACAGGTTGTTACATTTTTGAAATCGCCGCTAAGAAATATACAACCACACAAACACATAAATCAATGCAGACGCCATACACACACACAACAACAAAATTAATTGTAATACGAAGAACTATTAACGTGATCGAAAGCTAGTATTAGAGACACGGTTGCCAGAAATGCAGATGTTTACCCTCCAAAAAGACGAAATCCAGATTTGAAGATTTTTGGCCTAAAACCGCAGATTTTTCAACTCCAATTATAGTGATTTTTTTTTTACATTTTTCCTATTACTGTTACTACGTTTTGTTTCTTTTATGTGTGAACGACTCACAATTTAGAGAGTTAAAATTTTTTAACTTAGAAGACATCATGAAAGAAAAATAACAAGTAACTTTGGCAAGCTTCTGGAATAGAATATCGGATATAAAAAGAACTTATTCTGATTATGATTTTGCAGCTCTAAGTTAAATTAAAATGTAATGTCTTTACCACATTCAATTGCAAATGTCGAAAGAATTTTGAGTCAAGTGAACTTAAATAAAACAAAACTTCGAAGTCCTTTGGATATTTATGCAACAAATTAAATCACTTTTTGTATAATTTTTTATATATCCGATTTCTTTTCTCATTTTTTATATATTTTTATTTGTTTGTTGGTTTAATGCATTATGATTCTTCTAAATAAAGACGGGTTTTCCACACAAAAGTTTACTTTGCAAAGTCTAAAGTATGTAGGAGAGAAGAGAAAAGAGATCTTATTCTATATCCTTTTTTCTTTAACAAACTCAAGACTTTGCAAAATAAACTTTGCGTGAGGAAAACCCGTCAAACTCATCAGTGCACTTCAACCAATGTCGCAAAATCGAAGATGTAGTCTTGTAGATTTTTGCTTGAAGCATTTAAGCTTTTTTTTCGTATTCATAAAAAATAGTTTTGGTTTAGAAAAGGTTTACAAAACAAACTTTGTATGGAAATTTGTTTGTTAAACGTTTTGTAACCCAGAATAATTTTTGTGAATATTATCTTTTATGTTTGTGTACGTAATTCTTAATAACATATTGATAGTCGTTCTATAAACATCCCAGTAAAAAAAGACACTCCAAAAAAGTCAAGAAAATGTAGAGTTTGCGATCTGGATGTAGTGAAAATTTCGATGCGATCTAATGATTTTAACATAAGGTTGTCATTGCAAGAAGTTCTCTTTTTCCATGTCTGGTCACTGAATTGGAAGCGATATTGAGAAAAATTCCAATTTTTGTGTTCTATGATAATATTGTTATCTAGGAAAAACTGTAAATAGTTACCTATTTTAACAATTCGTTTCTTTTTATACGCATTTAAGCCCGAAACAGTGTTTTCATGTAAATTTAAGCAAATAACTTTTAAATTTTCGACTAAAAGTAGTTCATAAATTTCTTTAAAAAAAATTATTTTTTTTTTAAATTCTGGTGAGTATTTTCTAACACTATGAAGGAGTTACAAGGTTTTGTATGACTAAAATAAGCTTCTATATGGTTTAAGCTCACTCTCGGCAAATTAAAAATATCGATTTCTTGGAAGCAATGAAAATGTAGTTCCACTAGAATGACTTCCATTTCTTTCACTGGGATATGAAGTTTTTGCCTTATTTCAAAAATTTTTTGGTTGAAGTCTGATGAGTTTCTTAAGCAGAAAAACGAAATGCACAATCTTCGAACATAAAGGCTTCTATTCATAAAAAATAAAATGTGATTGAAAGTTATTTAAAAAAAAAATTTTCTAAAAAATTTAAATAAAAATATTTCAACCGAGTTTAAATTTTATGAATATTGGTCAAATGAAAAAATATTGATATTACGCATGTACATCCATATATATATAAATTTTTTTAAAAATATATGAAAAAGTTGTTTTAAAAATAGCTTTGAAGATTTTAAAAATAAAATGCAGATTTTGAAGATTTTTCCGTGAACAATTGTTAAATTTTCCAGATTTTAGCCTTAGAAATTCTGGCAACACTGATTAGAGAAGCTGTTGAAGTTGCTGTGACTCCCTGTGGGTATTGGTTGAATTCTTCTGAAAGTTTGATGTTAAGTATAAAAAATTTAAGCGTTCGCTTAACAGAAATATTGTATAACACCAAAGTTAACATGGTGGAGATTTAGTATAAAGTTTAACACTAACCCGCTTATGCAAAAACGATTGGTAAATTTAAAGTTAGTTTAACACACGAATTTTGTATGGCAAAACCGGTTTTAATGCATGCTTTAACTTTAACAATTGTTTTTGCATATGTGTTTAAAAATTCTTGACATCAGTGTTGAGTATTAAAATGTTTTGATTCGTTAATAGTTGTGTATTTGGGACTTTTTATTTAATTGCAAATATTCGAACCTACAAACAAAAAATGTTTAAAAGGCAAAAACGTAACAACATAAATCCTCGATGCACATCGAAATAATGTTAATAGAAATAAGTTGAACAGAACTTAAAGTTTAATATTCAGATAATTGTGTAATAGAAAACATCAAAATGTTTTTATACCTGATTTTAGTTAGAATAATCTAATCATAATCTGTTTTGGCGCAATAAATTGAATTGCAATGTTAATGGAACTTGAAAAGAAGTTAAGTTTGTTGCTAAATTTTAATTTAATGAATAATAAATATTTTTAATTGCATTGACCAGTGTTGTTCGGATTAATCCTTAATTTCAGTTTCAAATACTTGCAATTCTAATAGGAAATATGCCATTAAAATAATCAAGATTGAAATATATAGTATTATTAAAATATTGTGTTTGTTTATTATGTGGATTATGTCTATTTTGTAGATGTTGTAATTTGCAATAATTTGGTTATTTCTATGTACATGTGTATGTCTTACACTCTGAGACAATTCAGTATTTGAATGTAAGTATGTATGAGAAATTTATTGCAAATATATATTTTCAGTTTCACACAAATTTCTCTAATTCACTTGGAATTGTTTTAAGTTATTGGAGCAAGAAGTATTCATTTATAAAAAAAAACATTTCTTACTTCTTTAAGAATTTCACAAAGCCATGGATATATTCAATCAAAATTGTTCTAACAAAATTGTGAGCTTTATACTTCGATTGTGGTTTTCAAAGAATATTTGTTGTACTAAATTAAATATTAACAGCCGTATTCATAAAAAAAAGTTGATTGAGGTTTAAAAACCATATTAGTTAAAAAACATTTTAAGGCTAAATAAGGTTTTTTAAATATTGGTATTCATAATCAGTGTTTTAACTAAAAATCAATTAACTTGCTTTTTTAAAAATATCGTGGCAACACTGTATTATCTATTTGTCACTTGCATCCTAGTTCTGCTAAACAACGATTATTAATTCACAAAGTACTCGTATCTGTATTTTTTTTTTGTCCATTTTTGGAATAATATTGTTCTTATATATAAAAAATGTGTTCCAACTCGTCCAAATTTAAAAAAATAAAAATAGATTACAGCGAATCTTTCTTAAAAGTGCTTATTATATGATTTTTTTTATTGCAGATTAGGAAGCACTAGAATAACGAGTTTTATTTTATTTGTTGTGAGTTTTTATACATCACTATAATTATTATTTTTATTTTTCTTTACACCTACATTGAGAAAAGACGAAATGGGAATGGAAAGCTGATTGCTACTTCTCTGGTAAATATTTATTTGGAGTTCATTTGAAATTTCATCATGAGCTTCTAAAAAAATACAATTTTATTTTCTTCTTCTAAATAACATTCGCATGTACATATCTACGTACATACATAAGTACACACATACATACATACAGGCAAAACTAAAAATGTAAACAAACACAAAGCAAAAATACAACAACGTCATCTTAAAATTGGTTTAAACATGGGGCCAGTCAATTTTAAAATTTGCTAATTTACGCAAGGTTTAAAAAACGGTTTTTAAGCTAAAATTCTATTATGAATACAATTTTAGCGAATATTGCTTAAACAACTTATGAAACGCTGTTTAAAATTTTTATGAATACGGCTGTAAATATGTATGTACAGATATGTAAATACATTTTGTTTGTTGGTTGAAAAAAAAACCAAAATATGATTTTACTCATGAAGTAAATAAAGTGGAAGTAGTCTAAATAAAAATATCGTAAATTTCATGCCATTATGATTCAAACTAGCCTAAAGAGAAGTAAAGTTTATTTGAGATTAACTATGGCAGAAAGGGAACAGTCGTGCCTAGTTTCGTATTTGTTGCAACGATAATGTTTCCATACTTTCTAAACTTGCAATGAAATGAGGCTAATTTACTGCTGGAATAGCACGATGTTAACTTCACTGTTCTTTTTTTTTGGACTTACATAAAACTTCCAGAAGCATGTTAGCAACATTCAGATATTCTGAGCGCATTAGAAACATCCTTACAACTTTAGCTTCCAATCACATCATCAGATATGTTATGACACTCGCATCGTTTTCAAATCGCATGTGAATTGCTCATGTGTTTTGCTTGCGACTTGCCATATTGATTTAGCTCAGCTGTGTGTTGAAATCGTCAGTGTATAAGTAAATAATTCAAAGACAAAATTAACAAAACGAAAAGATATTTTATAAATTTTAATTTTATAATAAAAATTTTACGAAACTATTACTATTTTTGATTAAAATTAATAGAAAACATATTTAATTTCATTTATTAACCATTTTAGTGTTTCTCTAAAGTTTGGTTTAGGTTAAATTCATCAGTTCACTTCAGTATACGTTTGTGATTTGAACTTGCCAGGAGTCTTGCAGTTGCGATTTGCAGAACACCTCTCTTGCGAGTTCAAGGCACAATGCGATATGCGAGCGTCAGAACCAGCGTTGTCAACTCGGTGCTTTTCGCACCGTTTCTAGTGCTTTTTGAAATCTTCGACGCGAGAAATTTTGAAGTTAGTGCTCAGTGCTTTTTTAAATTCATATCGGTGCTTTTTGTTTCGAGTCGGTGACACTAGACGCAAAATTCAAAAATAGTTTTCCATATAAATTTTTTTTCGAGGAAGGCTATCGTTCAAAAAGCAGAACATTTCAAATTCGAATAAGGTTGTAAAATGCTTGCTTTAACATTTTAAGCATAATTAATGTGAAGAAGACATTAAGCAAGCAATATAGTTTAATATCATCATTTTGTCTAGTTACTATAACAATGGATGTAGAATGGAGAAACTTTGAGTACAATGTCGAGTTTTGGGCAGAAGTAAAATCTAATAAGTTTATGTCAAGTTAATGGATATAAACTCGTTTGAGGCATTATCAAAAACTGCATTTCCATCAATCTTTTGTAACTTCAATGTTTAAGCGCGCAGAAGTAGATTTTTTACCTCTACGACTTTATTTAAGTCTAACAAACGTAACAATATATCCTTACACCTTGTTACAACTTCGCTTCATAGTAAAAAAAGGTCTGAAACGAGAAAATTGAATTGTGAATATACTTTTTTATACACTAGGGGGAAAAACGTGCTAAAATCAAGATTTTACGCTCAAAACTCAAATCATTTTAATATTTATAGTCTGTTAAATGCGAAAATTCTTGATTCAAGAATAAAATGTTAATTTTTTTAAGATCAAATTCAAGATTTTTTTTTAATAAAAATCTTAAATTAAGATCATATTCTTAACAATTTAAGGATATAATCTTAAAATTAATATTACGTTCTTGATTTTAATTCTGCGCTATTAAAGTTTAAGACCACGTTTTTGATTTTAAGAATACATTCTATAAATTAAGAATTTATGTTAAATTTGAGAACTTCAATCTTACTGACCAAATTTCAAGATTGAAATATTAAGATCTCTGCAATCTAAATTGAAGAATTTTGTTCTTAAATTTAGATCGTTTTATTCTCTTAGGCCCAAATTCACAGTCATTAAGCATTGCTAATAGCAATAGTTTAACCAATAATATTTGATTCACAGCTTTTGGTTTAACATTAGTTAAACCGCCAAATGTCATTGGTTAAGAAATAGTTTTATACAACAGCTGCTTCGTTGTAAACTTTATCAGTATTGATGTTTTGTGAACAACATAATATCCTGTGGTGAACAATTTTGGATACATTTCATACATATGTACGTCGAAAAGCATTTTCTTTGTGTTTAGCTGTAATACATACTTCTTTATTTTCTATTATGTTTTGGTTTTCCCGAACCAATTTCTGCAATTTCAATTTCAATATTTAAGAAAGAATATAATAAATGTAATCCAAAAAGTACTAGTTAAATAGATATCATTTTATTTTACTAATAATTATTTACAATTAAAACGTGTATCGGATGCCTCAAATTTGAAGTTTTAGGTATAAAATGCAAGGTCAACCGATCCCTATATATATTATATACATATTTATGTATAACAATTTTTTTTAATATAATAAAATAATTAAATTTAGTGCTTTTTTGCTTTACTCGTTTTTTTTCATAGTTTCAGTGCTTTTTGAAATTTAAAAGTTGACAACACTGGTCAGAACATGCCGCATACGTTCGTGTTACAATTCGTACTGTAGGTTTGCTTGCATGTGCGTTGGCAATAGAACATAACAGTAGAAACATTTAGGGAGTTCACAATAGCGTTTTTAAATATGTCTTAATATTGCGACGTTTCAATTTTAATACTTTAATATGGTCTGGCAAGTTCCTTTTTTTTTTGTTGTGTAGGTGAATCGAATGAATTACCAGGTGGCAAATTTAAATGTATAAAACCCATGCAATTTTCAATATGGCAATATGGTAATGTTAAACTGAAGATGTTAAAACTGTCAGCGCAGCTGAAGTTGATGAAAAATATACTATCTCTCATATTATACACTAATTTATAAATAATATAAATTTGCATGTGTTTTTCCCTGACTTTTATATACACAGAATGCGTGCTCACAATGAAAGAATTAAAATGGCACAATATTGCCACATTAAAATTTTAATATACTCATTGTGAATTCCCTAAATATAGTTATTGCTGTTTGCTACTTTCGTCTGCATCGGCTTTCCAACATTTGCAAAAAAAAAAAAAATAACATGCGCTTCAATGGTACGTTAAAATCGGTATTTGTATGGAAATTTTGTTTTAACGTACACTTCAAGCACATCTTACTTTTTTGTATATGCTTTGAATGTTTACTTCAACATCGTCTTGTATATTTCTGAGCTTGTGAGCCTTGTTCTTTACTTAATATCTAAATTATTATTTTTGTGTACAAATGTTTTTGTGAAAAAAAGATAGAATCCAATATTTTGAGTTAAGCTGGTCAACCTCGTACACTCATATTAAAAAAAAAATATTCTTTTAGAATTTTTCATAAAGATCTCAGTCAGAGACTGAGACATCGTAAAAGTGTTAGGAATATCTTTAGACAAAGAGGTGCGATTTTTTGCTAACTACTAGGGTAGTCAATCAGTTAATCGAAATAATCGAAATTATTTTTTATACAAACAAAGATGTATGTTCAGTGATCCTTACTTAAGTAAAACTTCAAAATCTTTGGACATGACTATAAAAAAGTTTAACTAGAGACTCTGGTACTCTAACTGGAGGGAATTATTAAGTTTTTGTTTAACAATTTAATAAAAGCCAATAGTACTGTTGGCAACGATTTAATTAAGGACTAGATTTAATGAGAGACATTACAAAAACGAGAGCCAAGAATTCCGAAATTAACTTTTTTGCAGAATATTCGTCTGTCATTATGACTCAGATGATGAAACACCAACAGAAGTAAAATTTACCGAATTATTTTAAGAATTATTATGTGTGTTTTGGTATCACTAATAAACCCAAATTAATAAATAATTTATGCACTTTTATTTGTTGAAAACACTTGATTTATGGAAAAACTATATTAATCCGTTAACGGGTTAATACCAAAACTAACCGATTATTAACCAATTAAGCAAAAAGCTCGATTAATTAATCGAGCGATTAACCGATTAAATGAATACCCTACTAACTACTCATGAAAGTTTTTTTTACCGAAACGAATTCAGCATCTTATGAAGAGTTTCTGACCAAACTCGAAAAAATGTTTACACATTAGCTTTGAATATAACAATTTAAACAACAGCAATAACTATGATGACATGAGCTTGAATATTTATGCTTTGTACACATCAGTATCATAAATTTTACAGAACTACAATAACGGGTAAGGACAACCGAAAAGCCGTTCAATGTGCTGGAAGATTCTGCGAATGGCCACCGTTTTAGAGAAGCTTTCAGGGCAATCAAGAATAAAATTTCGCTGGAAATTTCTCCCTTTTTTAATAAGAATTTTTGTTGTTTTCACTATTATTTGATATTCATGGCAATTATGAATAAAATTCCGCTGGAAATTTCTCTCCTTTCCAATTAGAATTTTTTTCTCCTATTACTTGGTATAGTTGGAATTGTTCCCCGGGAAAAATTTCACGCGGAATTTTTTTCATAATTGCCCTGATAGTTTGAAAGTATTCCCCAGGAAAAATTTCTCGCGGAATTTTATTCATGATTGCCCTCTTTATGTTTAGTACAAAATTGGTGGTGGTATCAGCCAAGTCTGTAAAAAACTCGAAACAAACATCGTGGTATTTTTACCAGTGAATAACTAAGCATTACACATTGGGAACTTTTTACAAAATAAATAGAAATAAATCTGCACCTTCCAAACAAAGGTTTGGATTTATATAAAACTTCAAACATACTTAGAGGAAGACTTAAGCCGGGATCCCACTATCGGCACAATGTACCGATTTTCGACGGCTCACTGCAATAAAGTCATAAGTAATAAAGCAAAACAGTATTATTTCTCATTTAATTACGGTATAAGTCTATATGGCTCTAATACCATGTAGTGTGGTGCAATTATGTCCTTATATTTCAATCAGTTGAAATATAAGGTCAATTTAGCTTATCACTTATGACTTTATTTCAATAAGCCGACGAAAATCGGTACACTGTGCCGATAGTGTGATCCCTGCTTAAGGCTTTATAACATTTCTTCTTATGTACACTTTTCGTCAAAAAAAATATTTATCGTAATTATACGATATTTTTTTATCGAATAAAAAAACTCGTTTATTAATGGATTTAAAAAGCTTTCTGAGCATTACTTTAAAGCGGCATCGGGAGGTGCTACCTGGTTGTGTTACTTTTTACCCTTCCAAACAAATAACCAGATAATTAGACAAAATTCGGCAAAGTGTTTATCATATTAAAAATTGGAAGAGTACTTACGATCCTACGAGTACTTTCTCTCTATGCTTACTCTGTTGTAACTACTAATTTTAGAATTCTATAAGAAACTGGGTAACTCAATTTAAAACATAAACATAACTTCTTTATTGGAATGAACTCACTTCGAGGCATTAGAATCTTTGTTCATATATGAAACTTTATTTCATTGTCTTTTTTTCTTTTTCTTTTTTAACAATAAATTAAAAACTAATTCAGGAAAAACAAAACTCATAACATCAGTTGGGAGTGGGTTTATTTGTGAAATGCAATTTAAATTGCAACATATTCAATTGTTCAACTATCTTTATTTTAATTTAAATTCTATTGGTATTGTGTTGTGCTAAACTGAAGCAATAAAAACAAAATAAATAACACTTTCAAATGGTCATTGACACTGGTTCTATGCACTTTTCTAAACATTTTTAGACCATCTCCAACACGCATACACACACACAAACACACACTTTTATATGTACATATGCATATATGTATGTATATGTATTTATACCAATAATAATAGGAGAATGAACAATTGTTCAAATCAAAGTATTTTAACTAAAAACATTTAATTGACCTCAACAAATTGAAACAGAATATTTGTAGAGAATTCAAAATCGCTACGAGGGTTATTTAAAAGGGAACAGAAATCTCTAGTCTTTAAGAACAATTTTTAAAGTGAGCATTTAAGAAAGAAACTACTTCTTCTGCTGTGCAAATAATCTTAGAACGACACTGATAATGATCAAGAATTAATGATTTCAGCCACTATGCCAACTGTTGTACTTACGTGTTCTTTTCCTAGATTTTTTAATTTCCCCGGAAAGGGGAATGGTTTTTCAATTTCACGGGAATTCCCCCCAAGCACTTAACGCCACACACACACACACACAGTTGACGAAAATTTCTCAGCTTTAAGTGCAAATGGAATATGTGAGTTGGTTTGAATCACGTTACTGTGTAAGCTTTTTTCTTACAGAGTGAAATTTAGCGTAATGACATCTCAAGTTTCTTTATTTTAATTTTTAATACGGCCGAAAATATGAAAAAGATTCGATTCAAAAATTTGTAGGAACATGTGTTTCCATGTAATACTCAGTAATGAATTTAAAATATGATTTTGAATTGGTTGTTACACAGAAAAAATTATTGTTGAATTTTTTTTGAATTAAGTGATTGCTTAGAAAAAATAATACTTTTGATTAAAATTTTAATTGAATATATGTTTATTTTAATTGACTTTGCTGCTCTAACAAAAAAAGTGGTATCAACAGAGCTTAACTCAGAATACTCTGAAATGGGTAACAATTTTTACATGTTAATTGTATGTAAATAATGCAACTTTTGTTTTTATGTATGAAAATCGAGCTGTTTTTTGTAGAATGCCACATTGTTTTGAAGAAATATTTTCAATTAAAATACTCAATTAATCTTTTAATTGGTTTTGATATTTTATATGGGAGAAAAAACTACTCATAATTGTGACATAAGTTGAATAAAAAATTAAATATGAAAATAAAAAAAACAGAAATTCATTTTGTTCCCTTTTGTTGAGAAATAACAAGACAATTATGATAAAAAATGCAAGCTTATAGACCAAATGTGGATGGTAAGGTTAGTACATTGGCGGTATTAGGGGTTCGATGCAAAACGTCTTGCGTAAGTAGATATGGAAATCATCGAAGCCTTTCTTTAAAATCCAATCATAAAATATTCTGCATTTACACTTACGCTAGATCCGATACGGCCATTGTACTTTTTTCCTCCATTCAAACTTCAAAAGCCATGCGATGCATCAGTTAGGTTTTTGGTAAAATACACAAATGTTTCCATTTTTGTAAATTTTTTATATGGAGATATATACATACATACATATGTACATATGTACATAACATTTTTTATATTTTTACAATTTTTTATATTTTTATACTCTTAGATTTTTTATATTTCAATTAATACTTTAACTGAATCTTTAAAAAATGTTAATAAGTTATTTAAGTGAATCCTAAAAAGTATTTCAATTAATTTTTTAATTGAATCTTCAAAAATATTTCAATTAAATTTTAATTGAATCTTTAGAAAAGCATCAATTAAATTTTTAGTTAATGTAATATTTTTTTAATTGAAAAAACCAAAAAAAATTTCAATTAAAATGGATGAGTTAATACTACAATTTCCGTGATTGGTTGAAAACTAATTGATTTTTTAACTGAATCTTTGTTTTTTTTAATTGAATCTTGCTTTTACTTTTTTCTGTGTAGTTACGTGGTTTTGAATTTTAGCTGACGATTTATTATCAGAGTAATCATTTATTTTTTTATTTATTTAATAAAAGTGTCTATGGAGTAATATCTTTACAGACCAAGAAAAAGTTACAATTAATTAAACAATTGTTACATACACAGAAAAAACTAATTTTCCATTTCAAACACAAAATTCTCTGAATCAAATACTAATTTTTTTCAATTTAGGTCCTACAAAGAAATTTGTAAATTCAAATGCAAAATTTTGTAATAATTTGTTTCGAAAAAAAACCCCGATTTTTTCAATCAACAGATTGTCTGATTCAACAAAATTTTTTAATGAAAATAAAAAGTAAATAAAATAAATAACTGTTGTGTACAGTATGCAATTTCTGTATTGGAACAGAAATGTTCTATTAACAATTTTGTTACAAGTATTACTTTATATTAATTGTATCAACGAGAATTTTTCACTCTATATTGTTTTTTGTTTTGCTTAAAACAAAATTGTATCAAACTATTTACTGGAATAGTAAAAAATATTTACTGAATCAAAATTTTATTTCAAACAAACTTTTGTTTGAAAAGGGTTAGAGTTCTCATACCTTGTCTGATGACATTTGAGATACAGGGGTGTACAGTTCCTTGTTGTTCTAGCCGGAATATTGAAATTAATTTTAGTTAACAGAAATTCTGAACAGACAGATCCATTTAACAAATTTACTACGAATATCACATTAAGCATTAATCTTCTACTTTCCAGAGTCGGTAAGTTAATAGTAGAGAGTCTTGCAGAATAAGGTAGAATATTGCAATTTGGGTTCCAAGTTGTGTTTCCCAGGCAAAATAATAGAAACTGTTTCTGAACTGATTCAATGCGATTCTTCTGATAATCAGTGTAAGGGTCCCAGATTATGGATCCGTATTCAAGGATAGGCCTTACTAATGATGTGAATAATTGTTTAGTACTCATGCGATCAGTAAATTCTTTAGCCCAACGCTTAATATATGCTAGTACACCACGAGCTTTGTTAGTCGTCATGATGATATGATTATTGAAATTTAATTTTGAATCAAGGAGAACACCTAAATCCAAAAATTAAGTAACGGTTTCAAGCTGATATCCTCCAAGCGAAAAAAGGCACTCAGAAATAAAGTATCGTGAAAACCTCATATGCTTGCACTTTTTCAGGTTGAGAGACATCATGTTAACTTTGCACCAATCAAAAAAACTATCTAAGTCACTTTGTAAGTAAATGCTATCGGAGATATTGTTATAACATGTCATACATTAAAACATTACTATATGTTATTACACTGGGCAAGTCATTAAAAAAAATGCAAAATAAAATTGGTCCCAAGTGACTCCCTTTGGGGGACACCAGATTTAACGTTATTGAAAATAACACACTGCTCCCAGCCTATTAGATACCATTTTATCCAATTCAATGCATTAGTTGACCATCCAAAATGGTGAAGTTACAATAATAATAAAGAATGATTTAAAATACATAACTGCTTGGAATTCCATGGCGGACCAAGTTTTAACAAAAACTTTTACTTTCGGCACACATTCATCAAAGTAATTGAAAATAGTGTTGTGGAATGCTTGTATCTTAGAATCGAAACTCGATGGGGAGTTGCTCGAACTACATAACATATTCAACCAATTAGTATTTAATAATCTAAAGTTTAGCTCATCGTAGTTAGCTTTTTTTAAACGAAAAACTTTATCGTTTTGCATTACTTTCTTTGACTGAGAGCATGGAATGTTAATACTAATTTCCAGTGCGGGTTGATAGCGGTCTTCAGGTACAGTACGGGTTAAAGTACATTCTATCGGCTCATTTGTAAATACTAAGTCAAGTAATTTACCAAACGTATTAGCAACTCCATGAATGAATAAAATTTCACAAGAAATTTCTCCCTTTTCCAATTACAATTTTTTTTGTTTTCCCCATTACTTGCTATTGTTTGAAATTGTTCCCCGGGAAAAATTTCTCGCGGAATTTTATTCATGCTTGTCTTCTTTAAGCAAATGCAAATCCAACATAACACGATAACTTCGAATTTAAAGAAAAATTCTTTAAGTTCAACGACAGTAAAAATTGTCCCCTGTCTACTCTTTGTAGACAGCAATTCACTACTATTATTATGCTCAATTCATTTACAACGCCTTAGAGATTAGTAAGAGATTGTCAATAAGATCCAAGTGTTGCCGATAGAGAGTAGACAAGTGACAATATTTACTGTCGTCTCGAAGTGACGTCGACGACACAATTCACAATAGAAATATTATTTCGGACTTTAGTACTGAATAAGCATTAAGAGAATCGTTCGAAAACCTGCTTCAAATTTTATTTAAAAAAAGTTCGCTTTCCACGTTATATAATCTCTAGAATATTACCACCATTATATTCAAATAATTTAAATTCTTTTTTGAATGAAAATTATTTTCTTTGAATCAAAACATCGTTTTCTATAGCAATTGTGTCAATGAAAATTTCTTGAAATTTATTTTCACTTTTCAGAATTTAATCCAAGAAACTGTTTTGAAACTATTTTGCATATGAAATCATAAACTTTTAAAAATTAAGTGGGAACGCCATTTTTATATAACGAGACCTTTCAAGAAATATGTTCGTAGAAACTAAATATGCCATAGAAAATACATTAAAAAATTCCTGAAATTTTTCGAGCATATTTCCAGGAATTCCTTTTTCGGTTGATGTGCGTCATCCTGGAAATTTATTCTCGGGGAATCCCATATGGAAAACAGTAGTCGTACTGCTTAACAAAATTAAAAAAAAATTAGCGGAAAAATTTGAGCTTAACGAAGGTTTTTATCGCCCAAACCTGCCAGCAAGACATCAAATGCCTTTTCATATTAACTTTATTGAAAGCTATTTAAGCCGGTTATATTAAAAGTGGCTTAAGTCGGTTCAGATTAGTAAATTATTTTACGCCCCTACTCCCGTTCTCACAGAAAAACTTATGACAGGATTTTTTAACAAACCTGTTTTTGAAACTCATTTTAGTTATATTAATTTAATTTAAAAAAAATACGCTTTTCATAATAATATAATAAATAATAATATAATAATATAATAAATTTGTAAGAATTTTGGTACATATTTGATTTTACGAATTCTGTAGTAGGTCCTATTCCTATTTTATTTTCATTTGATTTTCAATTTAGTAATGGAATACCAAATAAAAATTTTTATGTGCTCAAATCAACTCAGTTTAAGCCACCCGTAGACGACATGTTTTCTTTTTTACATCTGACTTGTAAAATTTCCCACTATAAAACATGTACATTTCGTGTGGTACCTTTAAAACTTTGCTTCTGTAAAAGTCAGACGCAAAGTCTTCTGTCAAAATTTCAATTAGAGCGTGTTCTATTTTCTTCTGAAAAAGTTTCTGACATCAGCTGTTTTTTTTATGCAAAATATGTCGCAATAGATTTTTGTGAGGAAGCATTCAGCGGCGTTCCGTTATTGACGGAAGCTGAAGTTGATATATTATAACCCCGATTCAACAGCAATCATGTACATGGAAGAATATAGCGTTACATTTTTATATCCTAACATGATATCTTCGAATTTAAAGAAAAATTATTTAAACTGACTTAACTTTTTGCTGCCTAAAGAAACATTTTTGTGTTGGCAACACTCCATTTTTAAACCGGAGGCCGACATAGGTTTATGCAAAGACTGTGCGAAATATTTACAGAGATAATAAAAAAGACTATAATTTAATTTATTTATTTTTTTTTTTAGAAATGGAGAAAGATTTAATGAAGGTAAGTTTTTAATATTATCCGTACATATATATTTAATAAAATTTGAGCATAAATCAGCTGTTGAATACAATGTCAGACGTATTTGTACATGCACGTTTGTCACCGAATATTATAAACCTTCTGTAAAACAACACATTTTTGACAGACATGCAGAATTACATCTGAGTTGAAAAGTTGACAGGTGAGACGTAAACACATGTTTTATAAGACCTGCTTCAGCTGTTTGATAGTGTTTTCATAAAATAAAAATTGGATTTAACGATAAAACCAACTCAATGCCTGTTTTAATGATACAAAATAATTTTGTCAAAAACCAACTTAAAACCATTTTTGAGTTGGTTTTCAGTAGGTTTTATGAAATGCAGCCTTGTTTTTTTTTTGCTGTGCTTAATTCAATGCTGCCAAGTTAAAATTACTGGAAGCAGCTGCTAATGTTTATGACAGCGAATAAGAATAGATTCATATTAAAAGTTTTTTAACTACAAAAGTTTGCGGAGCAAAATAATCTTTTGGACGGAAAACGACGAAATAATTTTCATTGACCTCTTAGAAGTGAATATCCACGAGATGACTAATATCGATCTGTGAATAAAAAAAGGTTATTTTATAATGCATTTTTTATTTGAATATAACTACTTGATTTCTAAGCAGTTTTTCACTTTTTATAAGTACCCAGGCAGAAATTGTGACTTTGCTCAAAAAATATATACCACCACAACACTGCAAATCCAAAATTACGACTCTTCCAAAATTGTTGTACCACCACCACCACAGTACTGTGAACACAAAAATATGACTTAACGTTTACAAATGCCGAGTTCTTAGTAATGCTACACCACTACAACACTGTATTTACAAAAATCTGACGTTAGTCTCCCAATACTCCGTTTACAATAATTCTATACCGCTACAACACCGTAAATACAAAAATTTGACTTTAGTTCCCCAAATACCCCGTTTACAATAATTCGTTACCGCTTCAACACCGTAAAAACAAAAATGTTACTTAAGTTGAGAAATTTACATTGTGACAAATTTGTATTTAGAGTGTTGTGACAACATTGAAGAGTTGGAGGACGGTCATTCGGCGTTAGCATTTTAATGTTATGAGTACATTAAAATTTTGGTAAACGAATGTTATACTGATGTTAGTTTTACCCGCAGACAATCGTAGCAACGTCGTGCTGATTGTCTTTTTCTGCCTGGGTAGTTCCATAAATTTAAAGTGTTCATTAACAAAATGAAAAATAATTTCCAATTAAGAGCGCAATAAAAAAAAACTATGTGAGCCCGATCACAGGGATGTGACTCTACTGTATTGAAAAATTTATGTAAAACTGCATCTATGGTAGTGGAATTATCAGTTGTGGGGGTTTGTGGAGAATTGCTCATATGCAAGTGGAAAATGTCCAATAAAAATTTTGATAAAGCTTGCGACTGTGGCCTTGCAAAATTTGTGTTAAGATCTTCACTAATTATAATTGGCATAAGATGGCGATTGTTACCCGATTGTCGTGCACCAGCTTCAGTGTAAGGCAACATTAGGTAGCGAAGATATGTTATAATATAATATTACAAACTCTTTCTAAAGACTGCTATATATTTTTTAAACAAATATTTGACATTTAAAACGCTCTTTTATTTAAAAAATTATATTTATTTTATAATTTTCCTCCCCAATGGCAACACTATTACACTTCACAAGCAATTTCTATTAAAATTTACATTGCTCCTAAAGGTATGCTTTAAAATTCGGTAGAGTGTATTTCTATGCAGCTGTTAAGTTTCTCTGTACTTCTTGTTCACATGTTTACACTAATACACTCATACATAGCTCACACCGATTTAATAACGCTTTACGATCTTACTAAAAATTTGTGATTGTATTGTGAAAAAGATTTTTACCCCCTAGCGTATAGATTTTTACAGATCAAAAGTTGTTCCTAGTTTGTCAAATAAGCTTTGTAAAAAGCAGAAAAAATACAGCAACAATTAAACGTATTTATTTTATTTTGAATAAATTTATTAGACAACCTGTTGTCTGAAACCTGAATTTATAGAAATTCTAGTGTGAATGCAATATCAGCTGTTTATGGTTTTAACGTTAAAACCAGGTTTTCACTTTAGATGTGAAAACAATATGACAGCCAATTCGAGTTTGACCGCAACCCAATTACTCAGAAAAAATATTCCAAAAATATTTTCAAAAACCTGAATATGGAAAAAGAATTCAACAAAATCATGTATTCAATTCAAACACATTGCTTATCAAATTTGCAACCAAGCATTAAGCTGTATATACAAACAAAAAGGAGTTGCAAAATTATCACTGGAAATAAAATTTCAGTAAACAGTAAAAAAAATATTTTCAATAAACTTGCATACAATTTAACTTATCAGTAATGCAAAAATCATCATCACATAAAATTCAAAAGATATTTTTATTCAATCATCAATTTTCTTATTCAAATATCAAAATAATTTTTTTTTTCTGTGCATGTATGTATATCAATCATTATTGAAGTTGTGAATGGCAATACCGATGTGGACGTTGAGTTTGCTTTCAGGCAACCAAAATAAGTTGAGTTAACAATGGCAATAGGGGCTTTTATATTATTTTTAAAGTTACAAGGCCACAAAGTTAATTAATATATTTAAAACAAAATAGTCTTCAATCACAGTTGAAAAAGGCATACAAAACTGTAATCTATATAGAGAAACTCAACAAATAATTGAGAACTGCTAGAGGATAAAAAAATCACAAACAACAACCAACAACACAAACATGTGTTGATGATTTTCCGTGCATTGGGATTACAGATTTTCGTTAGACAAAAATCGCATTCGGTTTTTCTCTCGGTCACAATTTAAAGCAGAGTTTCCTATTTTTGGAAAGCCTTGGAGTTACAACTACATGTTCTCATACTTGAAAAATATATGAATTTAATGAAAGAAAAAGATTTCCATCTTTTTAAGATAGAATCATTATTATTATTATTATATATATGTTAACATGAACTTCCTTTATACACAGCAAAATTTCAACATGAAATCCACGTAAAGGATGTTAATTTATTTAATCTTTTTTAGTAATAATTTTCTTCAAATGTGTTTCATGTTAATCTAACATGATTTATGGTAATTTTCAAAGGTTTTTCCTTTTGAAATAACTTTATTCCACGATGATTGAAAATTTACATAATGTTAATATCAAAATGAAGAATCATGTTGAATTAAAGTTATTTCATGTTGGAACAATTCCATACTGAAATAACACGAAGAACAATGTTGAATGAAAGTTATTTCAAGTTGAAACAACATGCATTTTTAATTTAATGTAGCAATTTAATTTTATAAAAATGTTTGTTTGCTTCCCCGGCTAAGATTTGAACTCAGAACTCATACTTTGGCGTGTCTCCAGAATTCAAACCTGCAATCTTCCGACTACAGGAATTGTAAATTTAATATGATTTGAAATCAAAATTTTTCCATTATGATTTATGTGTGTGAAGATAAATATGCCGAGTTAAATATGTTTCGACGTAAAGACTTACGTTACAACATATTTTAGGTTTGAAGATAAATATGCTATGACGTAACGACATGGGAGTTAATTAACTATTTATATGAAAGAAAAACACATTTAAAAAGGGTTTCGCTCATTTTTATATTGCATTATGTCGGAATGTAACTATATTTAATAAAAATACAATTCTAAAAGTAGATTTCTGAAACGTTTTAGAAAAAGTCGCCTTCGGTAATAGGAATGACCTCTGAGGGATTTTGGCCAAACCGGCCAAATGAATTATTGGCATGCAAATCCATCTATTGGGGAGTAACAACCAGGACACTAGCTACAAAACGCTATATTTAGAATTGCTAAATTGAGTTTGTTAAAAAAGTTAAGGCTCATATAACGTCGCTTTTGGTCCAAAAAACCTCTGAGGGATTTTGGCCAAAGTGGCCAAATGAAGGGTTGGCATGCATTGCCACCTAATGGATAGTAACAACTAGGGCACTAGCTATAAAACGTAGTAATTAGAATTCCTGAATTGAGTTTGTGAAAAAAGTTACAACTAATATAAAGTATTTTGTCAAAAAATTACCTCTGAGGGATTTTGACCAAAGTGGCCAAATGAAGGGTTGGCATGCATTGCCACCTAATGGACAGTAACAACTAGGACATTAGCTATAAAACGTAGTAATTAGAATTCCTGAATTGAGTTTGTGAAAAAAGTTACAACTAATATAAAGTCGATTTTGTCAAAAAATTACCTCTGAGGGATTTTGACCAAAGTGGCCAAATGAAGGGTTACCCTCAGAGGTAATTTTTTGACAAAATCGACTTTATATTAGTTGTAACTTTTTTCACAAACTCAATTCAGGAATTCTAATTACTACGTTTTATAGCTAATGTCCTAGTTGTTACTGTCCATTAGGTGGCAATGCATGCCAACCCTTCATTTGGCCACTTTGGTCAAAATCCCTCAGAGGTAATTTTTTGACAAAATCGACTTTATATTAGTTGTAACTTTTTCACAAACTCAATTCAGGAATTCTAATTACTACGTTTTATAGCTAGTGCCCCAGTTGTTACTATCCATTAGGTGGCAATGCATGCCAACCCTTCATTTGGCCACTTTGGCCAAAATCCCTCAGAGGTTTTTTGGACCAAAAGCGACGTTATATGAGCTTTAACTTTTTTCACAAACTCAATTTAGCAATTCTAAATATAGCGTTTTGTAGCTAGTGTCCTGGTTGTTACTCCCCAATAGGTGGATTTGCATGCCAATAATTCATTTGGCCGGTTTGGCCAAAATCCCTCAGAGGTCATTCCTATTACCGAAGGCGACTTTTTCTAAAACGTTTCAGAAATCTACTTTTAGAATTGTATTTTTATTAAATATAGTTACATTCCGACATAATGCAATATAAAAATGAGCGAAACCCTTTTTAAATGTGTTTTTCTTTCATATAAATAGTTAATTAACTCCCATGTCGTTACGTCATAGCATATTTATCTTCAAACCTAAAATATGTTGTAACGTAAGTCTTTACGTCGAAACATATTTAACTCGGCATATTTATCTTCACACACATTTATGATTTTACATTGTTTTTTTTTTGTGTGTGTAGAACGCCCAAAATCGCAAAAGTTTTTTATAACCAAGGCTCACTGTGATTTAATTTAATTTTATTTATATAGAGCATGTGTTACCTGCAGTGCTTTTTGAGCCGCACTAACGAATCCTCATTTTGATAGTATAATTTTATTGTTTCAATGCCGGGCTCAGTTGTGTAGCTTGTAGCTGAGAATAAGCACCAACGACCTTTCATTAGAAAAACTCGTTCATAATTCAGTTAATATTGTACTAACAAAGTCTTTAAACAAGAAATCTTAGCATAAATGAGTACTTTAACCTTAAATTTTATAAATTACCTCGTATGAAAGAAGCAAAGTAGATATTGTACATGTTATACTCGTATAAGAAATCATATTTTGCAATTGAACAAAAGATTTATTTTTATTAGCAAGTATTATAACAAATACAACGAAATATTGAAATAATCCTTCGCCTGTCTATGATAGTTTGGATAGAAAACATTTGTTATATTTTCATAACTTGTTTAAATATGAATAACATGGAATTCATGTTCGTAAATTCATACTACGTACATATGTATGTACATTCATTTAAGGATAAAGAAAGCAAGCAGAAGGAAGGAGGATAACTTCCCTGCCTTGCAAACATGCAGACATACTACGAGTAAATGTGTCAGTCAGATTGTGTCTGATGGCATCAATCCAGACAATAAGAACTAAAGTGTGATTTAAATATTAAAACAAAAAAAGTAAACTTAAGAATAGAAATGAAAGAATTTGTAAATATTTATTCAATATTTATACAAACAACAGTAGATCTTTATTGAGACGACATGTGGTACGAGGAGCAAAGTTGATTGAGAGAATATAATAAAGACAATATTGATAATAACTTCCAATTTAAATAAACTTATTAATATATTAAAATGCAATTATATTAAACGATTTATAGTAATATAATATAGCTTGCAGGATATTCATTTAAAATTTAAATATTAATTAAGGAAAATACGAGTATGATATTATCTTTATAAAGAATGTCCTTAATGTCGAAACCTTATTTCTGTTAAACAAAAATTCAAACTTTATAAATATTTTTTGTTGTCCAATGAGGATTTAGCAAATTTTAGAAAAATAATCCCACAGTAAACATTAAATTACTACGCTCTATACAATGAAAGGAAGGTACATTGGCTTTACCACAGAAATACATACCAACAAATACAAACAGTAATGATATAAATATGCTAAATAGCAGCATTTCTTGGATGGTCGAAAAATTTTCGCTTATTAAATGCTCTTACTTTTCTCCTATTCACCCGTGTTGCTATTTAGTTTGATCCTTGAAACTAATGTACGGCTGACTGGCTGACAAATAACCATTAGCACTTGTATTATTAACATATTTTCATGGTTAACAAAGTGTCATTTTATCATTAATTTTCTTTTCTTCGCTGTATTTCATTTACTTAAAAGGAAACTCAGAAACAAATTTACTTTTCACGTTTTACTCACTTTTTAGTGTCATGGCATGCCATGAATATTCGCTGAAAGACATTTTTAGATATTTAGTACATATATTTCAAATAGCAAAGTTTGAATTTATATTTACAACTGAGTGAAAAATAAAAATATTAAAACAAAATATTTAAAAAAAAGAAATTTATTAGTAAAAATTACTGATCACGAGACGGATATCAAAAGGAGCAGTAAATCTACTGCATCCTCACAACACTGCTTTGACAATTTACATACACCCAGCAAACACGAAGACAAACCTTTGAAATAAGATAACTTTACAATTTGATATCAAACACAATTCTCAAATTTTTTCAAAGGTTTGTGTTTAACACTTGAATTCAAGTTGATAATGACTCGAATATAAACATTTTACAAAATTTTTTTATTATATATATATATATATATATATATATATATATATATATATATATATTATACATTTTTTCCAAACTTGATCTCAAGTGTCATTCTCAAATTATAAGTACACGTTACAACCAAGGCATATTTATGAATTCATCTTGTTTGCAACACTATTTAAAATGCAGAATAAATTGTAAACGTTTTAAAAATATGGCGATCTAAGTGTATTACAAGTAAAAAAAATTACATTACTGCTTGCTCGTGAAAAAAGTATACTGCTTGTTTTTAAATAAAAAATTAATTATGATTAAGAACGCGTATAAGATAAAGAATAAGAAATACTATTTACTAATAATTTATATAAATACTAAACATGAACTTACAAAGAAAAAATTGTATTTCATTTATATTCCACATTATATTACAATCAACATTTGAAACGCAATTGAGAATAACGTTTGAAAGTAAGTTGAGAATAAATGAATATCTCAATATGAAAATTGTTTCCACTTTTTGTTGAGAATGCTATGTTTTTCAAGTTATTTTCAAATGTTTGTCGTTTGAAAAAAGGTTTGATTTCAAATCATTTTCAATTTGAAATTAAGCTTGCGTATTTGTTGGGCAGCTGACTTAGATTATATTTATTTATTTATTTAGGTCTATAGAACAATGTTCCTTAGAGACTATAATAACTTAATTAATATGTTATATTAATTATATGCATTAATAAAACTAATTTAATCTATTAATAAGGTATAAAATAGAGTTTTTAAAGTTTTGTTTGGATGCATTAAATTCAACCATTTGAATAGTATTCAATTTATTAAAATCAGCAAAAGCTCTTATTAGAGGACTATTTAGAGTATAGTTTCTACGATGAAGGCAATTATAAAATAAGTTACAATGTCGAAGACATCTATTCGGTACATAAAAGGGAACTCTCTCCAGTAGGATAGAACAATCTATACTAGCATTAATAATGTCAAATATAAATAATAAGGATTGCATTTTTCGACGATATTCTAAGGTTTCGAGACCCAAATGAAGACAGCGCGATTCATATGAAGGCTGAGGGTATAGAAAATTCAAATGCGGCAAAGCAAACTTAATAAATTTCCGCTGTATTCTTTCGATACGTGCATTAGAATTTTTACAATAAGGACTCCAAATTAAAGCCCCATATTCCAGTTTAGATCTTACGTAAGATGTATATAAAGATTTAATTGCATAAGTATCTGAAAAATCAGAGCAGTTTCTCCTAATAAACGCTACGAATACGAATACGAATACGCATTCGGAATTAACCTTTCCAGATGCGGTTTAAATGTTAACTTTGAATCAAAAATTATTCCCAAATCATCAATTTCACTACAATATTTTAAAATAACAGATTTTATGTTATAAGATGACGGAATTAGTGTACGAGATCTTGAATAAGACACATAGGCACATTTATCCATGTTGAATTTTAGAAAATTATTGTCACACCAATTACTAAGGCTATAAAGATCCTTCTGCAACAACTCTACATCATGCATATTACGTATCTTAGAATAAACTTTCAAATCATCAGCATATAGAAGAAAACTTGCATGCATAAAACAAGTCTGAATGTCATTTATAAAAATATTAAAGAGCAGAGGACCTAAAATGCTGCCCTGAGGTACTCCAGATATCTGGAAGTATGGGCTTGACTCAAAATCTTCTATTTTAACTACACATTTTCTATCTGTCAAATATGAATAAAACCATTCATACAAGTTTGCATGAATTCCAAATGTGCTTAATTTATGTAGTAAGATCGAATGTGGTATTTTGTCAAATGCCTTTGAAAAATCTGTATAATCTGTAGCATCAACTTGCAATCCAGAATCAAAACTATTATAACAATAGTCGGAAAATACTACTAAATTAGTGATAGTAGACCTACCAGTACGAAATCCATGATCCAGATTTAGTTTAAAAATAAATTCTATTGTACACCAAATATTCTAAAATTTTTGAAACTGCTGATAATTTTGAAATTGACCTATAAGAGGTAATATCATCCCTTTTACCAGATTTAAAAATTGGTGTGATACATTTTAATTTCCAACGTTCTACAAAAATACCTTCACTTATGGATTATTGAAAATAATCATCAACGGCAATGCAATTGACTGCACACATTTTTTTAACAAAAAAGCACACAATCCATCAACATCTGAACTAAAAGAATCCTTAATATTTTTAATGCTTTCTGCAACTTCGCATTCTGAAAAAGTAATATTGCCCAAGGATATATGTGAAACTAAGTCAGGTTTATGATTAGAAATATTAATTGAAGAAGTAGCAGAATCTTCGAAATTATTTTTAAAATAAGAAGCAAACGAATTAACAATACTTGACATGTTATCCACCATAATATCTCCATAAAACATTATAGCTGGAATATTACTATTTTGCTTCTTAGAACGTATAAATGACCAGAAAGATCTCGGGTTTACCTTAATGTCACGTTCAATCCTGAGTAAATATTGTTTATATAGAAATTTGATAAGAAAATTAAATTCTCTTAGTGAATGCATATACTCCTGTTTCGTTTGAGTACAGCCTGTTTTATTGTAAAGCTTAAGCAATTTATTTCGTTTATTTTTAATCTTGTAAGCCCTTTAGTGTACCATTGTATTGTAATTGTATTAATACATAGTTTTGTATAGTCCCACTTGCGATATTAAAATTTAAGCACTAGCAACAGTGAAATGCGCATAGGATCCAGCTAAACCCCTCAATAAACAATTTTAATGTATGGATAAAAAACAAAGAGTTTACTGAATAAGTAAAATAATAATTTGAAATTATTAGTGCGTTTATAAATGTTAAACTTAAATTTGTAACAATTCCCAAAAAACACTGATTATTAACTTGACTGCAGCCGGTCAAAAATACTTGAGTGGCAACAGTCTATTTATGAATAGCTGTTGCTGCTATTTAAATTTATTTTCTTTACATACTTCTTACAACTACAATTCGAGCTGAAAAAAGTTCGCCAATGTAGTACAGTAAGAAAATAAAAAACATGTTTATCAATAATAACTTTATTTGTTGAGCTTCTCATTTGTTTAAATAAAAGTTTAATATAATAACTATAGTTATTCTAAGAATTTTTTGGGTAAATGTTCCCTTATGATATGCATTAGCAACAGTGAAGTGCGCATAGGATCCAGCTAAACCCCTCAATAATCAATTTCAATGTATTTTTAATTAAAAAAATATTTGACTAAATATGAAAGTAAAATAATTTGGGACTATACATTTTATTTGATTTTTATTTATATTTACAATAATTTTTTATGTATTGTGTTTATATCGTATATTTTAGCTCCTGTTAAAGTATGTTTTAAAAACTTGAAAAATAATGGCCAAAGAGATAAAATATGCAAGTCAAGTTTCGGTTTTTGTTTTACAGCATGTAATAATATCCAAGGCATCAGAGGTTAATTTTAATATTCACTTTTATCGGGAATAAATGTTCACGTGAAATGTGTTCCCTTCAAAGTTTGCATTGTTGTTGTCTCAGTATACTTAGGAAATTCACAATGAATATATCAAAATTTTAATGTGGCAATATTGTGCCATCTTAATTCTTTCATTTTGAGCAGGTAACGATATAAATACGCATTCTGTGTCTATCAAAGTCAGGCAAACACACATATATCTTTATATTATTTATATATATTAGTGTATAATAAGAGAGAGAGAGAGAATATTGCTCATCAACTACAGCTGCGCTGACAGTTTTAACATGTTTAGTTTAACATTACCATAATGAAATATTGAAAATGACATGCGTTTTATGCTTTTAAATTTGCCACTTGGTTATTAATTTGATTTACATACAAAACAAAAACAACGAACTTGCCAGACCATATTAAAGTATTAAAATTGACACGTTGCAATATTAAGACATATTTCAAAATGCTATTGTGAACTCTTCAGCTATTTTCTAATTTTGTTCACCCTTTTTTTGTTCACGGGAAATATTTCACGCGAACAAAAATTTTCGAATTTTATTCTCGATATGGGTGTTTCTGATAAACACTTATTTCTATACACAATTAAAAAAAATCGAAACTTTAACATCAAATTCCACAACAACCACTGATTACTGATTCTAATGAAACCAAATTTGGACAAAAGCCTAAGATGTTATCTATCCTTTAAAAAGAAAGTTACAAAAAATATTCATTACTTCAAAAGTTGCAGAGTTTTCACCGATGAAAACCGATTCTGAACCACTGTACGTCGTAGTGGTAATCAAGTTCCCAAAGAACTTGAAATATCCCAGCGCGGCATCCGACCCATATTCCAAAATGAGCTGAAGGTAAAAGGCTTTACAAGCTCCAAAACGCACACGATTTTACAGCAAAGCGAAAAAGGTTAGACTCGAAAGAGCAAAGGAGTTGCTACGCTTGCAAACGTGACGAATTTCAAAACATTGTGTTCTCTCACAAAAAAATTAGTATTGAGCTGTTCATAAATTCTCAATAGCAATATTAACTGAACGCAGCCTCGAGTCTACGAACGGCCACCTAAAGTAATTTTCCATCTCATGGTCTGCAGTGACCGCCCATGGACTGTGTCCAATCGTTTTCGTCGAGCCTGGTGTCAAAGTCAATGCGACTTATTATCGGAGAAATATTTCTTAGCTGCTTTAGAGCCATGGACTCGCAAAAATTTCGGTCTTAGACATAGACATTGCAATAGGATGGGGAACTGTCTCATAAAGCTCGTGTAAACCAAGAATGGTTAAAAAACCATGTTCTACATATCATTTCGCTCATGGCTTTCTAATTCGCCAGATGCACATTCGATGGGCTATTCGATCTGTGCATTTTGGAGAATAGGTGAACGCTGAAAAAGCAATTGTACAGGACTTGGCCAAAATACTTCAAGATCATATTCGTGCTCAGTTCTTAACCGTTTGGAGGCCATGGTCAAGGCAAAAAGTGACCACATCGAGAACTCTGAAATATTGATTATTTCCACTCAATTCGTAATTCAAACCATTAAATAGAATTCCATACAGCACACGTGGTCCTTCGATCGCCTAACCTTAATAACAACGTGACAACAGGTGGATTTTTCTGTGGAAATGTCCATATTTTTATCTTGAACATAATAACAATTAATTTATCCCAAACTGTTTGTAGGGTGCCTAAATAACGACTAATAAGCTTGATTTGATATTTTCTTTATCTTTTACACTTTTTAAGGAAATGCAAAGAAGTTATTTGCCATTCTTTATTACTTTTGGCCCGGCCGTATGTTTATTTTAATACATTTATTTTGTCTTCCTAATTCGTTTTATTTTTAACACATTTTATTCCCTTTAAATAATTGCTGTTGTGATGTCGCATAAATTAGTCAAAAGAGAAAAAAAAACAAATGGTGGTAATAAGCCAAGAAAAATATGGGGCGACTTGAGAAAATAATATAATGTTGAATGCAAAATTCACGCTGCTTAATCTGATTATCAAGTTAAACATTTACTGGAGATATAAATAAAAAAATATATAAATAAATTTAAAAATAATGTTGACTGAAAAATAATTTGCACGAACTGAATGTGATAGTTTGGTTGTTTAAGAATAAAGATTTCTTTTTAAGATTTATACATACTTGAACTTATGCCATGATTGAAAGCAATTAAAAAATTTAAGTCGACATACCTGAAATTAGAGAGAGAGAGAAAATTATTAAATAATGTTTCGTATATTAGAAAAATTTATGAATGAAATTTTTTTGAATTTCCAGATTATGGTAGACAGCTAAATTTCTAATAATATTGTATTCATAGCAGAATTAAAATGTGTATGACAAGTTTCGTAATATTCAGCTAAGTAGAAGTAGTTAAAAAATAATCACCCTTATATAATCCAGTTGTCGGCATCAATGTCACTTTAACACAATATATAAAAAAAAAATTTGGTAGAGATCGAGTAAACGGATCTCAAGAACAATTTCTATTTCCGTTCCCTAAAGTCTAGAAAAAAGCATAAGCCTGCCAACAGCAGGCAGGTGTTTTTGACAACTGGAATAAGGGTGAATGTTTGATTTGAATGGGCGTGGCACTGCCAACTTTTCTAGTCACTCAACGGTATTGCGTATGTCGAGTCAAATATTTGTCTACAAGACTTTTGTACTATATTAAAAGAAACGTGTAAGTTTTCTTTATTCTAGGATAAAATTCTCGTAACAGGTAGTCGATCCAAAATAGTTTTGCTCCACCGACCGTTCTTAAAAAAATGAGTTAGGTATGGAATATATACTCATATATTTTTAATACCCTCTTTCTGAAGCAAAACAACAGCGTTTCAAGATATTTATTATGGTTTGTAAGCATTAATTTTGCTCCTTATCCACTATTTTTATGTTTAGTAAGTATTGTTTTGCTACGCATGCCACTGTTTGGCGATTGCATCAAATTCTTCATTAAAAAATTAAAAACTAAAGTTGCTTCATTTCTATGAGAAATGAATAATAAAAAAAGAATGTGTCATAGGAAAAATTTTACGGCGACTGTTAAGCAAAAACATCATTACCCAGACGCAGACGCCGATTAAATGTTTTAATATAAACTTATTAAAATAAACCTTAATTATGCATGTTTGAGTAAAAGCAAAATCTTTTAATTTCATTCTTTATATTAAATAAACTTCAATTAATTGTTTTTCTTGTGTAAGTGCGTAAGCAAATCGATATCGACTTATTTCTCTGGAAAGCAAAAAAACTAAACGAAATAAAAAAATGATCAATTCGCAGCTGTGACACAGCAGTTAAGTATACGTATGGAGCACAACAATTTTGAAAATAAATTAAGAAAAGCGGTGTATGTGGCACAAAACGTATTTTTACTTTTACAATAAACTAATATTAACTTCTAACTAAATTGATGTAAGTTCAAAAAAAAAATAAAATTTTTTTTCAAAATATGTGTCAGAAGCGGTGGTGCAAATACAAAACAAATACATGGGGTATATTTTGAGAAAACTTCATATAAGCCTTTTTAGTCGTTGTTGTCCACTCCAACTTTGTGGCATATGGGCTAAACCTATTCTGAGGTGACGAGGTAGCGAATGTTTCCTAAAAGTTTTTCTAAGCATCGGTAAAGAACTTCGGCCTAAAATAGTTTTGGCCGAAGAAAGTGATACGTTGAACTACATACAATACGCTGACCCTAATTATTCGTAGCTTTAGGAAGTGAATGGTACCTTCTGTAATATTGTTTTCTTTAACTGTCAACCAAACTTAGATTTCGTTGCTATCCCTAAGCGACCTTTAAATCTCCTAAGGCAATTCATTAATTGTTAGAGAACCCAATGATATATTTTCATTAATTCCTTACTTTTTCAACGAACAAAACAAATTAGTTGAAAAAAAGTTAAAGAACTCGGGTAATGATTTGAATTTTCATAAATATTAATCTATATATTTTAACAAAGCAAAAAATAAGATACAACTAGAAGGGAAAGAATATGTATATAAATAAATTAAACGGAGCTTATAAAAGAAACAATAAAAGAACATAATTGATAACAATACATCAATCAATGTCATATAACGCAAGAAACATTTATTTAGTTGTTCAGTCACACCGTTACTCAGTCATTCAAATGGAGAGGTGGCCGCCCGTTTGTCTGTTAATCAGCAAGTCAGTCAGTCACTCCGCTGTGCTTAAGACTACATACAGTTGCCCAATAAAGTCTACATACAGCGTCAATATTTATTTTCTCTCAGCACGTTGCGTACAGTCTCGGGATGAATACTAATTTGTTTGGTTTTTTCAAGATCTTTAGCGATATTTACTGCACTTATTCTTGGATCATTGGACACGAGTCTAATAATATTTCGTTTTTCACGGTCAGTAAGCTTGGATGGCCTTCCTGATCGGAAGTTATTTTCTATTGTTTTTGTGCTATTAAAATTTCTTATAATGGTTTGAACTGTAGAACGGCTTACTCCAACCATATTCGCTATTTCTCCATATGATTTTTGTTCAACTCTTAGCTTAACAATTAATTTTCTGATTTCCAGAGAAATTTCCTTGCGTTTTTTTAAATTCTGCGACATTTTAAAAAACAAATAACGAAAAACTCACTTATGCTAGGAACACAATTGGGACGAACGACGAATTTCGTCCACGTCGAAGAATTCGTTGATAAGCATTCGCCGCGTAAATTCGTCGTGGGAAGCACAATAACGACGAATTTACTCACCGAATTCATCTCTCATATTTGATAAAGTTGGTTATTGTGTGTACAAAATCAGAGAGAGAAGGAGAGAATGTTCTCTCAATTTTGTTTTTTCGTCCTTCGTCGGCGTACAAAATAGAAATAAATCTATCTCAGAGTTCGTCACGCACGACGAATTTCGTCGTACGGGGGTGTTGTGTTCATTTTCATATGCACAAACGTGTTTTATTTTTTATGACGAAAGTTCGCACCGAAAAATTCGTCGTTCGCCCCAGTTGTGTTCCTGGCATTAAGCTGATAAATTATTTTGATTTGATATTCTACTCGCCAGAAGGCATTAAACAAATCATGTACCGTTACTTTGGGAAGTGTTTGTTGTAATACTTTCAGTGATGCGATTTGCTGTATATACACTTTTTTGTACTATCGTTTCAGATTGATTTGCATTTTTCTTTTATTACTTTATTTTAAGCCAAAAAATAAATGAGTATTTTATCGTTTTTGGAAAAAAAGTATTTGTTTAACTTAAACTTAAATAAAATTTTTAAATAAAAAGAAAACTTAAATGGGGGCGCTGTATGCAGACTTTATTGGGCAACTGTACATACATATCTGGATTGTCATTTTATGGAAAAACTAAAAAGGATATATTGCTTTTATTGGTCTCTGTTTATTTCTTTTATTTTTTGTATAATAATAAAATAATAATTTTATTAAATCAAAACATAAAAAGAAAAAGTAAACAATTACATATTCGATTCTTTCATACTTCTTCTCTACAATTTGCCACAATTCTCCAAGGAACATGGAATGAAGCCATAATTTATTGTTCGTAATATTCAATGTCGCTGCGAGTGTATATTTTTTTCTTCTAATAGTTAAAAAAGGAAATGTAGCGACAAGTAACGAGGTTGGTGCGAAAAGTACCAACATACATATTTTAATTTATACTATAAAAAGTATTAATATTAGTATCACTACACAGAAGAAATAAATTCAAAAAAATCCATGAATCAAAACAATTCAATGAATCAAAACAATTTGCGTAAAAGTTACGTACGTATATAAAGGAGAAATCTGCATTAAGTGATACCACACACACTGGACCAAACACAAAAGAACGCTGATGATGAAGGTTTAGTGGCCTTCGGAAACAGCTAGTTGTTCCGTTCAACCATTTGTTAGTCAGAATATTTACAACTAACTTTCATGTTATTTGTTCATTAATAATTATCACATGTAATTTGGCTTAAAATGCGTTAAGAACTTTAGCTTTAGGTTCAAATCATAAAAAAATCTTTGAATAATTAAATTGTTATAATCAACAATAAAATACTATTCTGGGCTTAATTATTTTAATTTTTATTTGCAATGAAAATAATATATATTATTAAAAATATGTACAATTTAATTTCAATTAAAAATTAATGAAAAATAAATTCAACATCAATTAATTTAATGATCAAATTAAGCAACTCAAAAATTTACAGCCTTATTTATAAAAATGATAAAGGCTTATTAAAAAAAATTTGTATGAAAATTTGATTTATAAACTCTTTAAAAAGCCTTAATAATTTTTATAAGTAAGGCTGTTAATGTTTACCAAAATAAACTAAAAATTTTATTGCAAGTACATAACTTTTTTTCTTCTCGAAAAATGGAATTCATACTCGTTTTTTAAGCAAACTTAATGAGAAAATTTGTGCCAAGTTGCTTCTCTATGCCTCCTTTATTTAATACTTCCAACGACATATATCAACCCACAGTCACAATCTGGATTTTTTAGAATATTTGAAGCAGAAGAATATTGGATGAGATTTCTAGATAACTATTAAGGTAAAAAAGGACTTTGGTCACTTTTTAAAAAAGATTGGAAATGGGGAGATAACAAAAATTAAAAAGTCTAAAACCCCTAAATAGATATGTATGATATCTTCTAAATGGTTAGACCGTTTTTCCTAAAACATGAAAAGTGACTTACTTAATGGACAGAGTTGATTAAGTTACCTTTCAAGCAAACAAAAAACTAAATCAAAATCGGTCTAGGTCTAGCCGGTTGGTCTGTACTTCGACTCGGACAGATACAGATACACTGGACACACTCTAAAAACTTATAACACACCTTTTTTGGTCAGGGGTTAAAAAGTAGTTTGGTAATTTTTTTCCAAGGATATTAAAAGATTGGAGGTCTCTACATTAATATCCAGTAATCGAAAGTGATATCGTCTTGTTTTTGTAGAAGTTAAAAATTTCTTTGTTTTTGTCTCCTATACCAGAAAGTTTGAAATTGTTATACAGAGTCAACAAAATAAACTAGCAGAACAATATAATGTCGCAAGTGGGGTTCATGTGGTATCGTATGAAGTTTTTTGATACCAATTGTAGCGTAGAAAGGTATAATACTGCTTACTTAGCATTTACACATGTAAGTGCAAGTTCGAAAAACTTAATACTCTCACACTTTTTTACTAACACAATTACATTTTTTGTACTTACTGCTCAGCTTACAACAGAATTTCCTTGTAAGTGAAATTACAAATGAAGAAACAGTGTTACCGAGAATGAGTTTTGAATAAATTTATTAGTACTTCATATAATAAAAGCAGTTTTTATTGCAGATTTCCCACGTATTTATAAAAAAAATAATATATAAAAAATACAACTATATATCAAAACAACTTAAACATGTCTTTATATATGAATTTCATGCATTTTAACAAAAAAAAAGTTGTTGAAGAAAGAATTCTTTTCAGTAATTTTATGATATCGAGAAGACGGCAATACTGGATTCATATATTTTTTTATTCAAAACAAAATTTAATTTCATAAGACGTGTATGTTACGAGAAAGTTTTTAAATTGAACTTACAACTGACTGTGTAAACTCTCAAGTAAGTTGCAAGTTTTTCGGTTATTTCTTCGAAATTTTCGTTGATAATAGGTATACACTACTTGCAAGCAATTACTTACATGTGTAAATGCAAAATGGAAAAGAGGGAAGAAGATAATCAGGCTTATTATGAGTTAATAAATCAGTATTACGATATGTCAGTGGTTGAAAAAAAGTATCAACTCAATTTTGCAACCATAAACTACAAAATCACTATTGTGAATAGCTATTAACAGAAATTTATTCTCTCTTTTTCAACTACAAAATAGTAGGAAAAAAATATTCCATCGAAATGTAAGTAGAAAATAATTGGAAATATATAAATAAATATCGTTAAAAATAAACAAAATAAATGAATTTATGCATAAGGTGCGCATTATGAGCAATAAAAAGGAAAATTAAAGGCTTGTAAGGTAGATGGAAACAAACCCTGACATTGCCAAGGGACTCTGCTCAAATGGGAGGAGTATACCACGGAGTTAAATATTTTAGGTCCACCTAAATGGAATTATCGAATAATTTTTAAATGAATCTCGCAAATTCACTGCATCTTATTTTGTTCTAATTTGTCCACTGTTGTATTTTTTTTTCCTTCAAATGCATATTCACAATTGCGAATACCTACTTAATCATTCACAACTTTATCAACTAATTTTTGTAATAACTATTTCAATCATGGTTGACAAATATTTTCACTTTTCAACTAGTTGATGGTTGCTGTTCATAATAAGCCTGAATGAGGAGGATAGACATTATATTTTTCTCTTTCGCCGTATGTAAATCCATACTTATGAAAGCTGGAGTTCAATCTCCGCTCAGGTGAAAATCCCCTTTTAAGCCAGATATGTGTATCACACAGAAAAATTTTATATTAAAACCTACATACAAAAAAGTAATATGAATGATTTTGTAATATAAATTAAAATATTTTTAGTATCAATTAAAAAATTAATTAAATTTTCACTTATAAACAATTTGATAATATCAATTAAGTTTTTTCAGTCAAATTAATTAATACAATTAAAAATTTAATTAATATAATTAAATTCTTAATTGAAAATATTAATTGGTGAACTCTTTCTTCTGTGTACGAAAACAAGTTTAATTTAATATTTTTCGGCATTTTTTTTCTATTAGAAGTAACACTCAGGCAATGAATGCCTACTACTATTACTATGTGTTACCTTCTTTACGAAATGGATAGTGATAGAGAAGACAGGCGGTGAAGTAAGAGCCAGAGAAAAGCTTCATTCTTTCACTATTTTGTTTTTTGTAATAATTCAGTGTTGCAGCGCCTCTGGTGTTAAATGAGGCGTATTAAATTTTTTTGTTTGAACTATTTTATTCGTTATTTTACTTCGCCGATGATTCTGCTACACAACGAAGAAGGACGTTCTGGTGTTACATTAGGATTAGTATCTGCTGAAGTCGGTTTAGTTCAGTGACCAGTTAATATGCCTTCATCACTTGCACTTTCCTACAAAAACTGATACAAAGGGACACCAATGCACATCAGAAAAATGCGTGGTGTTGTTATTTAATGACTATTGGATACAGGGATTGAATCCAGTAACTTCGGTTTTGCAGTCAACGTGCTAACTGCTTCAGCCAACGCCACCCTCAATTATTTTGCTTCATGTGTTTCATGTTAATCTAAAGTGATTTACACTAATCTTCAAATAAAATCTTTCCTTTTGAAATTATTTTATTCCATGTTGATTTAACATTCCAGTATTTTTTGATATAAAATAAACAATCATGTTGAATATCAAAGGAATTGCATGATTTACACTAATCTTCAAATAAAATCTTTCCTTTTGAAATAATTTTATTCCATGTTGATTTAACATTCCAGTACTTTTGATATAAAATAAACAATCATGTTGAATATCAAAGGTATTTCAAGTTGGCACAACGTGAAGTTGATACTGAAATAACACAATGAACCATATTGAATCAATGCTAATTCATGTTGAAGCAACATGCATTTAATTTATTTAATTTAGTAGTTTCATTTTATTAATTATTTAACTTAAGTTATTTTGTATATCTGCACAGGCATCAGGCATATATATTGTGTTGTATGTAGTTGGCTTTCCTGGCAAAGTCGTAGGGCTTACCGCTGCAGCCACAAACGCCTTAAATATTCTTTAGATACACGCTAAATAACTACCATCATGAATTAAATTTATCGAAAATTTATTTGATAGTAAAGTTATATAAAAATATATCCGAGTATATTTATACATAAATAAATTAATTGTCAATATTTTTCTTTTTTTACATACATAAAACATTATTTTCTTTCCCTCTTGCGATTTTTTAATGCCAACTTCGTTGCAAAACAAAACCAAGTATAAAAAGAAGAAAGACGACAAATGCTTGAAATCTCTGTTGCATTAGAAATTAATTTTGCATTAGAAAGCATGTCAGTTACTCGTAAAATACTCGTACATATATTTTTTCCATTTGGATTTCTTTTTAACATATAATTCCCCTTGGTGCTTAAAAATGCAAACGCTACAAAAAAAAACATTTAAAAAATCAAATACACAGATTTTTATGGTGAAATGTAGGCTCAAGAGAACAAACCACTTTCTACAAAAATTGTAAAAGGATGGGAAAAAAATTTATAAATATCTGCTTAATATTTGGCTTGAATTTTTTTAATTGCTTCTAAAATTTTTTTGTTGCCTTTTTGTAACTTCCTTCCAAATTTCCATCGATATTTGAGAATATAGAAGTGTAAAATTGAGAAACAAAACGCAAATGTGTCAAAATTCCCACAAGCAATTAAAAATTTAATATTTATTGTCACCGCTAACTGATTCGCATGCAGCAGCGCAAATAAATTGAATTTTAATATTAATTACATTAATACACAAGCAGGACGTACATGGGAAAAGAGTAGAAGATTTTCCTTTTTCTGATTTCTTTGTAATAAAATATTCATAGCTGGAGAAATTTTAACTAAATTTAGTGGAGTTTTGTATTAATAAATGGTATTTCATTAGCGGAAGGTACTCGTATTTCAACCGATTTTTATAATATTTTTTTTAATTAATTGCAATCAGAGAGTGACAAAAGTATGGTTTGAAGTTGTTAACAACTACATTTATACACATTATGTAAATTACGCAGCACAAATGACAACTAAAATTTATAGACTGTATAACCTACAATCATACGCATGAGTATAGAAATACTCGACTATTAATCGCCAACTACACACACACACACAGAGCATATTTCTAAACAGCCACACGCCCACCCACACATGTTCTATTCCACTTTATATATACAAATATTTATACGGTAGTGAATGATGAATAAATATCCCGAATATCATGGATATATTTTTTCGTCCGATTAAATATCAATAGCATGAGTATAGGCATACTCTCTCTCAGTATGAGACAACGTCAATGCGTTTGATACGTATGTGCTTTTTTATTTTTCGTTATAGCTTATTAAAGTTTTTCGCAAAAACGAAGTACAGACGATCTTGTATGTTGGAATCGGCTATAGTCAGTCCTAGTTGCTTGAGAAAAAATATGTGAACGTACAAATTTTTTGCCCTACAATTATGATTATTCGCAGTTACTAAAATTAAGACTATTTACTTATGTATATTTTTTTTAAACTCATTGTCGTTTTATAGTTCCAGTAAGACGTTTTATTTTGAATAGTCCGTTATTTTAACAGTTGTGCAAGATTCAAGCTACAACTACTTGATAGATGACAAGTAAAAACTACGCCATTAATAAAAATGGAAGGATATTAAATTATTAAACTTCACTACAAAAAATTGTGAAAATTTCCCGGCCACAATTTGCAAAACTCAAACATTTTTGAGTCCTCCTAAAGTACATTCTTTTCCAGCATTTGTGTAACTGTTGTAAAAATTTTATACTTTGCACTATGAGAAAAATTTTACCCATTTTGTGGCCATAATTAATTACAGCCAAACGGCAGGATTTTTTGCTATTAAACTTCGGAAGCCGCCCTCTTAACGTCCTTAAAGTTTTCATCACTTAATCTCACGAAAAAAATGTTTATCACTCACGCTCACGTACTCTAACGCGTAAGAGTTTTTGTGTAATTAGCGCTCTTTTTCTGTTGTTAGAAACAGTGCTGCCACAACCAAAAAATTTTTACAACCAAAATTCGCTTTAAAAGTTACCAAATGAAAAAAAATACAACCAAATTTAAAATGTAGTATTTTTATTAAATAACATCACTCCAAAAAAGTCATGAAAATGTAGAGTTTGCAGAGCGTGTTAACAGAGCTCTGTTAAGCTATAAAAATGCGGCTAATGCCTTTCCAAAGGACTTTTCCATTAAATGATGCAACCGAGACGGGAAAAATTAATGCAAATTTATACATAAAGTTTTCCTATATTAAAGCCCATGAATCCGTTTCTGAAAAACATGAATTTGAACCAAATATCAAGTTTTAAACTTGGAATTTTTTGAGGGTTACGCACTTTTCTTGGGAAGGAGGCGATGCTGGCGGACAAAAGTGGTCACCTACCACATGGTACTCTAAAAACGTGCATACTCAGAATTACTGGAACTTCGAGTTTTCAGGAGATTTTCCAAAAAGTTTAAATTTGTCGAACTAATTAACATTTTCCAAGATGTGACAAATTTTTTTAGGAAGGAGGCTATACGGGCTGATAAACAAACTTACCTCCTATGGCTTATATAGTAGTCTGTAGTACAGAGTTGCGACTATTTAGCTAAATTAAAAGTTGTTGACAGTGTTGTAAAAGAAAAGTATTGTAAACAAGTGAGTAGCAATCAAGGCGAATTCATAACAGGTGGCTGCACTAGCGATTTAAGCCACAGCTGTTTTATTTTTTTTTTGTTTTATAAAAGCTTAAAAAGTATAACGTAAAAAATATGTGCATGTGTATCATTATTTTGGCAAAAAAAATAACCACTTTTGGTTAGAAATAACCAAAAACGGCAGCCCTGGTTAGAAATATTAAATTCTTCAATCGAACATTTTCATTCGGTTTGATTGTAACTGCGAAGTTGTTTTTTTATTTTCTAACGAGCAACTAAAAAGTCTGTCCCTGCCAGGTAAAAATCAATAGCCGTGTCCACAGACCGAAAATCTGTCTTCGTCACAATCTTTCGCAACGAAAGAACTTTAAGTGTGCCAAATTTTAGCGCTCTGTGTCATTAAATGGCTTCAAAAAGTTGCGGAAAGGGAATAGAACATACATCCGGAAATACTAACAACTTATATATGTGTATGTATAGATATGTATAAATGTATGTATGTGCTTTGAAACAATTCGACAGATTATTTATGAATCAGTTAAACAAAAATCTTCTTAATAATTATATTAGACCTTACAAAAACAAAAATTTTAAGTTCTTTTTTTTTTGTTCATTTTCATAATTAATTTTATTAGTGATGCCGGCCAACCTTCACCTGTCGCAAAAATTTTTGAAAATAAATACAAACCAAAAAAATCTTTTATTCATGTCCCAAAATTAGGGGGGAGAAAGACAGAGAGTCTGCGGCATACAAACATTGTACAACAAAAATAGAAAATGACAAATCGAAGTGTTTAATTAGACGTGAGTAGCTCACCTTCTTGCAACGATACAACTGTGCAAGAGAAAAACTTATAATTTTGAACAGACTAAAAAAAAAACAGGACCGAACGCAAACCGAAGACGAATTTTGTAAATTAGCAAGTGACATGAAACGTCACATTTCTTTCAAAAATCTCACTAAAATAATGAGGAACTTGCAGAAAAAAAACACAAAAATATTCTTGCAAATAAATTGTTGTAAGACCTCAGAATTTATACATGTAAAGAACAAATGTTAATGTTTGTTATTTCGATTGCAGAATGAATGAACGAACTATTTTATGCACACTGACAAACTAGTCTTTAGCCTCAAAATGAAAAACAGGTGGACTGTGCAACAAACAAAATATGATTATGTTTGTATATATATTTTGCAGAGTTTATTTTTTATTTTTTTTGTTCTTAACTCGTGCAAAATGCCAATGACACGGATGACTAAATTATTAATGATAAATGCTGTACACAAAAACGCAAAAACCAGAAATACTTATAAAAATAAAAAATTTCTTTAATTTTTTGTGTAATTAAAATCTAATAAAATAAAAATTCAAAATACATATTAATTTCTATTATTAAATGAAATTAGTCACTGTAACTTATTTTGACGTTTGTCTGTTGGCGATTATAATTTATGGGGTTGTTAAACTGCAGCAGCAATTTGATTTTTAATTTGGACAAAAACAGAGCGAAGGAAATAAATACAACTTTTAAGACTTAAATAGCATTTGCCATTTACACTTGTATTTATTACAAAAAAAAAATTATAATGACAAATAATTTAAGTCTACTCAAACATTTAAATAGAAATTTTTTTGTATATTTTTTTAATTTTTTTGGCAAAACGAAATTTTTAATTATTGGGGGCACTTTATCAATATTAATCATACGAAACTGATTATGTTTACTCAAAAAGGCGACTTCTTGAAGTTTTTTTTCACAACTTTTCATCAGAGTATATTAACAAAAAAAAAAAGGTTTGCTAAGCATAAGAAAAACAATTAGAACGATGACGCGAAGGGTTGCCAGTCGTACTGATTTCGTCAGTACATGTACTTATTTTTGTTTAATGTACTGATTTATGCATAACCAGGAAATCAGTACGCAAATGTACTGGTTTTTTCATTTACGTACTGTTTTTGTACTGTTGTTATATATTGATTTTGTTATTTATGAAATTCACAAGGTATACTAACTGTTCTATCGGTTGTATATGTTAATTTTCTTTAAAACGTGCAAAATTGATACAACAATTTGTACTACCCTGTGAATTCATTGTTGCTTCCCTTGTAAAATAATAAACCAAATAGCCACAATAAATTAATAATCTAATTTTTTACAAGTCCTTGTGTATAAAACGGCTTTATTATATTTTGTGTTGCTTACTTTGTATTCCCCTATAAATATATATGACAGACACTGTTATATTTATCCCGTTTATACACACTTTTTATTTGTATTAACAAATAAGTTTTATTTGCAAATAAGATTTGAGTATAAAAGAGGTAATTGTTTTGTAAAAAATTTATTTTATTAAAACAATTTTGTCTTGTTACAAATTATACCATGCATTCAAGTATTGTTTTAAGGAAGATTAAAGTCCTATATGTCAATAAAATATAACTGTATATTGAAAAAAGTATTGTACTGTTTGTTTTCCAATTGTACTGATTATTTTCCTCTTATGTACCGATTTCTAGGATTTCAAAACTGGCAACCCTAATGACGGCACTAGCCCAATCTAGCTGAACAAAAGTTGTAAATTAAATAATAACCCCAAATTATTATTCAGTAAAATATTTTGTTTTAATTAAAAATACATTGAAATTGAGGGGTTAGCTGGATCCTATGCGCATTTCACTGTGGCTAATGCAGATCATCAGGGAACAACCCTTACCCAAATTTTTTTAAGCAAATTAGAAGCTCAACATATAATAAAGTTGAAACAAGAGCTCAATAATCAACATGGTTTTTATTTTATTACTTTCTACATTGGCTGACTTTTTTTCAGCACGAATTGTAGTTATAAAAAGTTTATATACTAGAAAATAAATGTAAATACCAACAATAGCTATTCAAGAATAGAGTGTTGCCACAAAAGTATTTCTGACTGGGTGCAGCAGAGGCCTCCGTAAACAGTCTTGAAATGTAAATACGTCTTGTTTTTTATTCGACTGCGCAACGCAAAGAAAGGTATTGGTTTTAGCAGCCTATGTATGTATGTGTGTTCCTTTGCGGCCTTATACTAAACAAACGCGTTGACATATTTTAATGGTTCTTAAGTCAAGCGATTTGGCTAAATCCCAGAAGTGTCACTAAAGATATGACAGTAATAAAAACTCAATATCCCGAAAAAATAAAAAGTAATCGAACTATATCAAAATGGGTAACATTTGACAACTATTTTAACATCATCTTTAGGTTCCTCTTATGATTTTTCATTTGGAATGACCATTTAGGATGTTTGACGGTTCAAAGTTGGTCGCAGTCGAGTTCTTAGATTTTGTTTGTATAAATACTTGTTAAATGTATTCTCGGGGCATGTATTATACTAAGCCAATTATAAATACTGTCGTTTAATAAGCGAAGCACGATGGATGTATTAATATTCATGCATATGAGTGTTAACAAGCGATGTCGCGAAGCCTTCTGCATGCATCACGTTTGTATACGCGCCCATGCGTTGAAAGAAGCAAGCATCACAAATTCTTCCGTCACGAAGTATTTTCTTTTTTAGTCCCACACCCGCAACAACTTAAACAAATGTATTACCAAGAGTGTTGTTTAGCATTTGTTTTAGAACATTTCGCTGTATTAAAGCATTTTAAAAATCCCTCGTAAGTCATCTTGTGCAGGGTGCAGTCAAGTTTATAATCAGTGTTTTTTGGGAAATTTTTCAAATTTAAGTTAAACATTTATTAACGGTCTAATAATCTCAAATTATTATTTTATTTATTCAGCAAAATATTTTTTAATATACATTAAAAATATCAGCGTTTAAAATAAAAAAATTCAGTGAAGTGCGACTTTGACCCGCGCACGAAGGGTTCCGTTCAATACGAACAATATAATTTATATATAATATAGTTTTGGCATTTTTTCCGTTTTTGGATTTTTTCGGTTTTAAGCGTTTTTTTTAGTTTGGGGGTTTTTTGAAATTATTGGCGCTTTCTGAGTTTTGGCACTTTTTTCACGTTTTGACGATTTTTTGTTTGTTTTTGAAGTTTTTTTAATTTTGGCAATTTTTATTATTTTTTCGATTTTTTTTAATTTTGGCGTTTTTTTTCTTATAGGTGATTTTTTTCGGTTTTTGCGATTTTTTTTAGTTTTGCCACTTTTTTTTCGTTTTGAGGATTTTTTCGGTTTTTGGCGTTTATTTTAAATTTTGGTGATTTTTTTCGTTTTGGCGATTTTTTTTAATTTTGGAGATTTTTTTTCATTTTGGCGATTTTTTTTCACATAAACAATTATTTTGGTTTTTGCGCATTTTTCGTGTTTTGGCGATTTTTTTTCGGTTTTTGGCGTTTTTTTCATATTGGCGATTTTTTTCATCTAAACGATTTTTTCAAATTTGGCGATTTATTTTTGTGCTAGAATTTTTTTTTTAATTTTGTCGATTTATTTCGATTTGGCGATTTTTTTTTAATTTTTGGCGATTTTTTTCAGGTTTTGACGATTTTTTTTGGTTTGGCGTTTTTATATTATCGGATTTTTTAGTTTTACCGTTTTTGAAAATTTCAAGAGTTTACCTCTTACGGTCTCCAAGATATAGCAAGTTGTCAAAATTACATAGTCAAAATTGCATTAACTGATGAACCACCCTTTAATTAAATTTTTTTAAAATTTTAGTGTTAATTGTTGTAGTCTAACAAAAATACACTAATTTTTCAAATTTCAAGTGTCAATATACATAAGTATGTACATACAATTGTATGTATATTACATGAGATTTTAACATTTTTCGTCGCTCGTTTTGGAGCACCCTTTAATTTCTAATTCTCATGTATTTGTTGTTGTAGTGGCCAAGGTTTGACATACTCTGTCCAAATTTCAGGTCCGTAGCTCTTACGGTTCCTGAGAAAATACCGTTTGACGGACAGCGTAGCGAAAACAATACACCTTTGGTGTAAGGAACCCTAAAAAGTACGTGAGCACAAACCGACTTCAAAAACGGAGGAGGGCATTAATAAACAATTTTTTTCTTGAGAAGTTACAAATGATCTCTTCGCTGAAATTTTTAAAATCAAGTTGCAATTGCATGTGTAAACATTAAACCAAATGGCAAGAGATTGGACTATTTCGAAAAAAAATTCGTTGCTAATACGTACACAACAATTGCATGCCACTAGTGGAATGTGTAATTGCAGTCTAAGAGGCTACATCTTCCAACTGATCCGATTGTAAAAAAGTGGGCAGGGACACACCCACAACTTTTTAATTTAATTATATGATATTCTATTCCAAATCACGCACATTAAAATTTTATATTTTATTTTACGTGGTTCTACTTTACCGATTGTTACAAAACTTACCATACTTTAAGCTCTAAAATAGACATGCCCCCCTATGCAAAACATTAACGTATGCTTCAAGTATACTTTAAACCAGTTTAGTATGGAAATTTTGCCTTAATGTGCACTTCAAACTCACTTGATTTTTTTGCATATGGGGGATCATCTTTAATTTAAAAAAATGGGAGAAGTCACGCCCATTAAAAATTTATATTTTATTTTAAGTGGTTTTACTGTTGCGACTTTTACAAAACTTAAGATACACTTTAAGCTCTGAAAAATACACAATCTTGCATATAAGAAAATAGGCGGTGGCACGCCCATTAAAATTTAATTTTATATTTTAAAACTTACTCTTAAGCAACAGATTTAAAAAAAAATTTATTTTAAAGAGTTTACTTCCAGTTTAGTCCCATATATTTTTTGAAAATGTTCTTTCAGATGCTTGCATTGAAGTCGGTTTTGTTTTGGCAGAATATATGGGCCCTTAATTATGAAAGTGATCTAAGTCATATATTTCTCTGCTCGAGATATTCAATAGATTACATTTGAACATATTAAAAAGTATTTTTATATTATGCAGCATTTTAATTTAGACTTGTACTAGTCTCGATTTATATAAATTTATTTAATATTTTTTAAATATTTATTGAAGTTTTTCAAAGATTTATTTGATATTTCGAAGCGAAAATGCACATGACTCAGACCACTTTCATAATTAAGGCACATATATGAACAACTAAAATATTTAATTTTGTACATATGGATTTTGCATTTTTCAATCGATTTATTCTTTGTAAATTACTTCAAGCGATTTAATTTTTTTAACTTTGTCTTTTCATACAAAAAGTCTAATTTTTGAATAATAAACAATATAATATACAATAAATTAAGTTTTTTTTTAACAATATGGCTGCCCTTTGGTCCCATTGTATTTATCGCTAGGAAACTTAGCACAGTTCGAGCTCTCGTATGAGAAAGTCCAAAAAGTAAAAAATGGGCTGGGCTATGCCTATTTAAATTTAATATAGTACATATATCTGTATATTTCACATGCTACATGGGCACACACCATGAGCTCTGAAAGTGGCATGATATTTCATTTAAAAAAAGGCGGGAACACTCCTATTAAAGTTTAGTATTAACTTATCCGATACCCATGATATTTGGCAAACAGTTTGGGCACTTGAAATGGTATAATATTGTGCCCATTTAAACTTAATATTACATTTCAAGTGCTTCTACCTTGACAGATTATTACGAAACTTGTCACGCATCTCGAGATCTGAAAGTGGTGATATATTGCATTTAGGAAAGTGGTTGGGACCAGGTTAAAAATTAAGTTTTTAAAAAAAGGAAACTGTCTTCAAGAAAAGAACTAAAAAGTTAAAAATAGTTTGCATTCAATTAAATAAAATATTTCGATATGCGTTACTTATATAGTGCTTTTGAAAGGAAAGGAATTTGTTTTGATTCTTCTTATGCTTAAATCGGTTAAGGAAAAACCATGAAATAAATTATTTATTTTTACAGGAAACTTTGGCAAAATGTTTTGTCTTTTTTGTTTTTGCACTCTTTAAATTCAATTCATGGCAATTTAATTGCCTAAGCAAGTTGTTTTCCTTACTTCTTTTGAAATTACAAACGGTTTACTTTGCAAACTATTGACAAAAGTGTAGATATAAATAATTTTTTATTTCAAATTTATCAAAACATACAATTCCTGGTCTGGAAGAGCATTATAAGGATAAGGACAAAAGCATCAGTAGAGATTTGTTACAGAAAACAAAAGAATACACGAAGAAAAATTTTATATAAGTATGCATGGAAAATACTGCATATATTTTCCTGTTATATTGACGATCGAAAAGGGAATAATAATTCAAGTAAAAACAAAGAAGAAAAAATTAAAGAGAGCACAAAAATATAAAATATTTCATGTCTTATTTGGGGCAATTTTTTTCTTTTCTTGAACAGAAATCGAATGCATGTAATATTTGATTGTAAAAAAACAGTGGAACAGAAAGAAATTACGGGGAAGTTTTTTTATGAAAAATAGTTGGATAAGTTCTGTATTTCACATGAAATTATATTGTTGCTATAAATACATATGTTGTAACGGACCACGGTTACTCCGGTTTGAAGCTGGGGTATGCTCACCGTGTCCAGGGTTCACTCCAAAATTGTGAAATCAAACACGTTTTAATTTCTTTTACTTTTTTTATTTATTTATCACTTGTTTCTAACTTTTGCTCAGCTATGGCAACTGGTGACCAAGGCGATGCCCTAAGCTACAATCTACTAGCTCCTCCACATCCGGATAAAAACACGTCGACTACTCACTCCGCTGACAAGCTGGAGACCTATTATTCCTACCACCTGACTCCTCAAGAATTACTTATGACTTATGGAGCAAGTTGGATGTAAATCCCTCTTGCCTGTGTACACAAAAAAAATACTGTTGCCCTTGGTCACTTGTTACCACTTACCACTTGTCGTTGTCACCACTCTGAATCACACTGCGTAAGCGCGCGCTCCTTCGTTGTGTTGTCTCCTTTTATACTTTTCTGCCCGCTACACTTTTGTTGCTTTGTCGCTTTTGCTTCTCTGGAGAGTACGCTCTACTACACTTCTCTTCTAACATGTTTGATGTCACGATGGTTTCTATTTGTCGCTTAGCAGTTTTCTCCTCTCTGATGCTCGACCACAATCTTCTCTTCTCACATGTTCGATGTCTGACACGATGGCGTTATTTGTCGCTGAGTAGAATTCCGTGTGCATATGTATGTAATTTGTCGTCGTTGTAGTTTTGCTTTGAGTTTAACCCTTTTGTTTCACTTTTATAGCACTGACCCATTGCTTCGCGATTAAAGTACATATACCTATTTGGAATTTGGTAGATATAAATCTGCCACCCCTTTGCATGGATTTAAATCCAATTTAACTTTGTGTGGGCAAAATTATATAAATTTTGGGTCCTCACAATGTATGTATGTATTTTCAACAACAATTAAATTTTACGTGGAATACAGAACACAAACAAAATTTTTTTTCTAACCCACTGTTAATATATGCAAGCTATAAATCACCTCAATATTCGCATTTACACGCATTCGCACTCATAATAAAATACATACATAAATTGCACAACGAAAGTACGAGTGCATGTAAAGAAAGAACAACAAATGCTAAAATCTTTATTATATGCTGTCATAAAGAATCTGGATGACGTGAAAATGCATCAGGAGTTTTCTTTTAGTTTTTTTAATATTTTAGCATTTTGCTGCTGCTTTAAGACCCAAACGAAAATTATGGCTTTTGGACGTTGCGTACATAAAGACTGACCACATAAATTTAACCGAAAGTCCATCTTGCTTTTGGAAAAGAAAGTAAGTTTTTAAACATATGTACATATATACGTAGGAATATGTTGGTAAGGTACACGTGTTACCACGAAAGGATGTATGAACATTGGTTTGTGTATGCACGAACTGTTGTAAATTTTAGTCATAGATGCTTCGATGCTCTCTGAAATATAACTCTCAATTCTTCGTCTCTAAAATACATGCAATGGTATTTAATATAGCATTATTGAAGACAACATGTAGGTCGCAAATTAGGGCACTCGATATTTATGGAAATTTCAAAATATTTCCAGAGGACTTATTTCTTCGAAAATTTTACTAAGTCCTAATTTTCATTATGAAATTCATATTGCTAAGCTGATTAGTTTGTTAGGAGAGAGAGAGGGACGAGAGAGACCTACTTAAAAGTAGGTCAACTAAAATTGTCCTGTGTGCACTAGAGCTGCTCGATGTTAATCGATACATCATAAACATCGATGTTTTGGTTGTGATACATCGAATAAATGCCCATGTATCGTATCATACGATGTTAATCGATATATCGATGTTTTTATTCGATGTATTGAAAAGACGTCTTTTTGTATATATTGATGCTTGCAACTAATATAATGTAGTGATAAAAAATCCCTCTAAGAATGACTTTTAAAACGTTTTTTAAAATTCTAAAATTGTTTTAAATTCTAAAATTGTTTTAAAATCGCTTGATGTAACAAGAAAATACTGAAGATGTTTTTTTTTGTCAATTTACAAAGCGTCATCGAATCAAACGCGTTATTTTACATCATCCAAATATACATGAATTTTTATTCTGAAAAAGCTGTCAAATTTTTTTTTTGGTATTGTATGGTCAGCAATGTAAGTTCTTTTTCCATATTTGATGTTAAAATCAATAATATATGTATGTAGTATATTGTTACAGAAGGTTTTAGACACCAGGTAGATTCCAGGTAGAGCTACTGTGACTCGTTGGGTTGATAAAAAATATGACGCTTTGTCAGGAATATTAAAACTAAATTATACACAAGAGGCTTTTTTTTGCGTTTTAAGTTTTTTTATTTATAACAGAATATTTTCTTCCAACTTCCAAAGCTATAAATCGTGAAATTTATAAAAGCAATGATTTAGCTTTTAATTTTTTGAAATCACCGTGATTTGGCATGTTGTGAGTCACATTACTTTGACAACTGACAAAGCTGTAGAGCTGATTTGCAAAGCTGTAGAACTGACCTTTGCAAAAGGAAGCACATACCGTGCTTTGCACACATGTTTTTTTTAATACTTATGAAATTTTAAAATAGACTTTTATTTATTTAATAAATTTTCTTGGTTCCAATTAATCAATGCGATGCATCGCAAATATCGATGTTTTTTTAAATCGATACATCGAATAACGTCGATGTGAATTAATAATGAATCGAATGAGAAAAAACATCGATGTTTTTTTACGTGAGCGGCTCTAGTGTGCACCCACTCCAACCGCTTTAAGTAAAAATTAATTGATCTCATATTGAAAATAGTTAATTGTTTGGCTAATTTTAAAAATAATTATAAGTATTGCGAAACGTGCATGTTCAATTTATTTATTTTTTAGGGACAATGAGTTGTCCCTAATATTAACAAAAAAAAATATGTTTATGTTTATTTTATCAATAATTTTTATTTACAAAAGGTTTACAGCACAAATTGTACAAAGAAATTTTTTGCTAAACGATTTGTAAACCAAAATTATTTTTTCTAAATTAGGTTAACTCATCTTGAACACATAAGAAAAATGTTGCCAGATTAAAACAAAATATAATCTGTTTCCCATGTGTTTTCGAAAAACTACAAACACACTGAAAAAAAGTGTAATTTACACAACAGCAGCAAATTGCATTTGTGATTTTTAAAACTACAAGTGATTTTTACCAACATGGTTTCCAATCGATGTCGAACGAATTATGTTTTTGTGTTTGCGCGGAAATTTCCATCGATATCGTATATACCTACGGTGACCATTCGTTCTGTATTATACAGAACTGTACTGTATTTAAGAGTCCTGTTCTGTATAAATTATTCATTAGGAAAAAACGTTGAAATGCTCTGTATTTTATTTACTGTTCAGTAATTGTTCTGTATTTTCAAACTACATTTAAAAATTTAACGTAGTTTCGGCAACATTTAATTTTGAAAGTCACCAAAATAAGTTTTATTTTACTTTTTTAATATAAATTTTTGTAAAATAATCATATACAAATTTAGCAGAAAATCACCAAAAGCAGAAATAAAATACAAAATTTTTTTTAATTTAAAACGTATAACGTATAAACGTATTACTATAACGTATATAAGAACAATCATCAAAATCAAATTGTATTAATTTCTTGCAGACGCGTTTTTGTAGGATCTGTTTTTTTTTTGAATTACTCCTACAACAAACTATTTTAAAATTTAGACGCAAAAACAAGTTAAAAAATCGCCACGTTTGGCAAGAAATCTCCATATCTGACAGCCCTGGTGACGAGGTGTATTTGTGTGAAATGTATTAGAATCACTCAGGAGTTCAACTTCGTGAAAATACGAGTTAGCGTATGTGATTAGTGTATTTGATTTCATGAGAATGTTCAAAAGTCTAGCAAAATGTGCAATTGTGCATTTCTACACTCTGGCAAAAATTTAATGTAAATTTATTTACACAAACCTGTTAAGTTCGATCAACAATTTTCACTAGCAAACTTACGCAATGCAAATGTGCATTTTTTAACAAAAATTTCTTGGTTCTTTGGCTATCTATAGCATTTTATTAGAAATGAAAACTGCTTAAAAATTTTCAAGATTTATTTTCATTTAATAAATTTGTTTGACATTTCATTCAAATTGACTTAATTAAGGTGTATATAACCAGATGGCAGCACAACTTCAGCTAATAATAATTTTTTTTCTCTATGTGCTTTGTAGCTGACTAATGTCAAAAACTTCGTTTTGTTTTGGTTTTGGTGCAAATATTTTTGTCCTTTTGACGTTCTTCAGTTCTTTACACTGCTATGGTTGCCGTACTTTTGTATAACAATTCCTTACGCAGTCACCTGTATAATTACGCGATAGACTTAACTGTTTGCACAAAAGTTGCCAAGAGGCTTCCAATTGTACAAATGACAATTTTAAGAGTTTTCATGAAGAAACCTTTATTACATTTTTAATTTTTTTTTGTTAATTTAAAAATTAAAGCAATGCATGAACTTCAATATATTTAATATGTCTGTAAGGTTGTTTGTACTTTAGTTGCTGTTTGTCAAATAATTCCTTGTTCTGTATTTTGGTTGCAAAAATTATGGTCACGGTATATATACCCTATTAATTTTAAAATGAATGCCAATAAATTGTACAATAGTTTCCGATCAGTCTGGCATATCTACATACATACATACACATATGACCAACAGGGTGTTTGAGCGCTCGTGTAAACATGTTTGCAAAAAAAAAAGAATCTTAAAACAAACAAAGAATATAAATAATAGAAATCATGTTTAAATTTAATGGTCATAAGTTCTATTGCTTTTCGCTGGCTACTTTATAATGAATTCTCTTCTAAAATTGAATGTGTACTTCTTTCTACATAAACCAGCAATAATTTTACAGAGAAATCTTGGTCCGAAATACAAATTTTATTTCTGCAACCCAACGAAAACTTTTCTAAATGTTTAAACAAAAGTTTTAATCGACTTAATTAAATTTTTAATTGTTTATTTACATTTTCTTTACAATTAAAAAAATTTTTTTGTATATATCATTCATTATTTAGAAAAAAAAGCAGTTTTCATAGCCACCAAAATAATCACATGAGTAAGCATAATTCATTTCATTCTAACCCATTAAATCAGGGCTATTCAACCTGTGGTACGCGCACAACTTGGGGTATTCGAAACTTTCCCAGGTGGTATGCCAAATCTTCGAAAATTTTAGCATTTTTTCATTAACTAACCAAGTAATGCAATTAAAAAAATAAACAATATGTTGTATTTGTTTATGTTTGATTCTAAAAGTATACTTACGTATTTTTAATGAATTTCCATTTCTGTTGTAGAACGACCCATATGCACAGATGTTCGCATGTTATTTATTCTTGTAATGTTTTTAATAATTTTAATTTCTTTTTAATTTTGTTGTTTTTTATTATTAATAAATGAAAGAGATTAAATATTTTAAAATTGTTGGGTTATTTATTGAGCCCATATTTGCTTACACACATAAAATTTTTTTGTGGTACGCGAATTGTTGGTTGCGAGTTTTGTGGTACGCGAAACAAAAAGGTTGAATAGCCCTGCATTAAATGAGTTAGTTTACACGAGAACAATTTTTAAGCCGCACAATTTTGGTTCTTTTCCAAATTATACTATGTTTAGACGAAGAGTTGAATCACCTGCTTCGCTCCCTGAATCAAGTATATGAATCATGCTATTTATATGACCCATCTACTGCTTCGATTTGACAGATCTCTCCAGCAAAAAAATTAACCAAATTGCAGTTACAGTTTCCATTTTGTGATTGATTAATTGAAAATTAATGGACAAAAAAAGTAAGTGATAATAAATAATATGCTTTTTGAAAAAAATACCTACCGAAATATTTATTTTCTGTATATCCAGCAACAAGAAAAAGTGCTAGCAAATGGGACCAGACAGGTGAGCTGGCTCTAATTGAAATATGGTCAGAGAAGATGCCACAGTTGCGTAGCTGCCGGAAGAACAGCCACATTCATATGGAAATGGCTTCTGAATTGGAAATGCAGGGTTTTAAATATACCCCGGAAGAACTACGAACAAAAATGCACAACATGACTTGCAGATATCGGTAAGTATCTTGAAGCATGTATGTTTGTACATATGTATGCTGGTGGAGTCCATACTTTGTTGCGGATGATATTGCCGTTTTGTAGCAGAGTTCACCGGAGTTTATCACAACAGGAGACAACTTGTAGCTGCCGTGTCCACTGTGAACATGATTTAAGTTTTTAGAGTGGACAGGACAGATTAAGTGATCCTCCTGTTATGATTAACTCCGATGAACTCTGCCGCAAAAAAGGGCACACAAATTTCCCTAACAAATTGGCAAATATGTTTGCCAAGTAGGATTGTACCAACTACCTGTTTGAATTTTGTTAAATACTTGGAAATTGTGTATATTTTTATTCACAAATGATAGCATGCTATGTGATAAACAATTTAAATCAATAGGGAACCCTTTGAAAGATTTAATGTAAAATATATGTATACATATGTACACACTTTTACTTTTGATTATTATTTTGTTTTTGTTTTGTTTGACAATTCTATTTTGTTTTGACAGGTAGTGCAGATAAACTGGCGATAAACTGCGATAAAAGTTAGAGAAGATAAAAATTTTACGTGCTTCGCAAGTAGATTCATATTGAATCTACTTGATTCGCTCTCATAATTTTGTATGGCGAAGCAAGTTGATTGTGAAGCATGAATAGAGAGCGAAGCACGTATCGTCTAAACATAGTATTACACGAGACTAATTAATCTTGCATAAAATGTATACGTATACACAGCTTTGTGTGTGTTAGTGTTTTACTTATTCATTTGAAGTTTGGTTTTCGTTATAAACGTATCGGAACATACTTGCAGGAAAAATGGTAATAAATGAGCAATTGTTTACTATTGGCAATATTTACTAAAAAATTTAAATGAAAAAATTGTTTTCATTATCTTGTATGAATTAATGCGAAAATTTATTCATATTTCTAAATAGTTACATTATCCAGAAGTACTTTTTGTAACTTTTTTTTTAAAAGAATTAAAGAAAATCTCGTTCATTTTATTTTCATGCAGCCTTATTTATAAAACTTATTAAGCCTTTAAAAAGGTTTTTTAAAACAAATTTTCATACAAAATTTTCTTAAAAAGTCTTAATAATTTTTATAAATAAGACTGATATAATTTATTTAACACGAAAAAACAATAAAAATTCAATTATTAGTTTTAAAGTTTGTTGACGTGACCAACCCCTTTCTTCTTTTAAATTCATGTTTCCACGACGATGGCCAACGAAAGACTAAATACGCTCTGTAAAATAAAACAACACCGAACCTGTAGTTTCGCAAGTGTGTATGTATTGATTTTGTGCTGCTAATGCGGGGTTGAAGCTGGTTAAAAAATTATGCAAACCAAAAAACCACTCTCTTCACCGAATTCGCCTACAAACTGGCATGTTGTGCCAGCCTAATTAATCCCGTGTAAACTACCTCAATAACTTTAATTAATTGCACAGAATTCTTAAAGTTAAGCTGGTAGTATGTTCGCTGGGTTATCAAACGTACACTTTTATTAAGGACAAAGATATGCCATAATGCTGAGTTATTTCTTCTGATACATTTCCTCAAATGCACATGTATGTAGCATTCTAGTTCATTTTAACAACACTTTCTTTTTTCCTCAAGCTTTTTTTCTTTCTATTTGGTTTCGGTTTCTTTCTTCTATTGGATATTTTATTCTTTAATTTTCTATATTTATTTTACTTTAAGCATTTTTTAATGATTATGGCATGTAATAAAAAGAAAAACCTTATTTCGCTTAAGGAAATTTATTAAAATCATAGAAAATATATGAATGGAAAAATTCTATGGATTTTTTCTTAATCTCGTCAAATGTTTAATTTAACAAAATTTACAAAGAGTTGTTTTACGAGTAATATTATAGGTATAGGTTTTAGTGTTCTGCAGAAGACCATTTATAAGACCTTTCATGGCATGAGAAATTTTTCAAATGGTTTACTACAGCGAAATATTCTAAAACAAACGCTAAACAACACTGTTGGCAAGACAAACAACTGAAAGAAATGTCTTGCCAAGAGTGTTGTTTAGCGTTTGTTTTAGAATATTTCAATGTAGTAAAGCATTTGATAAATCTCTTATTTCTTGAAATATCTTATAAATGGCCTTCTGCAGGTCTCTAATACGTATGTCTTTTTTTTTAATAAAATAGAAAAATTAATCAGATATAATTCATAGTTAGGCTCAAGTTCAGTAATTTCAATTCTTATTGAATGAAATATTTTTATAAAAATAAATTAAAATTCACTACAGTTCAATTAAAAATATCTAAAAATTTCTCACAAAATAGAAAAATTTAGCAATTTTGATAATATAAATCAAATATTGGGTATAATTACGAGTGTCATATTTCAACTACGATGATTTTGTACTAGATTAAGGTCCAATTTGTCGTGCTATAGCCATAACCAAACCAAAATTCAATTGTTTTCTAAGGCTCAATCAGACGTAACATAACAATAGCCATAGAAAACAGGCGTTCGAACCAAATTAATGGGCAACGCTGTATTTGATTATGGGTGATTCGCCAGAACTCTCACCATAAAAAACAATTGAAATTTGGTTTGGTTATGCATATGGCATTATGGTTATGTCACGTCTAATTTAAGCTTATGGCAATGGCTATGGCGTTATGGCGAGTCACCTATAATCAAATACAGTGTTATCCATTAGTTTGGTTCGAACTTCGGTTTTCTATGGTTACGGTTAGTTACGTCACGTCTGATAAAGGTGCAATCAGACAAACAAAGAATTTTCGAAACAAATTTAAGTCTTGCCCATTTTTTTATTACAATTTTTAGTTTACAGTAATTGCCGCTTAATTGATTTTGTAAAATGGGATTATTTCTGATGCATTTAATTGGGTACAGCTATTATAAAATATTTCGTTAATTATTTCTCTTACTTATAATTGCATGGTTTTTTTAATCAATTGAGTGGTTAAATCAATTAAGCTGAGATCCATTAAGTGGAAACTACTGTAATATTTTTCAGTTTTAAGTTTCTTCTTTCCTGCTAACTATTTATTTACTAATGCCTCTCTTTTTTTGTGATATTTTATTAAAAATAAATTCAAAAACTCAAATACTAGTTCCTCCTATCGCACTCTAATAAACTTTTAATTTAAAATATAGTTCTCAATCCCATTAGTCTTGTTGTTTTTGTTATATGCCCTTTTCTTTCATTATTTTGAATATGCCACAACAAGCAACTACAGAAATCAAATAAAAATTTTTAATTAAATTGTAAATAAGTCTAGGCAGAAGCAAAAAAATAAAAACTACTAAGATAAAAAAAACCAAATGGAATTGTGATTGCCAACACAAAATGTCAACAATGCAATTCAACATTTTAATTGTTATTTCAACACGCAAAAAAAAAAACAGATGACAAAAAAATCAAACAACAGCAAAACTGTCAATAAACAGGACATTCAATCAATAATATGAAATGGAGAAACCTTTGGACAATACAACAATAGATTAAATAGAAACCACCACAGACACACAGATCCACATGCAACGAGTGAAAATTTACCACAACAACAGGAACTTTTCATAACATAAAAGAATGACATAAAAAACATATAGAAAAGCAAAATGATAAAAATAGGCCAAGCAGATTTGTATTTAAAAAGTCAAGTGCTAAAAACCAGGAATTATTATAAAAGGATTACAAACATCAGCAGTACGTGGTGCAGTACGTTTGCTAGAAGAGGAATGGGTGCAAAGAGTATGAAACTAAAATTCATAAATAATCGCAAACAAAGGACTGGCAGGCAGCGTGACCAATGTTTTTTTAAATAATGCAAAAAAATTGTAAAAATAATAAATAACTAATAAAATAACTCGGAGATTGAAAACATTTTTTTTAATTAATTATTTCATTACTTCACAAAAAGAATTGTATATGTATGTGAGGTGTTACACCCACTTATTTTATTCCGACCTTTTATTTTTCAACAACTTGTGTGGTCAATTAGAGTAAATCCTACAAAATTTCAGGTAATTTGCCGTATTAAGTCTGGTACTCTGTTCAAAGTTGGGAACAAATTTCAGCACCATTGATTATTTCGCGTGAAAAATTTGACATGTACTAAATGTAGCCCAACACGCAGTTTTTTTTATAAATTTCTTGCTTTTATTGCTTGAAAGTATGCAACATTGTTAAAATTCCGTGGGAAAAAAGCACTGGCGAGTTATTATGTAATCCGCATCGAACGGAAATTTTTTCGAATTGTAATGTTAATAACACACAAATTCGAACAGTTTCCGTTTCAAATCGAATTACATAATAACTCCCTGCTCATGTCGTTTCGCAGCTAAACTAAAATGATGCCAGACTAATTTTGCATGGAAAGACATGAGTTTACATGTTTTTCACAACAAAAACAGAGTACTACTTTTGCGAATTCATTTCGCAAATATTTCATACCAAATACTTTTATATGTATGTAGTTTGACAGTATTTCGCACGAAATTGTGAACAGAGTACCAGGCTTTAGTTGCCAATATATTTCAAAATAAATAGTTGCTATACAAACATATATGGAAGGTGACAGGCCTACTTGTCCACTCCTTAGAAATATTACACAAAGTGTTTATTAGTCGTAATTTTTTGCGGAAGAAACATCACTTAAACCAAAAACTCTGCGAAATAAATTACAATGGCAAAAAAGTGGTTTGCTGAATTTCGCTGTGCCAAGACGCCCAGTTAAAGTCTCAACGATCGGTGATTGAAAAGGATAAAGATTGTGGAAAACATAGGCATATGACATGGCTGAGTCGACTTAAATTTTTAACGATCGACCGAAAACGCAATCGTGTAATAACTTCCCAGGAGTGCGTCTTAGGCGTTGTTCAACTGTAATAGGGATGTTTAGAGTTTTGTCGCCTCTTCGTAACCGTGGACGAAATGTGGATTCACAACACACCACAGACCATATTAGATCCTATAAGGAGGATAGGGCCTCACACCACAGACAAAAACACAGGTTTTCTTGGGGTTAATCGGGTTTGGTTTTGTCGACAAAAATAAACAATGCCAATGGCAATGGCGAATATGATTGGATTGGATTTATTTGATGAGGATTTAAAAAGAAGGATAATGCAAGGGGGCATGACAAAAATGCATGAATTGATCTGCTCCCTTATTTTCCGTATTCGTAGGTTTTAGCACCGAGTGATTTAATTTTTGCTCAAAAGCCTGAACCGTAATATAAACGTCCAGCAAAAAATTTCAAAAAAGGTAATCGAGTTTGGAATGAAGCATTTTTGGTGGAAGCACTTCCCTACTGGATTACCAACTTAATGATTTTAACAAGGCGTGAGACTAAAATAATCGATTCTTGAGAAGTACTTACTTTTTTTGTTTGGCAACTTATTCACGTAATCTATTTAATCTAAAAAATCGTTCTCCTCATTTAGCAATTTGTACATTTTTTTAAATTTTAGCTAATGTGATTTGTAAGCGAGTAATGAAATTTGGTAATCATAAAAGTAAGTCATTATATGGCAAGTAGTTCTGTTGGTAATGTGTAATTTTTTGCTGGGCATTTGGAGTTTTGTCGCCCCTTGGTAACCGTGGATTAAATGTGGATCTGTCACAGTCAGTGTTGCCACATGCTAGAAAAAAAATACGATTTTTTCCTACACGTTGAAAAAATTTCCCCTACAAAGATCCCTACGCATTTTTGTCACTCAAATAGAAGATAACCATTATTTATAAAAATATATATATACTTATGTGTTTATTAAATTTTATATATTATGTTTAGTAAAAACATAAGTAAAAAACTGAAAATAAAATAATGGATAAAGTATGCAAAGTTCGTATTCGTACATCCTTATTCCAACAAAAACCCATTCCCTTGTAATAAATTAAATTACTTAAAATAATTATTTCTTGCAAGATTTTGTTTATAACGGTTGTATTTAATACAACATTTAAACATAAATATATTTTATGAACATTTTTTTTAAAGAAAATCGGAATTTACTAATTTAAAAAAACAAAATTCATATTCGTACACAACAATTTTTTAAAAAAATCAAATTAGTAATTAATGCAATTATAGAAGAATTATTAAAACTTTTGTATACTAAAACTAGTTTTTAAAATTATTATTTTTAGGATTATTTTAGTGTACGAATCTAAACTTTGTTGCTTAATAGCCTTTTTACACTTACTCACATCTTTCATCAATTTGCGAAAATGATAACATCTTCCCATAAGAATTATACAGGGCTGAATGTTCACCATCTTTCAACATTGAGATGTTCCTATATCACTTTGTTCCATTAAACATCTTTCGATTATTTTAGTGTCATCACTAGAAAAAAATTATATAGGGTGTTTTTTTAGAGGTATAGAACTTCGAATTGAAGTAAAACACAAGAAAATCGTTTTAATGTCCATCAATTTGGCTTTATTGGAAGGATAATTTTATGCCATTAATGTTTAAATATGATTTCGGGCATGTGGCCGCCGCGGCTGGCTCGAATAAAGCCAATTCTACAGGTCCAATTTTCAACCACTTTTTCGAGAATATGGGGCCGTATGTTGGCAATAACGCCACAAATGTTGGCTTCCAAGTCCCCTAACGTTTCTGGTTTGTTGGCGTAGATGAGCGACTTCATATATCCTCAAAGAAAATAATCCAATGGTGTCAAATCACACGATCTTGGTGGCCAATTGACAGGTCCATTCCGCGAAATTATGCGCTCATCGAATGTTTCCTTCAATAAATCGATTGTGACGTGCGCTGCGTGGCATGTAGCGCCGTCTTGTTGGAACCACAACTCATCCACATATGCCATCCAATTCGGGAACAAAATAGTCGGTTATCATGGCTCTATACCGGTCTCGATTCATTCGGGTCCTCTTCAACACTTTGCTCTACAGCGGCAATTGTTTCTTCGGTGCGCACTGTTCGATGTCTCTGCGGATGCATATTATCACATAGAGTAAACGTAGTGCGATAACGATCCATGGTTAACCGAATTAATTGCTCTGATGGACGATTATGTCGACCATAAAATGGACGGAGCTTGCGGTAAACTTCGCGAACTGAACCATTATTTTCGAAATAAATTTGCACGATTTGCAAGCGTTGTTCTTTTGTCAACCTGTTCATGATGAAATGGCAAACCAAACTAAATATTAATCACTTGACAGCGGACAAAATGGCCGCCAGTTAAAAAAAATTATGCCAACTTAAAGTTCTATACCTCAATAAAAAAAACCCCTTTACAACTATATACATACATTCTTACATTATAAACATGTATGTATATATATCTACATACGCACCCTGGCGGAAATTTGGTTAACTTTAAACTAACTTTAAGCTAACTATTTCGCAAGTAGTATTGACTGACACTGTATTACTTCGCAATGTAATCAACTGACTACTTTAACATTGTAATGTCCCAGGCGGTAGTCAATAGGCTCACTATGCTGCATTACTTTCAGCTAATTTAAAGTTGACTTTTTTAAACCAACTTGTAGTCACACAATTTGTGTACTCAATGCGCTACCAGTCAGCTAAGCTACCATCTAAAAAAACAACAGCAAAATGTTAATATAAAACTGAAATGAGTTTCAAAGTAGCTGAGAATAAATTTGTTGGCTCTCATCAAATTCGATTACGTACTCAACTTAACAGTTAATTTTGGGTTTGTTCTGGATGACATTGCAGTTAGCTTTTAGTCAGTCTACGAAAAGTTAACTATAAGTTAACTATTTTCGTAGTCAACCACACACTCTCCCATAGGGCATGTACATATGTATGTAAACGCATTCAGGGCTACCTTTTGGAATATTATTCACACAGAAAGATCTGCAAGTACTCCAAGATTTTATTATATATGTACATACATATGTAAATATATTAATGTACATATATAATAAAATCTTGTATATATTTTTCCAAATCGAAATAAATGACATAAAAGTAATTGCAAATTTCTACCAGCCGCTCGGACTCGAAATTTTTGCACATAAGAAAGTACTCGAAATAATATTTCTTCATCATCATCGTCCGCTAGGATAATTTCTACTAATTCTGCATATTGTAGCATTAATTGTTTCTGCTCCTCAACAAGAGAAGCAATTAAATCAATTTCTACTGAATTTTTAAATTCCATTTTATTTTTTAATTTTTAGTTGATCACACTCGTAAAAATAGTATTATAATAATGACAGGTGAAAGATGTTGTAATGTAAACAGGTTTTTTAAATTTCCAACATATTCTACGCATTCCTCAAAGAAGTGAGTGAGTGTAAAAAGACTATAAGGATATGTAGTGCATTCCGCTATTTTCTATAAAATTATTGATCGAAATGTAATTATCATTATTTGATTTGTTAAGCAGAGCCTTTTTTATAAATTCATATAAGACAAATAAAAATATAATAGTTATTTATTTAATTACAGAGTTTTTCTTTTTTTTCAAGTTGAGGGTGTACGAATATGAACTTTGTATACTGTATGTACATACACATGTACTTTTAATTAAATTGAATTAAAACAACATTAACAACAAACAGTTTTTTTTTTTAAATTAATATGAATAGTTCTTTTCAAGAAAAAGTTTTAAAGGATAAATTTAACTCATCTTTCAACATTGAATGATATCTTAGAAAAAGCATATACCAAGGGGAATTCATGTACCAGGTAGTGCCAAGTTAACAGCTGTTTTTTGTAGGAAGTTTGGCTTGTCAAACTTCATTGCAATAAAGTACTTGACAGATTTTGTAGTTACAGGCTTGAATTCGCCTTTTCATATACATATATATACATAAGGGCGGGTTGATTTGAATGGAGGCAAAAAATTCGCTCGAATTACAAGAAAAATTGTATTTTAAGGATCAAAATAAGAAACTTTGCCGAAGAAACCAAACCTCTAAAATGTATTTTGATGTCCCGACTTTTGATTCGAAGGGTCAAATTTTCTTGAAGGGTCAAATTTTGAAAAATATCACTTTGACCCATTTAGAGTTCCTCAATCGAGTCAAAATGTATGACAGACCCCCACCAATTTTGGTGGGCCGACCCACCTATGCCAGTGGCACACACCGCCTGGAACCACCCTGGGGTGTTACCCATGCAAACACTTGTGATTTTTTGTACAACTCTTACTATTAATTTTTTAAACTTCATATCGACGTTCTCAATGAATCCAATGCATTTCATACAATTCCACCTCGTCACAAAAATTTATGGCGGAAATATATTTTTAAGCGATTTTACAGAAAAGAAAATTTTTTAACCGTTTTGAAAAAGAAAATATTGCTCAAAAACCGTTATCTTTGCATTTATCTCACAAATAATGCGACATGGCAGAAAAATTCCTACATTTTGGAGAATATAAAAATTTTGTCCGATTTTCCCCGCACTTCTATTTTAGTATCAAAAATACCTACATGCAGCATGACCGTTTGACCGACTAAAGTGGCAAATTGACACTTTTTCGACTGCCTTGCCACTTTTTCGAGTGCTTTTGCCACTTTTTGTCTCAATTTTTTTTAGAGTGAATTGTATAAAAATATATTAAAAATAAAAAGTTAAGTATAGTTTTCTCGTTTTTTTTTAATTTTGCCCCTTTTTTGGGATTTTTGTTGCCACTTTTTGAAAAATATTATCTGTCACCCTGCCTACATGTAATTATTTCCCCTACTTCTGGCAAAACTGGCCACAACACACCAGAGATAGAACAGAAATAAAACGTTAGACATAGTGTAAAGTGACTTATTGAGACATCAAATAATTTTTATACAAAAACCTGAGTTTCATTCAAAAAGTGTTAAAGCTAAATATGTACTAAATTTAAAAAAAACGCTAAGGTTAGCTGCAAAAATGCTAAGATGGTCACACTGCTGACGGGCTACACAATTCAAATTTGCAATTATTATTTAGGCATCAATTAGTTTAAGATTTTTTTAGTTGAATCAATCATATTTAGACTCACGCTATACAATTTCTATGAGTCCAAAAAACAACCTATGTTCTATATTGATCTTCTATCTTCATGTTTGTATCTTTGCCACTATAATTATTACTTATATTCATTCATACAATACGAAAAGAAAACTACATCTATGGTTTGTTATTACACAAAAAAAGTCCAGAGAATAAAAATCGTTATATTTGCAAGTTCAAATGAATATTGAGTGCTGATAATAAAACCTACAAAATATTGTTTATTTTTTTAAATAAACAGCAAGAAAAGGAGCAGCTGCAGTTTGCTCCTACAAACCTAAAACAAAAATTGAGTTCTCAATAGAAAATCATTTTAGCAGGTTAACTGATGGCCAAATATTCACTAGTTTTGCATTTTCATTCTTTCATTTCTGTTTCCTATTGTTGTCTTGCAAATGAGCTTCTGTGGCTGCACTCACTATTGGCAACTTGTTTTGTATTTTGTATTGATTTGCGTTAAAGTGCATCTATCTGTGTGTGGTTGGTTGCCTTAAATATTTGTAGAACAGATTTGTTATTCAAACGTTAGTGAGAAGTAGATGATACTTTAAACAAAAATTTTTAATTGAAATATCCACACAATACTTGCATTGTTTTAAATGAAATGTATTAGAATTATTAGTTATATACAACAATACATATCGTGGAGTATTATGAAATTAATAAAGAATTGATTTACTAATTAATGGCTGCAAAATAGGGTTCGTTTGAAGGCAACTACAAGAATATTTTTCGCCGAAAATAGTAATCAATAAAAAGTTAGAAATTATCGAGTTTCAATGAAATACATGTTGTTTGAGGTTTAATATATAAAGAAGGTAGAAAATGACAAGCAAATAGTCTTAATTTCAGTAACTGTGTACAATCACAATTGTAGCGCAAAAAATTTTTACGCTCACATATTTTCTCTCAAGCCAGCTGCTTAAGGTCATTTATATATATTTTATGATGCAAAAAACTAAAATACGCTACAACTTAAAATAAAAAGGAACATGCGTATCAAACTAATTGACTATCTTAGCATACTTATAGTCTGAGTATGCTTATACCCAGGCTATAGATATTTGATGGGACAAAAAAATAAGCATGATAATCGGAATATATATTGATCATTCGCCACAGTATGCAGACATTCGGGTATATGAAATAAAATGGAAAATGTTTGAGTGTGCGTGTGTGTGGCTGCTTGAAAACATGCTTTACTTATTCATTTAAAAAGAAGAGAGGTGTCTCTAAACACGCGCTTAGAGCTATGCTGCTAAGCTTTATGAAACTAATTTCATTAAAGCTACGGTCACACTTGTCAAACATTTGCCTAAAAAAGCGTAACCAACAAACACTAATGAAAAAAGTTTTAATCCAGACACTTGTTTATCAAATTAAACAGTTTCGAACACAACTAATATACAATGTCATATAATCTAACATTTTTGTCTACTCTTTAACTTGACAAACTTTTGTCTGAATTAAAACAATTTTCATTCGCATTTAGGGGTTACGCTTTTTTTGGGCAAATGTTTGACAAGTGTGACCGCAGCTCAAGTAACAATGCAATAAAATTATATTGTATGATGTATTCTTTTCTTTTCTAGTTGCATAGAATTGAATTAGTGCTTTGTTTGCGATCATGTGCAAAAACAAATTGAGCAATCGTTCTTGATTTTGTTTCACCCACTTCAGAGAACAAAACAAAACAAAATCAAACATTTTATTTCGTTTGTGGTTTTAAGTACAAAAAAAAAACATAAACACATTTATAAATTTATAACTGTTATAGTGTTGATTATTTTTTTATGTTAAGCTAAGTCTAGACGATATGTTGAATTAGCAAATATATGCTTACATTCATGTGCTTAAAAATAACAACAAATCATGCTGTCAGCATATATATATGTTATGCTGAAATTACTAAATTTTTTAAAGTTAACATATGTATATCAGCAAATGATAACACAACACATGAGTTAGCATACAAATTTTTGTGTCTACACAATATGGTGAATTTCGTATTATGTTACATATACATATATGTTAAGTCATGTGAGCATTTGTTTAAATATAAAATAAATGAAAATTCTCTTTCTTTATTATTAATTTATTTATGTATGTATATCGCTTTTTAGTGAAAAAATTTCTATTTTTGCAATTACACATGTATGAAAAAGAAATTGTTAAGACTGGTGAAAACCACACAAAAGGCCGCTTTTATTGCGAACTTTGCAAAAAGTCCCGAAAATTGGCAAAATTTTAAACAACCCATAATATGAATTAAAAATCGCTAAAACTGTAAGGAATGAAAAAAATTCAGTAAAAATCGCAAACATTAGGTAAATTTGCAAAAAATTTATTAACAGCGGGATCATAACAAAGTTTAATACGTTTTTTAAAATCGGCAAGACATAAATAGTCGCTTTTATCGCAAATTTTTCAAAAAAAAACAAATGCGCGAAGTTGAATAATTTTGAAACAGCCATAATATTAATTAAAAATCGTCAAAACTCTAAGAAATTCCAAAAATTTAATAAAAATCGCGAAAATTCGCAAAAAACTTACTATCACCGGGATGATGACCAATTCTTTTATTTTTTAAAATCGGCAAAACTCTTAGGATGCTTAAAACATGCAAAAAATTCGTGAGAAGTTGCATAATCGGAAGGAAGCTGGAATAAGAGTGATTATCATCTTCAGAATTGCCTGAATTTTTTTTATGAAATTGTAATTTTCCTTATTTTTTACTCACCCGAATCCAGCATTAAGATTTCTGCAGTATACTTTTCAAATTTACCGTTTCGTTTTAATCAATGGTACCATAGGTTTAATATGCAGTTAATTTCCGAATTTAAGAGAAATAAATTCAGTGAAGTGCGACTTTGACCCGCGCACGGAGGGTTCCGTACGGGCACGAGATATATAATTCAATACGAACAATATAAACTATAGTTTTGGCATTTTTTCGTTTTTGGGTTTTTTCGGTTTTTTAGTTTGGGGGTTTTTGAATTTATTGGCGCTTTCTGAGTTTTGGCACTTTATTCACGTTTTGGCGATTTTTTTTTGTTTTTGAAGTTTTTTTAATTTTGGCAATTTTTATTATTTTGGCGTTTTTCTTTATTTTGGCGATTTTTTTCATATAGGTGATTTTTTTTTTTGGTTTTGGCGATTTTTTTTTTGTTTTGGCACTTATTTTTTCGTCTTGAGGATTTTTTTCGGTTTTTGGCGTTTATTTTAAATTTTGGCGATGTTTTTTTTCACATAAACAATTATTTTCGTTTTTGGCACTTTTTTCGCGTTTTGGCGAGCCAAATTTTTTTTTATACTGGCGATTTTTTTTCATTTAAACGATTTTTTCGAATTTGGCGATTTATTTTAGTGCGAGAATTTTTGTTTAATTTTGTCGATTTTTTCGATTTGGCGATTTTTTTTTAAATTTTTGGCGAGTTTTTTCAGGTTCTGGCGATTTTTTTTCGGTTTGGCGATTTTATAATTTTTGGATTTTTTAGTTTTACCGTTTCTGAAAATTTCAAGAGTTTTCCTCTTACGGTCTCCAAGATATAGCAAGTTGTCAAAATTACATAGTCAAAATTGCATTAACTGATGGACCACCCTTTAATTTAAGTTTTTTAATATTTTAATTTTTATTGTTGTAGTCTATATAAAAATACACTAATTTTACAAATTTCAAGTGTCAATATACATATGTACATACAATTGTATGTATATTACATGAGATTTTAACATTTTTCGTCGCTCGTTTTGGAGTACCCTTTAATTTCTAATTCTCATGTATTTGTTGTTGTAGTGGCCAAGGTTCTACAGACTCTGGCCAAATTTCCGTAGCTCTTACGGTTCCTGAGAAAATACCGTGTGACGGACAGACGGATAGACGGGCAGCGTAGCGAAAACAATAGGGTTCTTTTTTTCACCTTTGGTGTACGGAACCCTAAAAAGCACATGCTTATAAAGCGCATTAATTCCCTGGCATACTTATAATCTGAATATGCTCAGGAAAGGTATACAGATATTTAATCGAACAAAAGAAAATAAAATACGCACGATAATCGGGATATTAATTCATCATTCGCCAGCGTATGCATATATTTGTGTATATTAAAAGGAATGGAAAATGTGTGGGTGTTTGAAAATATGCTTTATGTGTGTGTAAATAAAATAGCCCTGTATATACGCATGACAGATATCTATCGTGTAAGTTAAATATTATAAGGCAAACTCGTAGGTAAAAACCTTAGATAAATTACCTGTTTGTATAAATAACGGACAAAAAAGTCATATTATTTTTAAACCAATGCGTATAATTGTAGCTCATACAGTCCATGCATTTTAGTTAAAGTGGTTTGTGCTTGAGTGTTTTTGCATATGCGCGTGTTTTTTATTTTTAGCTGTAAGCATTCATGGTTGTTTGACGGACAATACTCAAAGAGTATTTAAAATCATTCAAAATCATTCTCTGGTCACAACATCGAGAAAAATTTACTGTTTGGTGCGGTTTACTCCCATCGAATAAAAAAATTACAACACACGTGATCACATTCGTTGCCAAAAGTGTGTCTACAACTCTCGCTTATGCTAAAATCTTACACATCGTTATCTATTTGATAATGAGATATTGATAACGAATGTGTACAAGTTGACAAACAGCATTATTAATAACCAAAGCTTAAAAACGTGGAGTCTGTGCACAAGTTGACAACAAGCGTTCTTGATTGTGCGAAATATTTTTTACCTGCTCTGCTCTGGTTGCGTCTATGGAATTTATTTCTTAAAAACGGATGCCGCAGTTCGTGTTACGGTCAGTGAAGATCATTACCTTATAATAATCCATAACTTTTTGTTTAAAAATATGTATGATATTGATCGCAGCCAGCTGTGGTTTCAAAAGGATGGCGCCCTGTGCCACACGGCGACCGTGCAAGTCGAGTTATTGAAATCAAAGTTTGGCGATTAGTTGATTTCGAGAAATAAACCTGTTAATTGGCCTCCAAGGTTGTGCGATGCGACATCTTTCGATTATCTTCGATGTGTTTACATGAAGTGACTGGTTTATGCTGAAAACCATTGACGCCTTGGAGACCAACATTGTTCGTGTTATTTTTGAAATACGGTGAGAAAAAAATTCGAAAAATGCACTGGCCACGTGATGATCTTTAAAAAGAAATTTCTTTGATAATAATTAAATTTGTTGTATTTATTTTGTTCTTAAATTAAGGGCCATTATAACAACTTAGAAATAGATAAATTTAGGAGGCTGTCTGACAAACAATTTTTTTTATTATTAAAATTTAACATGAACCTAAAAAGTGACTGTTAAGCTAACAGTGGGTTTATTCTTCTGCTAATTTTAAAAGTGACATTTAAAAATGCCATATTTTCTGACGCAGATATGGTAACTTCTATAAAATACAATTATTTGTAATATGAATACAATAGGTTTGTTCATTTACTGAAAATTATGACGAATTTGTAACAATTGTTACTGGAAAGTGTTCATTAACTCAAAAAGTTTGCAAGGAGAGAGCGTCAAAAGAGAGAAAAAAAATTGAGAGACAAACAAATTCCTACAAATTATTACTAGTAAAATTTTTACTTGCAAGAATTATCCAACCACTTGTTGTGTGTTTTGTTGTCAAACAAATTATTTAAAAAAAATATCTGAAAAAGGAAAACTGAAAAAATTTAAATTTCTTTGTTAAAAAACATGTACATGTATGAAAAAAGAAAGCATATTTTCTTAATTTATTGTTTTTCTTCCTTTAAGCCACATAAATTCAATCATAAAGGCAAATAATTTTATAATGATTTATAAAATAAATCAAATTTTGTGTTGCTGCAAATAATTTTGTTTGTTTCTCATACATATATGTATGTATGTATGATCAGAGATGGAAAGTCGAATTCTTGTATTTTTTAATGGAATAAAATTAAAAAAGTATGAAAAAAGCATAAAAAATGTGAATATATATGTAAATTAAACTGTGTAAAGAACTTCGTATTAAAAATCAATTTCTAAAAAAATTCAATTTGAAATATTATCAAACAAAATACATCAGAAAAAGTACAATTGTATCATGATTTCCATCCATGGTTCTGATATGAATAAAATTTGCTTGCAAGTTTTTACAAGTAATGCGTTCATTTACTTTTTCATATTTGGGAGAGTAATTTTGTAAATTTCTGCCTTACTCTCTCGTTGCTAGTTTCTGCTGGGGAAAGTAAATGAACAGACCTAATATGACGAAAAAATTGATAAATTGGTTTTATTTTAATTGTAATTGAAAAAATAAACAAAAGCAAATCAATCGTTGCCACTACGTTTTTTCAACAACTAGAATTAGTCGTTATTTGCTGCAATATTGCCATAATATATTTTTGTATATCGGTGAAGTTATAATAAAAGAAAAAAATTAAAGGTCACAATCTTTCACGTTAGCTAATATTAAGGTTTACCTATCAGGAATCGTTAGATTGTAGGGCCAGTATGCTTAAAGTTCTGTGGGGTTTAAAAAACACATATATCATGTGTATATATATCGTCGCCTAAAATCCAAAAGGCCGTAAGTACACCATTTACTTTTTTTATAGGACAAACAAAAAATCTTATAAATTTAAGACTATTTATATTTTAGGTGCCAAATTGCATAATAAATTAAATCGAAATTTTTGATGAAAGATGTATTTTGGTTAATCACATCATAATCAATCAAAAAGTCTATTTCAATTTTTTTTGGTTGTTACGGCCTTTTGGATTTTAGGTGACTGGCACTTTTTTTTGTTTAAAACAGTTGTGATTATACATATAACTAAAAAAATTGTCCTTCATGAACATCTCTCCCTTTATAAAGTTCAACAAATACTGAATAATGGTGAATTTTGCCATAAATAATTTCCTGTAATGTTGTGTTTAAAATGTCTGTTCTGTGTTTACGTTTCTTAATTTATTATGTTTATTTTTTTCATTATTTTTATATTTAAATATTAATGGGAGGGCGGGGGGAGGAATGGCGGTGAGTTTGGGGATTTTTCATGTGACATCTGTTATTTAATGAACTTTTGTGTAAATAATTATTTTGCCACAAATTAGAATTGATTAAAATACAATTTGTTGCTGTATGAGTACTATAGATTTTTTTTGGTGTGCAATAATTTTGTTATTTTAATTTTTTTGATAATAATTTAAAATGTGTTTTTATGAGATTTCGGTTTGAACAAGTTGTTTTTTATGTTCTTTTTGAGGTTTTGCAATCTGGTTGTGCTTGTGTATGTTTGTGAGTGCTGCTAATGTGTTTTGTGCCATATTTATATAATTTATTTATATATTTTAAATAAATAACTATAATTATATTTTTCTTGACATTTAAAGGACATTTTGGGCTTGGTGATAATCTGGAATATGCAAATGAGTTACCCCCCGCATTTTAAAATTTGCTTTGGGAGTTGAATTACTGGTCTACTCGTATTCTTCTTTGGTTATTTCTGGCACGATAATAAGTTTATAAAAAAAATATGTATATGGATTGCATTATTTGCTTAAAAAAATATGATATGACTGCTTCAGATTAGGAAAAACTGAAATATGTCTGTAATTTTAACTAACTTCAAAAAAGGATTGAAGTTTTCAATTCCGTTAAACATGGTTTTTTCTGCCTGAGATCTTCTCAGAGTATATTTCATGTACTTTGCCAGCTTATAACTACAAAATCTTGCATTACAGAAAGGATGCGAAACAACCCCCATTGCAATTTGTTATATTACTATTTGCACGTATGGCCAACCGATTCTTACGAAACTTTCTAGATAATCTCCATTATATATTTGGAATTTTTAAGTGTCAAGGTTCTTTCAAGAATTTGATTGTACTTGCCTTTTGATAATTGGACTTTGACATTAGCACTATTAAAATACGGCATTTTTAATTTATTCAATATCAGTTAGTTAGTTTATTTAGTTTTGGTTTTGATTAAAAATAAATATTCCAAAAAATTTTCTATTTTTTATTTTTGTAATTCTGAAGATGGATGCTAAATTGTTGATTAGAAGCAATTTTAGAGCTATGCTCTTTATGCCAAACACAACGGGTAGAGAACGCAATTTTCGTAAAGCTAAGTCTAGACGATATGGTGAATCAGCATATTTATGGTGAAAAATTTGTTAGCAGTGCCAACATATCGTGTGGACACAGTATACGTACGCTTAACTACATTTGAAGTACATTTGTTAAAGTTGTCAACAAACTTTTGTTCAAGATTTTAGCATATCGTGTAGACACCATATTTTTACTTTGTAACAAATTTGCTATGCATACTTTCATATATATTTTATTTGTTCAAAAGCCTATAAGCAAATAGTATTGATATTTTAACTCTACTCATGTACATATGTAGTGTTGCCTGATTTGCAATTTTTAGGGTTCCGTACACCAAAGTTGAAAAAAGGAACCCTATTGTTTTCGCTACGCTGCCCGTCTATCCGTCTGTCCGTCACACGGTATTTTCTCAGGAACCGTAAAAGCTACGGACCTGAAATTTGGACAAAGTATGTAGAACCTTGGCCACTATAACAACAAATACATGAGAATTAGAAATTAAAGGGTGCTCCAAAACGAGCGACGAAAAATGTTAAAATCTCATGCAATATACATACAATTGTATGACCATGTGTATATTGACACTTGAAATTTGTAAAATTAATGTATTTTTATATAGACTACAACAATAAACATTCAAATATTAAAAAATTTAAATTAAAGGGTGGTCCATCAGTTAATGCAATTTTGACTATGTAATTTTGACAACTTGCTATATCATGGAGACCGTAAGAAACTCTTGAAATTTGCAAAAACGGTAAAACTAAGAAATCCGAAAATTATAAAATCGCCAAATCGAAAAAATCGCCAGAACCTGAAAAAAATCGCCAAATCGAAAAAAATCGACAAAATTAAAAAAAAACTCTAGCACTAAAATAAATTGCCAAATTCCAAAAAATCGTTTAAATGAAAAAAAATCGCCAATATGAAAAAACGCCAAAAAAACCGAAAAAATCGCAAAACGCGAAAAATGAGCCAAAACCAAAATAATCGCTTATGTGAAAAAAATCGTTAAAATGAGAAAAAATCGCCAAATTTAAAAAAAAATCGCAAAATTTAAAATAAATCGCCAAAACGAAAAAAATCGCCAAAATTTAAAATAAACGCCAAAAACCGAAAAAAATCCTTAAAACGAAAATAAAGTGCCAAAACTAAGAAAATCGCCAAAACCAAAAAAAATCACTTATATGAAAAAACGCCAAAATAAAAAAATCGCCAAAATAAAAAACGCTAAAATAATAAAAATCGCCAAAATTAAAAAAACTTCAAGAACTAAAAAAAAATTGCCAAAACGTAAAAAAAGTGCCAAAACTCAGAAAGCGCCAATAAATTCAAAAAACCCCCAAACTAAAAAAAACGCTTAAAACCGAAAAAATCCAAAAACGAAAAAATGCCAAAACTATAGTTTTTATTGGCTAAAGTTCGTATTGAATTACATATCTCGTGCCCTTACGGAACCCTTCGTGCGCTGGTCAAAGTCGCACTTCACTGAATTTATTTATTTTTAATGGTAGTATATTTTAGTTTTTCCAATGAACACGAAGTAGAGATGTATGCTGGAACCGGCTATAGTCATAGTTGCTTGACAAAAATATGCAAGCGTGCGAATTGTTTGCGCAGCAACTATGATTATACACAGTTGCTAAAATTAAAACTATTTATTTATGTTTAGTTTAGTTTTCTACCTTCCTTAGACCTACTTCGTTCAACATTTATTTAATTGAATTTGAGTAATTTTTAACTTTTTATTAACTATTTATTTTGCAAGAAAATTTTTTTTGTAGTTACTTTCCAACGAACAATATTTTGCAGGCGTTAATTAGTAAATCAATTTCTTATTAAATTTATCATACTCCACTATATATATATTCTTATATATGTATATAGAAATATAATAATTCTCATTCATTTCATTTAAAAACTAGTTGTGCGTTGTGTTGATATTGCAATTAAAAATTTCTGTATAAGCAAACAGTATCATCTACAAAAATTAATAATAAACAAAACCCATTTTATGGTATTTTTTCCACGTTCCACACGTTTGCATAACAAATTAAATCAAGAACAATCGGTAACAAAATACTACAAGTACGGTACCAAAATAAGAAGAATACCAGTTGAACAATGTGTTATCGAAATAAAAACGGTTGACAATAAAATAATATCGAGTTGTTCTTAAGAAATTTATATAAACCTTTATCCAGACAGAGCTGACATCAAATGGTATAGATTTCAGTATTTTTCTACTATCTACTTTTTCCCTCATCATAGGAAAATAGTTTTCCAGGAAAAATAGCTTTTCTATAATAAAGGATGTATGTTCACTAATTGGCATTTGTTTTTTGTTTTTTGCACCAAAAAAAATGTAAATAATTTGTAAAACCAAGAGTACAGGCAATAATCATTAAAACGTTTTGATTTCAACAAGCCAAGCCAAGCACTTGAACGAATTTTAAATTAGAAACGAAAGGAATGTATGAGTATTACAATATGCCTCTAAACGCAATGAGAGGCAGTGTGCTTACGAACAACATCTACGAACTTATGGCATGAACAAAGAATTAACTAAAATTTAAAAACATAAAAAACAATCCTAAAACACACACATTTAGTAGACATATAGTGATAACATTTTTTGTTTGTTAGAAGCTTAATATGCTAGTGTTTGTTAAAATGCAATCCTCTGCCACCTTCTTCTGTATAAACTAATTCTTATGTCTTCTAGAAGTTCATGTCTCTAGCCACACAAAATTTACTTGTGTGTTTGTCTGTATGCGTTTGTCAACTTCATTAACAAGAAAATTTACAGATTTTATGGTTTTTTAAAACTTCCAGATGCTCACAGTTAGTAGAGACTCGTGTGGCAGCAACGAGACAAACAACAGCACATCATCATTATTGTCCTTGAAACCACAACAAAGCCAAAAACTTGTGCTAAATCCTTTTCTAAGATTATGGCTTCAAAATCTTCTCAACAGTTGTGTTTTGTGTGAGTGAGCAAGTGCGTGCATGAGTGTGCGTGTGTGTGTGTGTGTGCTTATGAATACTGATCTGAAGAGTAGGTATGGCTTTTTCAACAGATTTTTCCCTTTAAGCTTGACGAGACAATCTAAGGATACATACAAGTACAATCAGCCCTTCATTCCAATTAACATGTCTATATAATTCTTCGAAGTTTTGATGGTGGGGCAAAAATGTTTGCTGTTTAACAAGTTATTTAACAAATAATTTTTGTTAACTAAACTTTTCTTTCAAACTAGACATTACAAGAATGTTTAATAGAAAGGAATTACTCAATATTTGCTACAAGTAGCCGATTATAATTCTTGCTGTTAATGTTTGCTATATAATTCCGGTTGTATCAAAATTTTTTGAATAAAATTGTTTGTAGTTTTTAATTGGAAAATTTTTAAATTCAAGTTTAAGCTATTTATTACAATTTCTTCCAAGCTTAAAGTTTTTTAAGCACATTGATTTTTTAAATGTCGTTACCTCGTACTCAGCTAATATAAAAAAATTGACAAGAGCTAATAAGTATATCGTGTTCAAATTGGATTGGAAGTTCATAAAACAAAAGAAATTGCTAGTGAAATACAAAAATTTTTCTTTGTGTTTTCCGTTGTAAAAGCGGTGTAACATCAATAGAGACTTACAGCTTTATTTATAAAAAATTATTAAGAATTTTTAAGGCTTTTTAAGACAAATTTTTTTATGAAAATTTGGTTTTAAAAGCCTTTATAAGGCCGCAATAAGTTTTATAAATAAGGCTGTTAAAATATTCTTATATAAGGAACTGACAAACTATCTTTTCCCCCCGAAATTTTTTTAGTGTATTTGCAAAAAATACGCAAATTTTGGCAGAAATTGAGCTCATGCTAATATAATTTAAGCTTTTCTTAAGGAAAAATTTTCTGTGGCTGAACTTATTTTAGTAAAATGAAGCTCAGTCCCCGAAAACTTAAAATCCAATGTATGGCCTAAGCAATGAAAGGCTGCATAACATAACATAAGAACAAAACCTGGGAAATACAATTTTTAAGCGGCAGACCAAGAAAAATTTGTCAATGACCGAGCAACAGAAGTTTTCAGTGACCGGACAAAGCAAGTTGTCAATAAGCATACGCTAAAAGTTGTCAGTAACCGGAAAAAGTTGCCAGTAAACGGACAAGAAAAGTTGTCAGTAAAATTTTTTTTATTTTTTAAGAACCAACACAACCTGCAAAGCGATTAGCTTGTCTGCAGAAAACACCCAGAGTCTATGGGAATCGAACCACGACCTCTGAACTGAGAGGCTAGCATCGATACCACTCAGCCACAGGGGCACCCAATAATGAAATAAAATAAAAATAATAAAATAAAATAACAAAAAAAGTAGTCAGTGACCGGTCAAAAAAGTTGCCAGTGACCGATTAACAAAATTTGTCAGTGAGCGGAAAAGAAACACAGTCAGTGGCTGGGCAACAGAAGTCAATGACTAGACAACAAAGATTATCAGGGACTGGCCACAGAAAGTTATCACCGACTGGACAAAGTTATCAGTGACAGGACAAAAAAAATCAGTGACCGAACCATAAAAGTTGTGAGTGACTAGACGGTAATAGGCTGCAGTGAACGCACTGGTCAGCAAAAGTTGTCACTCACAAGTCAACAAAAGTTGCCAGTCACTGGTCAACAAAAGTTGTCAGTGACTGGACAACGAAATTTGCCAATGAATGGACAATAAAAGTTGTCAGTGACTGGACAAAATCGAACAGCCAGTTTTCAGTGACTGGGAAAAAAGTGGTTGGATGTTGTTGGAGAAAAACGAAAAAGGTCGAAAAAATGTTGTCAGAAGGTGGAAAATAAAACCAAAAAGTTGCCTACGAGTGACTAAAAGTTGTCAGTGCAGAAAGGCGATTGGACAACAAGAGTTATCAGCGCCCTGAGAAAAACGTTTACAAGGCTTCAATTACAAAATCTGTGCCCTCTACTGAACAACAAGTTTCACTCAGTAAACAACAAAAACAGTCAATACTGTAGAAAAAAATTTATTGATTATCAATGACTGACAGAACAACAAAAGTTTGGCGGGCAATATAAAAACTTCATACTGAAGAAAAGCTTTGGGATGCGGTTGACCTTGAAAGTCACGCGTGCAACTTCCCGCTTTTATATTACAACAAAAGTTTGTCAGAAAGAATTTAATTTTTTTTAGTGACTAAGCAACTAAAGCAGCCAATATTGTCAGTGACTAAAAATCTAAATCTGTGAGAAGCAATATAAGAAGTTGTCTTTGAACGTACCAGGCTGTTACTGGGCAACAAAGTTAACAGTGAATAAACAACGAAAGTATTCAATGAATTCTTCCTAAAATAAAATTAAAATTTCAGAACAAAAAAGCAGTTTTATTTTCATATTAATTATAACAATTATTAGTTCAATATAGAATAAATATTTTACTGATTTAAATGTTTATTTAAATTTTATTATCTTATAGTCTAGCAATTGTTTAAAATCCAATAATAAAGAGATGAAAACACAAACCAAAAACACTTAAAAATTAAAAACAAACAAAAAAAGTTGTAAATAATCATGTCAAGAGATCATACCGCAAACAAAGCCAAACGGACGGAACACAAAACTTCTGGTCTGAAAGTAAACACAACAAGCCAGTCGTCGTTTTAAAAATACGTTGCCTTTTCGTTTTACTTTTAAGCTCTTCACAAAACTCAATTTTTTACAAATAACATTTTTCACTGAAAATCAATTTTACGAGAAAAAGAAATTTAACTCTGCCAACGGAAATGGCAGGAAACTAAAAATATGAAACCGGCGGAAAAAACAGAAGTTTGAAACAAACAATTGAAACAATTTTTTAACCAGTTTTTTCTTTGTTTTCCTTTTAAACTGCTCAGACAGACTGTATTGATTGAAGCAGCTCAAATAGAACTCAGATTGTAACAATTTAGGTAAAGAATGAAATAACAATCTGAAGTTCTCGCTTGAGCTACAAAACAAAATTCAATTTCTAACGATTGGATGTAGAGGACTTTCAAGGACCGCAACGATTAAAAATGCAATTGAGTGTCAAGTGTGTTAGAAAAGCAGCAATTGAATCTGTAGTGAACAAAAAACAACAACACCAGCAATAAAATAAAATACAATTTAAAAATGAATCAACGGATGAATGGGCATTCAAGTTTTAAAATACAAAGTGTTTCTTTCCTCTACTCCTGTAGTGGACTACTACGAGACCGTAGTCGGTTAACCAATCAATGACGGCTAGAACAGTAGCAGCAATCGCGTTTCATAGCAAGTGCAATTCTATTTGCGAAGCGCAAAAGGAAATTAATGATACGGAAAAAATGGCCAAAGTAGTGAAATTAAATTTTAACAATTAAACCAAAGGAAAACTTGCCACAAATAGTTTTTTATTTATGAAAAAAAAGTAAATAAATATTTTACGCTTACAATATTAAAACAAATCAATACTTATGTTTTCTGCAATGAGGTTTTTACAAGCGAACATTGCATTTCGAAATGTCGCCTGCCTACATTTCTATTCCAACTATTAATCTTTACTTAAAACTGTAATTAAAATCAATCTCCAATATCTTGTCCTAACAAGAACATTCATTTAAGCTATAATGAGAGTTATACTTAAAAATATTTAAAAAAAACCGCTACACTGTCGCATTTAAATAAATAAATTAATAATGAACAAAAACTAACTGCAAGAGCAGCAAATGACTTTTTATGTGGCATGAAATAAAATGCGAAAAATTGGCCCCACAAAATTACACAAAAACAAATGGCGAGACCACAACAAATTCACCCAAAAGCAAACATCTTTTTAATAGTTGGTAAATTTTAATTTAGTAAATGCAGTTCTATTAATATTACTTGGAGTAATTTGTGGTGAAACACAAGCCAAGGTAAATTAAAAATTATTTTTTATTAAATTTTTTGCTTTGTTTTAAATTGTACTGAACAAAAGCAACTTCTTCTATATACATATAGAAAAAAAAGTAAACTACTTTTTGTTGTCAGTGACTGAACAACTTTTTCTGTATATGTATAGAAAAAAATTTCAGTGATATATAGAAAAGTCTTCAGTGGCCGAGCAACGTTTTCTATATATAAAAAAGTTGTCAGTGAATGAGCAACTTTTTTTCTATATATATAAAACCGAATGTTTTACAACCAACTTTGATGTTATTTGTTCATTAATAATTATCACATGTAATTTGGCTTAAAAAGCGATACGAACTTTAGCCCGTTCAAATCATAAATATGGAAACAAATTAAGTTCGAAAAATAATAATGGGTGTTTTTTATTGAGTTATAGAACTTTAAGTTGGCATCACTTTTTTAACTGGCGGCCATTTTGTCAGCTGTCAAGTGATTAATATTTAGTTTGGTTTGCCATTTCATCATGAACAGGTTGACAAAAGAACAACGCTTGCAAATCGTGTAAATTTATTTCGAAAATAATGGTTCAGTTCGCGAAGTTTACCGCAAGCTCCGTCCATTTTATGGTCGACATAATCGTCCATCAGAGCAATTAATTCAGTCAACCATGGATCGTTTTCGCACTACGTTTACTCTATGTGATAATACGCATCCGCAGAGACGTGGAACAGTGCGCACCGAAGAAACAATTGCCGCTGTAGAGCAAAGTGTTGAAGAGGATCCGAATGAATCGAATTCGATATAGAGCCATGATAACCGACTATTTTGTTCCCGAATTGGATGGCATGAATGTGGATGAGTTGTGGTTCCAACAAGACGGCGCTACATGCCACACAGCGCACGTCACAATCGATTTATTGAAGGAAACATTCGATGAGCGCATAATTTCGCGGAATGGACCTGTCAATTGGCCACCAAGATCGTGTGATTTGACACCATTGGATTATTTTCTTTGAGGATATATGAAGCCGCTCGTCTACGCCAACAAACCAGAAACGTTAGGGGACTTGGAAGCCAACATTCGTGGCGTTATTGCCAACATACGGCCCCATATGCTCGAAGAAGTGGTTGAAAATTGGACCTGTAGAATTGGCTTTATTCGAGCCAGCCGCGGCGGCCACATGCCCGAAATCATATTTAAACATTAATGGCATAAAATTATCCTTCCAATAAAGCCAAATTCATGGACATTAAAACGATTTTCTTGTGTTTTATTTCAATTCGAAGTTCTATACCTCTAAAAAAACACCCTGTAGTTAAAATTATAGCATATGTGTTTGTTTTTTTGTTTGTTTGTTTCTTTGTACCTTATAGGAGACCAGACCTCTGGATCGATCTTTTTGAAATTTTCACAACATTCAACTGGGACTCTGGATTGTATTATAGGCTACTTTTTTACAAGCATGCCCACTTTTACGCCCACTTTTTTAAATTATGTTACACCTTCCACATAGTATTTAACAGGTTTTATTATATTAACGAGCATAACTCAGCCATTTGTGAACCAATTTTCAAAATATTTTTGCTTATAAAAAAGTCGCTAAATTTTTTTCGGGGATAGGAGTGTCACAGCTAATTGCCCGTCCCTGCAATTGACTACAAGCTTACTTTGACATCTATCGACCAATTTTCAAAATGCTTTTTGCATATGGAAGAGGTCCACTAAATTTTTTTTAATGCTGGGAGGGGAAGAAGGTGGCTAAGTGTGCCCGCTAAAAATGGATTATCAAATTGCTTTGTTGTTTGTAAACTAATTTTCAAAACTCTTTTTGCATATGCAAAAGGTCCACTAATTTGTTTTAATTGTTGCACCTCACCAACAAAAATATCCCCCTCAAAAACTAATTATCAAATATTTTTGACATTTGTGGACCAATTTTTCAAAACCATTTTGCACATGAAAAAGTATCGGATAATTTTTTTTTATTGTGGGGAAAAGGGAAGCAAGTTGCCCACTTTTAAGAAGTGAATATCAAATAACATCATATCATATGTCGACCAATCTCCAAAATTTTTTTTATTCCATGAGCTTCACATTTTTTTTTTAAATTAGAGGTGTGGTAAAGCGGGGTTTGCTAATTGTGTAAAGGTTTGCCACTAAAATTGATTATCAAATATTTTTGTAATTTGTGGACCAAATTTGAAAACTCATTTTGCATATGGAAAAGGTATACTGATTATTTTTTTGGAAATTGGAGGAGCAGGGAGAATTGAAATGCTCGCATGTAAAAAGTGAACATGAAATAGTTTCATCATATGTGGAACAATTATCAAAAAAAAAAATTCCGTATAGAAGAGGTCGACAAAATTTTTTTTTGAAACGGTCGAGGGGGAAGGTGTCGAAAATTCTCCGCCTTAATAATTTATTATCAAATATAATATAATTTTCAAAATGAAATGTGACTGCCAAAAAATGGATAATTAAATTACTATGTCGATTGCGGACCAATTTTCCAAATTCTTTTTGCATATGGGAAAGGTCAGCTATTTTTTTTTAAATTAGAGGGAGGGTTGCAGGGGCCCACTCCAAAATTTATTTTTCAATAACTTTGTCATCTGTGAACCAATTCTCAAATTTTTCGGCATATGAAAAAGATTAACTAATTTATTTCTTAAATTCTGGTGGGTTTACAAAATTCCTACGCCAAAAATTAATAATCAAGTATTTTTTTTATCCAAAATTGTTTATTTGATGTGGAAAAGGTTCACTAACTTTTTGTTTGGTAATTGTGGGGTAGTGCTCTACTTCAAAAAGTGAATATCAAATAACTTAATCATGTGTGGACCAATTTCCAAAATTCTTTTTTCATATGGAAGAGACAAACTAAATTTTTTGTTGTAATTGGGAAGAAGGAAGGGTGTTGATTATTACATCAATAATTAATTGTCAAATAACCTTGCAAGTTGACCACCAATTTGCAAAATGTTTTTTGCATATGGAAGAGGTCCAATCAAGTTTTTTTTAATGGGGGTGGCGAAATGTGTCCGCAAAGAAATGGATTATCACATTACTTTGTTTGCGGATCAATTTTCAAATTATTTTTTACCTTGGAATGGGTCCACGAATAGAAATTTCGGAGAGGGGAAAGTGCTCGCACAAAAATTTATTATCAAATGAATTTGTCATTTGCGGACCAATTTCCAAAATTTTGATTGATTATGGGAAAAGTTTTCGAGAATTATTTTTTTTAGAACTTGTGGGAGGGGGTAGCAGAGCACACCGGGTTAAGCTAGTATATGTATATAGAAATAGTTGCTCAGTCACTGAGAAAATTGTAAGTAGATATAGAAATGCAAAGTTTATGTTGGGTATAACACACTAAGCAACTTTTTCTATAAAAACCTAAAAATATTTCAATATGATATTCAATATGAAAACTTTACTTGCACCTGGTTCTTAATCTTAAAAAATTGCCTTTAGTAGGGAAATTTTATTCATAAATTTATTACAAACTTATTCACAAAATTTAAATTTTCATTAAAAAAAATCAAAGTCAGCAACTAAAAATTTGCAATAAATTCAAATTTACTTTCAGCGAAGAAAATATATTAATCAGAAAATTTCATTTATTTCAATTGAGAAATAATATACGACGAGTACATATACATTTCCTCATAAAACATGAGACAAAAAATAGAATTAAAAAAAAATTATCGAAGAAAGAAATAATACGTACAGGAAAGAAAAACACAGGGTAAAATTTCTATTTATTGTTTACTTGTCAAGATTTTGAAAAAGTGAAATGAGTAAAAAACGAAACTGAAAGCGTAATTTATTACAATTGACTATATAAAAATGTAATAAAAATATTTCATATAGAAATAACTATTTATTTTATAAGAGAAAAAGCTTAAAAGTTGTTCTTTTTAACTGTTGAATCAATCTACAATGTAGAGTTTACGTATAGGTTTTGGGTGTTTACAACCACGGATGGAAATCATGGTACAATTGTACTTTTTATGGTACATTTTAGACCTTGTTGGTACCGTGGTACTACCGCGAGTTACTTGGTAGAATTTAAAAATCTCAATGTTTCACTGTATGGTACATTAATTTTGCCTATGTTCTCTTTAATTTACTTTTATGAATGTAATATTTAATATTTTTTACAAATTTTTTTTTACGTTTCGGTTTTTATTGATAAATATTAAAAAAAATGGTACCGTCATGGTCTAAAAAGTACATCTGGTTTTCATAGTTGGTACAAAATCCAAGAAGTAATTTTCCTTCCCTGTTTACAACTTGATATCTGTAACTGTATAAGAGAAATGAGAGCAAGGACAACCAAAAAGAAAGGAAAAAACACCAATAAGAGCACTCAACGCAAGCATTTATTTACTCTTAAAAGTATAAACAAAACTGTTGCATACAAAAAGGATGATGATATTTTTGTATTGCTAATACGCTGCTTATATATACATATATATTTTTTTTTAATTTCCCAGGCAGCAACTGCTGACTATTTAATTATTTGAAAGCATTTGAAGTTTCATTTTATACCAAATTATGCTACACTTGATATTATATTGTCCTTTCTTCCTTAAAAAAAACTGGCTTGTGTCATAAATTCAATTAAAACGTCCTTAGACTTCTTCTGGAGGGAATAGTGGTAACAGTAACACACCCGTCTCATAACTTTCACTTATACAAAATTGATTTTTTTCAATGTATTAACTAAGTAAACAAAACCAAAACAAACAAAAAACAATATGAGAATTGCGCATGACTGCTCAATGGAGAAAATTAAAACTTGCTCTTTACCGACTATGCCTCTCTTAGATAATTTCCTGTATTTACTGCATAAAAGCTTAGAACTACATTTAAGAGCTAAAATTTAATTTAAAAAAAACCTCCAATACATACAAAAAAAGTCTTCCAACAAGTTTCTTTGCACCACAAAACGAAAATTGCAACAAGTAGTTTTCAAATGCCGACACCAAGAATTTTATCATAAAATTCAAATTCGATGGACAAAAAGCTCGCAATATGCACAAGAGACTTCCAGCTATATGAGAATTTTAGAGTAAAGTTTTTACAGCAGCTGCTTTTTTTATTCTGTATTAAGACAAATAATAGAACCATTTTCGTTTTATATTAAATAAAGAAAATTCTTTCATTTATAACTCCCAATTATTCTTTCTTTATATAAAAAAATGTGAAGTCTTTGAAAAACTTTTTCATATACAGTGAAAACTCTCATAAAGGCTGTTTCAGACTATAATACAAGTATTAATACTTTTGTCGAAAATTCATCCCTGGTCTTATGTATATTTGTTTCAAAAATTAAAAAAAAACAAAAACAACTCAACATGTCAGAGCTGCATTTTCCACAAAAGTATAAATACTTGCATTATAGTCTGAAACAGCCTTAACGTACACTTCCCATTACCGGACACCTCTAATAAGCAGACAAGTTTTGTAGATCCAACACGTTCAATAGTTTCTCCATATAAAACGACATCCCATAAACGGGCTCTGTAATAATCGAACGCTGACATTAAATTTTTAAAAAATATTGTTCTAAATACCTCTCATAAGCGTACAGAAGTGGTGAAACACGGCAACAAGAGTTGCATTTAAATAGTAGGTATTTCTTTATTCAACTCTGATTCATATTTGTATGAGTGTTATTGATATTGGTGATTCCCCTGTTAAAACAAATTTTGAAGGTTGGCGTTGGCTGAAGTAGTTAGTACGTTGAATACAAACCCGAAGGTCCTGGGTCTGGGTTCGGGCCCGGTATCCAACAATTATTAAATAACAACACCACTCATTTTTTTTTTTTTTGATGTGTATTAGTGTTCCATTGTGTCAGTTGTTGTAGGAAAGTTCAAGTGATGAAGGCATAGTGACTGGTCATTGAACTATACCGACTTCAGCAGATACTAATCATAATGTAACATCAGAACGCCCTCCTTCGTTGTGTAGTAGAATTATTTTTTTTTACTTTATTTTATACTTGAGAATTTGTTTTTCTTTAAGCAAATATTCATATAAATTAATAAAAAAATTTAAGCATAATGTCATCATTTTAATACAAATTTAGTAGAATCAATAAGCTTAATTCCCAAATCAAAATTGGAATTAAAATTATCTTATCCAAGTAGAGATAATTTTTTCAATAACCTTTTTTTGGACAGATCACGTGTGAGTCCTGTCATGCTGTCATGTTATTTTTGTTAAGTATTGTTTGGCATTTCATAATGGAAAGACTTACGCCTGAACAACGACATCGCTTCGCTCTATGGGCTCTTGAAAAGTTTCTAGAAGATCCGACGTTTTCGAGGCAAATTTTGTTTAGCTGTGAGGCTCATTTATGGCTCAATGGGCATGTAAACAAACAAAATTGCCGCATTTGGGACGAAGAGCAACCTGAAGAGATTCAAGAATTGCCACTTCATCCAGAAATAACAACAGTTTGGTGTGGTTTGTGGGCCTGTGGAATCATCGGTCCATATTTCTTTAAAAATTATGCCGGTGCGAAAGTAACCGTCAATGGCGACCATTTTCGTGCCATGATAACCTTCTATTTGATGTCTGAAATTAAAGCTCGTGATCTCGGCGACACTTGGTTTCAGCAAGACGGCGCCACTTCCCCCACATCGGAATTATTGACATAACATTTCGGTGAGCAGATAATTTCACGTTTTGGGCCGGTCTATTGGCCACCAAGATCGTGTGATATCACACAGTTAGACTTTTTCCTGTGTGAATATGTAAAGGTTTATGCGGATAAACCCGCTTCGATTCAGGCCTTGGAAGAAAACATAACGCGTGTCGTTCGCCAGTTACCAGTCGAAATGCTACAACAAGTCATCGAAAATTAGACTCAACGGATGGACCATCTGCGACGTAGCAACAACCAACATTTGATAGACATAATCTTCAAAAAATGAATGCCAAAGAATGTTTTTTGAAATGATAATAAACAATCTTTAAAAAAGTAAGGAACCTCGAAATGGATCATGCGTTATTATCTTAAATGCACACCTAAATATTTATATATAACAGATCGACAGAACAAATTTTCTGTCACTTTATTTATCGCACAGTGGGAAAGCTAATAAAGCGAATGGCCTTTTTTTTAACCTCATCTGAAAACATGATTATTATAACCATTTCCATTTAATTAATTTTGAGTTTCTTTTAAATCTCACTTAAATAAACTAATTAATATTTTCGATTTTTTCTTTAAAAACATTTTTTATAATCTATTTTGTCACATACGAAACAGTTGTTGCACCTAATATCCCATTAGAGATTCCATTTTGATGACTTCAAATTGAAGGCAAAACAAAAACTAATATATCGTGACAGTCTAAGCAAATATAATTTATTTTTAATTAAAGATTTGCTCAACTGCGACAGCAGCAGACAGACAATAACACGTTTTAGTTTTAATAGTGGGCGCATTTCACTCGCCCTCAAGAAAATATAATTGTAGAGACTCACAACCTCAAATGAGGTGACAGCAATTTGCATCTGTGTTAAGCATGAGAATATCTCATAAGCATCAAAAGAAATGGCAAGCAGGAAGCAGATATATCTGTTTTGCATTAGTTTCTTTAAAATTTTAAAATATCAAACTTAAATTACAAATCAAACCTCATGGATTAAATATGAAGCTAAGAAAGTGCTGAATTTTCCAAATAAATGTCTAAATTATAATTAGCAAATATCCATTCATTTTGCTGGGCTATTCTTCTCCATTCTGGCGATATTTTTAATTATGTAGAGGGCTCATATTCGTCTATACAATGCACTCGTATTGATATGGAATTTATGTCAATATAGAAAATATAATGGACTTCTTGCTATTGGTTCGGCCAGTGTATCATTGCAAATGAGGCATTTTAGCTGCTCATCTAATATAATGATGTTGCAAATATTTTGTTATATACACACATTCATTTGTACATAATGATGGTGGCGTCTCACCTGCTAATGTTGCAGTTGCCGATATTATAGAAACCAATTATATTTGACACTAGAGTTCACAATTTTTTTATAATTTACTATATAGATATACAAGATGTGAGGAGATAGACATTGGAAAACGAGTGTTAAATGTAAACTTGTAGGCAAAAGTTGTGCAAGACTTTAAATTTCATTAGGGTGACTATACTTAATTTTTGACAGATGTAGATAACGGCTGTATGACAGTAAACCAACGAATTCAAATTACTCCGTATAGAAAGGGTTATTTAATTTTCGTAGTACAGAAGGCTCCCCTCACTTTGATTGAAAGATATGGAAATTTATTAGATTTTTAGTTGTACATCGTCATCACCATGTAAACATGGCATCCAAAAAAATTTAAAATAGCGAAAGACGATGAAAATAAAATTTACGTAATAAAAATAATTAAAATGCCATTAAATAAAGTTAAATAAAAAAAATTTTAACAGCCTTATTTATAAAAATTTTTAAGACTTTATAAAGACTTAAAAAAAAATTTATGGAAATTTGTTCTAAAAAACCTTTTTAAAGCCTTAATAAGTTTTATAAATAAAGCTGTTAATATTCAATTAATTAAGTTGAATTCAATATATTAAAATTAAATAAAATTTTAAATATTAAATTTCGCATAAATAAGTTGAATCAAAACATTATAAAAAGTTAAATAAAATAAAATATAATAAAATGCATAGGTAAATTAAAAGTAAAATAAAAAATATAATAAAAGAAAACATATATGATAAAATAATTATAAAAAACAAACAAAAATATCTGTTAAGAAATATTAATAAAATAAAAATATACAATAGAATATATAAATAAAATCCCTATGAATTAAAAAAATTATTTGCTGTGGTTACGCTTATCTAGAAGCATTTCAAAGCATAAATATGTACATATATAAAAATTTTCATCATAAAAACCTAGCATTCTTTGTTTGAAATATAAATAGTAACAAAAATAAAATAGTAACAAAAACTAATAATAAAATAACATTAAAATTTTTTTCAAATTTTTTTTCCTGTGTTTGTGGTAAAAAAATTACATTTTTCCATTTTTTCAACGAGGAAAAAAACTGAAATGAATACCTTTATTGTATAAAAAATTAAACTAAGGAATATAAAAAAATAAACAAATATATTAAAAAAGTAAAACAAAATTGAATACAATAAAAAATAACATATGTATAATATAATATAATAATAATAATAATAATAATAATAATAATATAATATAATATAATATAATATAATATAATATAATATAATATAATATAATATAATATAATATAATATAATATAATATAATATAATATAATATAATATAATATAATATAATATAATATAATATAATATAATATAATATAATATAATATAATATAATATAATATAATATAATATAATATAATATAATATAATATAATATAATATAATATAATATAATATAATATAATATAATATAATATAATATAATATAATATAATATAATATAATATAATATAATATAATATAATATAATATAATATAATATAATATAATATAATATAATATAATATAATATAATATAATATAATATAATATAATATAATATAATATAATATAATATAATATAATATAATATAATATAATATAATATAATATAATATAATATAATATAATATAATATAATATAATATAATATAATATAATATAATATAATATAATATAATATAATATAATATAATATAATATAATATAATATAATATAATATAATATAATATAATAAAATAATATAATAAAAAATACAAAAATTGAACAATATAAAATAAAAATATTAAAAATTTAATTTAATTTAATAAAACAAAATAATACAAAATAAAATAAAAGAATATAATAACAAAAATTAGAAATTTTACAAACCCCGAATATATCTAGAGAAGATGTGATATCTTCTAAACGGCTGGACCGATTTTCTTCAAACATAGCTAAACCCCCTCTCGATCAAGTCAACTTTCAAACAGAAAAAATCAAAATCGGTTCAACCGTTTGGCACACAGATACACAGACGCAAACTACAAACTTTTGTCGGAGGTGAAAACTGAAAGAAAAATATAAATATGTACACATGTAATACAGTAAAATAAAACTAAATAAAATAAAATGAAATCATAATAAAACGGAAACCGACGTGTTTTAAGTCCCTTGTAGACAATCAAATACACTCATCAATCACATAGTTTTGAGCAGTCGTTTTTTTTTACTACACTTAAGCGTCAATGTTTGATGAAAATCAAAAGATTTTAATTTTTGATTTCGCGACTGACTATTTGATTGCCTACAACTTTGATTGAATAAAAAAAAATCAGTTTCTTTATGATTCTTGTTAATGATTCAGACGTTTTTGGCCCTTACTATGAGCTGCATTGTTAAGTTTTTATTCAATAAAAAATACAATTATCGTTCGTTTAAAGAAAAAATTCAAGCTTGTAAAAGATGATACAATAATTTTTTTTTAATAAACTGTATATTTTCAAAAATCTTTTTATTGCGAACATTCGTTGAAAAGTACAATAAATGTAAAATTTTTTTAGAACAAAATTACATTATTTAACTAAATGCCACACTTGCTCTTGTTATAATAAAGTCGTATAGAATTTGAAGAAAAATTCTCTTTATCTGCCTTTTGGTGCCAGTGTCAAAAATTGTCAGAGCTAATTCTATTTGTATTAAACCATATATGTATGTATGTCTCATTTCGTCTGAAATAAATTTGGCAGATTCACTTTAATTAAAATTTATTATTAAATTTCCTACCAAACTTGATCCTTCCTCAACAAAATTTAACATAACATTTCATGCGTGTATTTTTAATCAGTATACTCCTACGAAACTTTGCAGATATACAAACATACCAGTGATCTGCAATGAATCGTTTTCATACTGACTCATGTAATTTTAAATATAAATGCACGTTTAAACTCAACTACTCTGATGTACGCACACTCACAATAAGATTGCTTTATAAGTATAAGTTGAAATAAATATGAATGCGGCGTCGACATTCATAATCATACCACACTCACACTCATAAATCACCTCGTTTTTATTTCTTATTTCTGGAAAATACATACACTACTCACATTGATTCAGCCCACTTAACTCATGGATGTAGGTTTATTTAAGGGTTTACCGACATTATGTGATCTTGAATATGCC